>JAMLFY010000002.1:2724012-3149827 GCA_030441495.1 Dalbergia oliveri
TCTGCGCATTCCAATCTTGTATACCAACTTCTCAAATGTTGACGTAGGCAACGCTTTAGTAAACAAATCCGCCAAATTATCGCTTGAACGAATTTGTTGAACATCAATATCGTCGTTCTGTTGAAGGTCATGTGTGTAAAAGAGCTTTGGTGAAATATGTTTTGTCCTATCTCCTTTAATGTATCCTTCTTTCAATTGATTTATGCAAGCAGAGTTGTCTTCGTACATGGTTGTTGGTATTTCCTTTCTGGAGGCAATCCACATGCTTCCTTGATGTGTTGGGTAATTGATCTAAACCAGAATACATTCTCGAACTTGCTTCATGAATTGCTAATATCTCTGCATGATTTGACGAAGCGGCTATGGTTTGTTTTGTTGAGCGCCATGATATAGTGTGCCGCCACAAGTAAATAAATAGCCTGTTGGGATCTGCCTTTATGTGGATCAGATAGAAAACCTGATCTGCATATCCAATTAGCTGGTGTCTTATTCATTTGAAAAAATAAGCCCCTGTCAATTGATCCTTGAAGATATCGCAATACATGCTTAACACCATTCCAATGCCTTCTAGTTGGACAAGAGCTAAACCTTGCTAATAAATTTATGGAAAAAGCAATATCTGGTCTTGTATTTTTAGCAAGATACATTAATGCCCCAATAGCATCTAGATACGGTACTTCAGGACCAAGAAGATCTTCATCATTTTCATGAGGTCGAAATGGGTCCTTATTTACATCAAGTGATCTTACAACCATTGGGGTACTCAATGGATGTGCCTTATCCATGTAAAATCGTTTTAGGATTTTCTTGGTATAATTTGATTGATGGACAAATATTCCATTTGTCAAGTGCTCAATTTGTAAGCCAAGACAAAATTTTGTCTTGCCGAGGTCTTTCATTTCAAATTCTCTCTTTAAGTAGTCCACAGTTTTAGAATTTCTTCAGGATCCAATGATATTCAAATCATCAACATATACTGCAATTATAATAAATTTTAATTCAAATCTTTTTATGAAAACACATGGGCAAATTGGATCATTTTTATACCCGTATTTCAACAAATATTGGCTAAGGCGATTGTACCACATACGCCCTGATTGTTTTAATCCGTATAAGGATTTTTGAAGTTTTATTGAACAAACTTCTCGAGAATTTTTATATGCTTCAAGCGTTTTAAATCATTCAGGGATTTTCATGTAAATTTCGCTATCTAATGATCCATATAGTAGGCTGTAACTACATCCATTAGACGCATATCTAGTTTTTATTACTCCAGACTAATAAGATATCTAAGTGTAATTGAATCCACCAGGGAATATGTCTCCATATAGTCAATACCGGGTTTTTGTGAGAACCCTTGTGCTATACAAGTCGTGCTTTATATCTTTCAATTTCATTTTCTCATTTCGTTTTCTCACAAAAACCCACTTATATCCCATGGCTTTACACCTTCAGGTGTTTTGACTATAGGTCCAAAATTTCACGCTTTCTGAGCGAGGTTAATTCAGCTTGAATTGCATCTTTCCATTTTGGCCAGTCATTCTCTCTCTACATTCTTGAAGATTTTGGTTCATGATCTTCATCTTGCTTTATTATTTCAATTGCAACATTATATGCAAATGTGTTGTCGACAACAATATGTTTTCGATTCCATATTTTTCCTATAGTGACATAACTTATTGAGACTCTTCATTTCTATCATTTTCAGGTACCTGAACCTTCTTGGGTTTCATCAATAGTTTTGTCTTGGGACTCTTTTTGGATAGTTGCCTCTGTATTATGACCATCTTCATTAATTGTCCCTTTTCTTTTTCGATGATTTTTATCTTTGGAAACCATTGGTCTACCCCGCTTCAAACGTGGCTTACTTTCATTTGCATTAATAGGTTGTCCTTCTGGGATGGTAATTCTAATTGGAGCATTGGGTTGGTATATGAGATTTTGTAATTTTCTTCGGGTTAGTGAATGCATCTAGTTGATTTGCAACATTTTGCAAATGAATTATTTTTTGTACTTCTAATTCACATTGCCCTGTGGAGGGTCTAGATGCGATAATGAATTGTTTTCCATGTAATTTCACTTTTTGGCTGCTTATTTTCTCTCCTAATGTTGGGAAAATTGTTTCATCAAAATGGCAATCAGAAAATCTTGCTTGAATAAATCACCAGTCAATGGTTCAAGATATTTTATGATAAAAGGAGATTCATATCCTACATATATTCCCAATCTTCTTTGTGGTCCCATCTTTGTACGTTGTGGTGGAGCAATTGGAACATATACTGCACATCCAAAAATTCTAAGATGGGATATATTTGGCTCCTAACCAAAGGCTAACTGATATGGGGAGAATTTTTGATAACTTGTTAGTCTTATACGTACAAGTGCTGGAACATGTAAGATAGCATGTCCCCATGCAGAGATAGGGAGTTTTGTTCTCATAAGTATTGGTCTAGCTATTAATTGGAGGCGTTTTATAAAGGATTCTGTAGACCATTTTGTGTATGAACATGAGCAACAGGCTCTTCAATTGTTATTCCAGTTGATATACAATAATTGTTAAAAGCTTGGGATCTAAACTCACCAACATTATCAAAACGAATTGTTTTGATGGTATAATCTGGAAATTGTGCTCTTAATTTTATTATTTGAGCAAGTAATCTCGTAAATACCAAGTTACGAGTTGATAATAAACACACATGTGACCATCTTGATGATGCATCTATTAAAACCATATAATATTTCAATGGTCCACATGGTGGGTGAATGGGCCCACATATATCACCCTAAATACGTTCCAAAAATGCAGGTGATTCAATCCCAATTTTAACTGTGATGGTCTCAAAATTAATTTTCCTTGAGAACAAGCAGCACATGAGAATTCTTTGAATTGAAAAATCTTCTGTTCTTCAAAGGATGCCCTAGTGAATTCTCAATAACTCTACTCATCATAATTGTACCAGGATGACCTAACCGATCATGCCAAAGGGTAAAAGTATTTTGGTCAATAAACTTATGGTTTACTGTAGCATAAGTTTCAATTGTGCTAATATTTGTATAGTACAAACCAGGAGGATAAAGAGGTAATTTTTCTAATACGCATTTCGTACCCTCAACAATGGTTGTGATGTGGAGATACTCAATATTCCCTTCATTTACAGTCTCAATATGATATCCATTTTGACGAATATCTTTAAAACTTAATAAGTTTCGTTGAGACTTACTAGATAATAAAGCACTATCAATAGCAAATTTTGTTCCTCCAGGAGTATTATGTTAGCTCTTCCAAAGTCTTCAATCAATTTTGTAGTACAGAAATTGTACTAACATTTGCTTCTTTCATAATAAGGGAAGTGAAATATATTTTATTTCTAAGTATCGTATGTGTTGTCGCACTATCAATTAGACATACATCCTTTTGTCGGCATTGAATCTTGATAACGACTTGGAAACATCCATTATTCTTCATAAAAAAAATGAACATCAATGAGAAATTATAAATAAAAATACGAACAATAATTATAAATTTAAAATAAAAAAAATATATATATGTACTCTTTTTCATTCGTTCTTGTTCAATCTTCATTCTTGTTCTTTCAACAAATATTATGATAATTTCTCTCATGTCACTTGTATAATGTTGTGTGGATGTCAATATATTATACTTTGTTTTGCCAAAGTCCTTAAGCCTTTATGGCTTTAAGCTCCTGACA
The DNA here is from genome assembly GCA_030441495.1 of Dalbergia oliveri. Taxonomy (NCBI): domain Eukaryota; kingdom Viridiplantae; phylum Streptophyta; class Magnoliopsida; order Fabales; family Fabaceae; genus Dalbergia; species Dalbergia oliveri. Next base: position 2,727,723 of record JAMLFY010000002.1, read on the forward strand.
CAACATCATTGTTGTTTTATATTCAATTTTCAGATCCTTTATCCTTCAAGTTTTTTTTTTCCCTCTTTGTTAGTACAATGTTTTGTTTTTATTACCCGTTATCAATGTTGTGACCTTTGTTCCATTGACGAACCAACCTACATCCTTTCAAATACAGTATAATCGTTATTTCTTAGTATTGCAAAGGGTAATAGAGTTAAAAGGAAAATGCACACTTATGGGTAAGTAGATACGTAATCTGAATATATTCTTTCAATCATTTAATTTTTTTTCCCTTTTTAGATTATCTATATAAATCAACCTTGCTACTGATTAGTAACAAATTCTCTAAAATTTATTTACACTACTTTACGTTACGTTACTAGTAGGATGTTAATTTGCAAATCATCACCAGACTTTTATGTCTATATTAAATGAATAATATATTATTTCAAAAGTTCCTTATTGGCTTTAAACACCTGCACAAAACAGCCTTGGTATTTTATTTCCAATTCCTTGTCCTGCGAGCCATATTCAAAGTTCCTTCTTGGCTTTTCAAAGTTCCTTATTCAAGTTCCTTGCACATATCACGTAACCTGTACCTTTTTTTTTTACCAATCATTTAATTTTTTTTTCTTCCGCTTTATTAAGATGATCTAAATCAACGTATTAATTCGGAAGTGAATGGTATATTATTTTAATTTTAAAATAATCTGTTATTATTTGCATGACATGATTTCGTATATTATATTTATATTGTTTGTTAATTTTATTATACTCTTGTGTTGTAATTTATTCTTCTTCTATTATTTTTTTTTTTCTATTTCTTTTCAATACCACTCCCTGAAGTGAATGATACATATGCCCAAAATAAATAAATAAATAAAATAATCATTCCCTGAAGTGAATGAATTATTTCTTCACTTATAAAGATATTTGTATATTCCCTCAAGTGAATATTTCAAAAATCATTCCCTTAAGAGAATGAATTTTACCAAACACATTACCTGAAGTGTGTGTTATATATGGTGTAATATTATAATCTAAAGCAAATCATTACATCCCTTTGAATAAATATATTTGCATCTTACATTTCCCTGAAGCGAATGTAAGGATAACTTTTCAATATTTATAATTGATGGATTTTATAATTTTGGGAATTTATAATTTAGTCCTTATAGTTTATGTTTTATTATTTCATTGTTATTTTTTTTTTCTTCCTTTCCTTTCCATCTATTGAATTCACTTTTAATATTCATTATCGTTTTATGTACTAGATCACACTATGTCAAATTTGACACACTCGACATAACTGGAAACAACTATTTATCATGGGTACTTGATGCTGAAATACACTTGGAAGCCAAAGGCCTAGGAGATACTATTAAAGAAAAACAAGCATCAAGCTAAGACAAGGCTAAAGCTATGATCTTTTTGCGCCATCACCTTCATGAAGGGTTAAAGGCAGAATATTTAACTGTGAAAGATCCATTGGAATTATGGATAAATTTGAAGGAAAGATATGATCACCAAAAGACGGTGATTTTGCCTAGAGCACGTTTTAAATGGATGCACTTGAGATTGCAAGATTTTAAAACTGTGAATGAGTACAACTCGCAGTTTAAGATAAGTTCTCAATTACGACTATGTGGTGAAAAGATCACTGATGGGACTTGTTGGAAAAAACATTTTCAACTTTTCATGCTTCAAATGTGCTCTTGGGGCGCAATACCGTGAAAAAGGGTTTAAAAATATCTCTGAATTGATATCTTGCCTCTTAGTAGTTGAACAAAACAATGAGCTACAAATGAAAAACCATGAAGCTCATCCATCTGGAATCGCTCCATTCCCAGAAGTGAATGTTGCAACCCATGGTCATGGTCGTGGTCGTCGTCCGTCGGGTCGTGGCTATGGACGTGGTAACTGGCATAAAAATCAGGAGTAACCACAATGGACGTGGTCATTTCCTCCCTCATCACCAAAAGTGGAATAATAATTACAAGCAAGAGAAAAATAAAAGTGCTTCAAGTTATCCTTCAAAAGGCATAGAGAACTTCTGTGATCGATGTGGAATGAAAAGCCATTGGTCACGAACTTGTCGTACGCCTGAACATTTTGTTAAGCTATATCAGCTTCAACCAAAGGGAAGAACAAAAATGTTGAGACCAATCTAGCTCTTCACAACAATGAAGCTGAGGCAAATGATGTTAAGGCAAATCTGAAACCCATCGATGATATTTTAAGAATCTCAATGACATAATCAACTTAGAAGGCTGAAGGATACTACACATTTGGATGTAGCAGATTTCTTTTGAGAATTTAGTATCCTGGGACATTTTTTTTTCTTTTCTTTTAGCATTTCATTTCATTTTATTTTATTTTCTTTTCCCCTCTATTCTCCCCATAAGACTCTTATTATTGTAATTTTTTTATTTTTTATTTTATCTTTGTAATATGTATACTAAGCTTCTCATTAAAAACCTTACCAGGAAAACCATCTTTGTCGACAACACATTTGCATATAATGTTGCAATTGAAATAATAAAGCAAGATGAAGATCATAAACCAAAATCTCATAGAATGTAGACAGGAGATGACTGGCCAAAATGGAAAGACGCGATTCAAGCTGAATTAACCTCGCTGAGGAAAGCGTGAAGTTTTTGGACCTATAGTCAAAACACCTGAAGGTGTAAAGCCGTGGGATATAAGTGGGTTTTTGTGAGAAAATGAAATGAGAAAAATGAAATTGAAAGATATAAAGCACGACTTGTAGCACAAGGGTTCTCACAAAAACCCGGATTGACTATATGGAGACATATTCTCCCGTGGTGATTCAATTACACTTAGATATCTTATTAGTCTGGAGTAAATAAAAAACTAATATGCGTCTAATGGATGTAGTTACAGCCTACTTATATGCATCATTAGATAGTGAAATTTACATGAAAATCCCTGAAGGATTTAAAATGTCTCGAAGCATATAAAAATTCTCGAGAAGTTTGTTCAATAAAACTTCAAAAATCCTTATACGTATTAAACAATTAGGGGCGTATGTGGTACAATCGCCTTAGCCAATATTTGTTGAAGACGGGTATAAAAATGATCCAATTTGCCCATGTGTTTTCATAAAAAGATTTGAATTAAAATTTATTATAATTGCAGTATATGTTGATGATTTTAATATCATTGGATCTGCTTAGAGATTCTAAAACTTGTGGACTACTTAAAAAGGGAATTTGAAATGAAAGACCTCGGCAAGACAAAATTTTGTCTTTACAAATTGAGCACTTGACAAATGGAATATTTGTCCATCAATCAAATTATACCAAGAAAATCCGAAAACGATTTTACATGGATAAGGCACATCCATTGAGTACCCCAATGGTTGTAAGATCACTTGATGTAAATAAGGACCCATTTCGACCTCATGAAAATGATGAAGATCTTCTTGGTCCTAAAGTACCGTATTCATGCTATCAGGGTATTAATGTATCTTGCTGAACAATACAAGACAGATATTGCTTTTTCCATAAATTTATTAGCAAGGTTTAGCTCTTGTCCAACTAGAAGGCATTGGAATGGTGTTAAGCATGTATTGCGATATCTTCAAGGATCAATTGACAGGGCTTATTTTATTCAAACGAATCGATACACTAGCTGGATTGGAATGCAGATAGGTTTTTCTATCTGATCCACATAAAGGCAGGTCGAAAACAGGCTATTTATTTACTTGTGGCGGCATAGTTATATCATGGCGACAAAACAAACCATAGCCGCTCTTGTCAAATCATGCAGAGATATTAGCAATTCATGAAGCAAGTCGAGAATGTATCTAGCTTAGATCAATTACCCAACACATCAAGGAAGCATGTGGATTGCCTCCAGAAAAGGAAATACCAACAACCATGTACGAAGACAACTCTGCTGCATAAATCAATTGAAAGAAGGATACATTAAAGGAGATAGGACAAAACATATTTCACCAAAGCTCTTTTACACATGACCTTCAACAGAACGACGATATTGATGTTCAACAAATTCGTCAAGCGATAATTTGGCAGATTTGTTTACTAAAGCGTTACCTACGTCAACATTTGAGAAGTTGGTATACAAGATTGGAATGCGCAGAGCTTCGAGATATTCAGTAATGTTGTTATTAGGGGGAGTAATATGTCCTGTACTATTTTCCTTAACCAAGGTTTTGTCCCAAAATGGGTTTTCCTGGTAAGGTTTTTAATGAGACGCTTAGTATATATATTACAAAGATATATGTCTCTTTTTCCTTCACTAAGATTTTTCAAATAGGGTTTTTCTTAGTAAGGTTTTTAACGAGGCATATTGTCTACCCATGGACATCCAAGTGAAGTGTTATAAATTATTTTTATGGATGTCCATTATCATTTTTAATGATTGATTAAGATCCCATTTATTGCCCATTAATGTAATATCGTATATCACTCCTTTTCTGTTATATTCAAGGGTCTATAAATAGAGACCAATTGTAATATTACAATACACAGGAAAGCAGAGGAATTTCTCCCTTCTTCTACCTATTCTCATTCTCTAATCACTTCTCCCTTCTTCTACTATTTTTATAACAATATATATATTATCAAAATATAGAAAAAATATTTTTGTTAAAAAAGTTATTTTCATTTAAAAAAAAACTCATCTAAACACTCCCTTATTTTTTGATATAACAAATCTTAGTATTATGTATTTATTTAATAACTTTTATATTATGTAATACTAGATAAAAAAACCGGTTTATATATGTGGTGTACATAATAATTTTGTAAGTGCTGTTATTGTTATTCATTTTACTTAATACTATTATTAATTTTTAAATATTAGTCCATTGGTACATATTTAAGTAATCATTGTATTAAGAATATTTAAATAAAATGATTCAAGTCATAAATACATGTAAGTTAATTCGAAACATTATAATGTTCAATAGTTATTAAAACATTTAAAAACGAGATTAGTTGTAAGGATTTTAAAACTGAATAAAAAATTAATTAAATTAACAATAATAAATTTAGATAAAATTATAATTGATGTTGCAACTAATGCCAAACTATTATTTTAGTAGCAAGCAAATCTACAGTTTAATAATAGACTTCTATACATCTTAATGAAATAAAAAAATCACAAATTTAATTCTCATACTAATCTCATTCTCTAATATCCTAATTGAAAAAAAAAACTATTACTTTAGTAATAAAAAAAAAGCAAAAAGATTCCACTAAAAAACTAAACAAGAATGGCATTTTTAAAAGAATAAAATAAAGGCAATAAAAAGTAATAGTGACAATAAACATTTAACAATGACAATAACCACTTCCTAATTTATTTACTATATTTTAATTCATTTTCAATACATTTATTATTTTTCTTAAATTCATACTTATTTGAAATTGATAAATATATTATTTAAAATAAAGAAAATATTTCAAAGAGGCAAGAGTTAGACCATTTTACAATTCATTGTTTATTTCTATCTTAGGTCTCAATACATGTGTGAGATTTTATTACAAAATATAACTTAATTTAACTTTTATACTATCAACTAATCAAAATCTTCATTTTTATCACTTTGGATAAAAGAATCAATTATCATAATAATTGATATAACAATCTATAATTGAACATCATTATCAATGTATAAAAAGTAATAGACAGCCATGAATTATAAACAGGCAGACCCAATAACAACATCGTAATCAATTTTGTCAAGAATCCTGGCAGTTTCAATTAAGACCCTCATTCATGTTTGGTTGAAGCGGTAAATCGAAAACACAAATGTTCACAACATTCCAACATCACATATGTTGGCTACATCGAATAATAGACAGTAAAAGCAAAAACACTCACTGAACATACATACACCAAATTACAACCTTAACCCCCAAATCCATAGAGGGTCCTTCCCTGTCTCTTAAGAGCATACACCACATCCATCGCCGTAACGGTTTTCCTCCTGGCATGCTCAGTGTAGGTCACGGCGTTGCGAATCACGTTTTCTAGAAGATCTTCAGCACGCCACGCGTCTCTTCGTAGATCAGCCCACTAATACGCTTCACGCCACCCCTACGAGCCAAACGCCGAATCGCAGGCTTCGTGATCCCCTGAATGTTATCGCGCAGCACCTTACGGTGTCGTTTCGCTCCTCCCTTCCCCAATCCCTTGCCACCCTTTCCTCGCCCAGACATCTTGAATCTCAATTAGCACTAACAACTACAACTGCAACACAATCAGGACGAAAGGTTAAATTAAATTAAACTTAAGCTAGAGAATAAGCACAAGACGAAGAAATTGAAATGCTGAATTCGCAATGAAGGATTGTTACCAAGTGAGAGGGAATTGAGTAGAGAGTGACGATGACGGCGTTTGCGATTTGTCATGCCATGTGTTGTATTTATGGGTGCTGGGGGCTGGAGCGTGGATCCTTGGGGTGGGTTTGGACGGGGCGATCTGGACGGTTGATGGGTTTGTTAATGTACGGTTTGAATTCGAGGAAGGAGTGTGGTGCGGATCGGTGACGTGGATGAGGTGTGTGAGTGGGCCAGTTGCCATTTTGATTGTAGTGTTTGAATCAAAAGTGGCACGCGACGTTGGCGCCATTGCAATCTTGACCCCGCGGGTTTTGAACCTTTTGCTGATTATAATGCCCGCGAAATAACCAAAATATCGTCCAGAGTTTTTCCGAAAATAGAATGGTTGCTCCGGAATAATATCTGAAATTGAAATTAAGAAAAACATCAATTCGATTCATAAAATTATAAAAAATAATTTAAATTAGTCTGATTGGGAATTTAAGTTAATTTCCATAGAGCTTATTATAGGGATTAATTTAAATAATTTTTTTAAGATTTAGGGTCTAAAATAAAACACAAGTACAATTTAGGAACTAAAATGGATCTTTAGAATCTATTTGTTTTAGTTTCTAGTTTTAGTTTTATTTCTAGTTTTTCATTTTAAGGATTTTATGAAAACTTAAATAAAATTGAAACTGAAATTTATAGTTTTAAATTTTATGAAGGCAAAATAGGTTGGCTAAGGAATGACCACCAACCCTCCATGGGTTAGATTTTTCAACCTACCAAAATTTTTCAATCCACTATGTTTTATGGCCAACCCATGATGGGTAGGGTGGTTGGTAAAAATACTTAAAAACTAGCCAGTAATTGAATTCACCAACCAACACCATTTTTAACAAGACGAATTGATTTTAACTCAAATAACTAACAGGTCAACCGCTCACCCCATTTATGGCCAACTCATTACGGTCGAAAGTGTTGACCTTGCTTGTATGAGAGATGTCAAAATGGGTAAGCTCATGGGTTAGTCCATTAAACCAGTCATTTTTACAGCTGGTTGAAGTTTTAGTCTGCCAAAAAATTTCAACACACCCCACTTAACCAGATGAGCCAACTCATTTTACTTTCTTAGAAAATTTCATAATTTATTAAAAAAAAAGAAACGTGTACCAAAAAATGAAAAAAAAAAATGTGCACACACTAATAGGAACACTACAGTTAACACTATTCACTCAAAGTTAAAATTTAAAAATAAAACATATCATAACTCACAAACAATACTATTAACAATGACATTTTTTAATCAAAGTTGGTATATAGTTGTTATGGATCTTGAAAAATTAGGTATATATAAATAAAAAAGTATTATTTAAAAACTTGTTTTTAAAAAAAAATTAAAGAAAAGATTCAAAAAAAATTTGGATTTTTTAATTTTTTGAGGTGAACTGTCCACCTATTATTTTGGACAACTTTGATGACGGGTCAATCCATTTTGACATCCTATTTGCCACCTCTAAACTAAACACACACAAGATTTGATAAAATATATATATAGGATAAATAACGGAGACACCCGTTCAAGTTTGTCTATATGGCAGAAAACCCAATTCTCATCAAATTGTAACACTTCACCCCACTTGATAGGTGAGCATTAGAACTAACTTTGGTGTAAATTTTTTTTTGTGCTCAGGTTCATTCAAAACAAATAAAAAATATTCCTATAGCTATGAGGTGATTTACATAAGAAAGGAGCCTCTAGACTCCCATTCACACTTATCCCTCGATATAATCACAATCCTAAATCACAAATTAATTGATTAATAAAAGAAAACCTCCCAAATTTAAAAAACCACACTGTAACATACGTTATAAATTAAATTAAAAAAATATAAAATATAACTGAAAATATTCAAAGTATCGTATTGACATTTGATACGATACGTATTCTTTGAAATATTTGTGCATTATAGGCATCTGGTAGAATCCCCAGGGAGGATAGGCAGGTGTTTCTTTGTTGTGTTATGTTCTAAGCTTCTAGGTCAGGCCTGATGGCCCTCCTACAGCCAAAAAAAAAAAGAAGTATGTTTGAGCTTTATACCACAGTTTTTGATTTTTTTTCTCCAAAAAATTCGAATATATGCATATTAATCAATATATATACACATATATCTAATGCTATGCAAAAATATTTGATTTGACTTATTTCCTCCGGGTATTTATGACAGATTTTTTTTCTGATAAATATATATAACAGATTTCCAAAATCATGTACCATAATCGCGAAATCCTCCTCAGCATTATTCCGTCTCCGAGCTACTCTCGCTCCAGTATGGCGGCGGCGTCTTCATCATCACTTGGTTCAGCGAATCCACCAAAGAGAAAAAGAAAGGCAACGATGATAACGAGGGCACAACAACAGCATCAGCAGTTCAGCACCAAACTGGGTTAAGCTTCCGAGAGACGTGACCGAGAACATACATACTGTGCAGGCTAGGAGCCTTTGACAGGGTTAGTAGTGCGGAGGAACATCTGCATGGGGATGGACCGTCTCATGTGGCCCACCATCCACATCGGCGGAGACAGAACCAATGGGTGGTTATACCCCATTCTCCGCGCCATATGCCGCCGTGCCATTGACAGTCGTCGTTGAGGACTTTGCCAGTGATCATCTCATCAACTACATACCTGATAAGTAATCTTCTTTTTTATTCTATAAAAGAAAAAGATTTTGTCAACGAGTGCATGCTAATTAATCAAAAATTATTTTAATCTGTTCTTCTAATGATTTTTTTATTGTTTTATAAACTTGATGAGTTAAGGTGCGTTTGATTCAGACTAAAAACAAATATTATGAAACCTAAATTTAATATATACTAGGAATATTGATATGTTAATTAGATTGTTATTAGTTAATTTCACTCATTGCCTAGATAACTATATAAGGTTTTATCCTCTGTATTACTCACATTTCATTATTAGTAAAATTTTTCTTTTACTATTCTCTTAATTATTGTTTTTTTTACTGATTATCATAAAATTCAACAATATATACATGAAAAAGGCTATGAATTGATTTTATGTGTGGATGGGAAAAGAAGTGAATGCTCACCTTTTACTTTTTTGTAAATTATTGTTGTTTGTCACAGTGTCATATGGGGTTGAAGAGAGAATTTATTATGGAGATGTTGGCTATTATTGTGTACAAGGAAAGCTTCTTTATCAAACATATCCACAGTGTTCTCCAACTCACGCTCCTTGCCTTCCTCAAAAGTGGCCAATTCTTCCCCGTCCGTAAAGTTCAACATAGTTTATTTACATTTTGAGTCCGACCCAGATGTGGTAGGAGGGTCCATTGTTGGACAGGTGGATATATAGTTGTTAGCATTTGTTAAAATTTTATATCCAAATGTAATTGTTGCATTCATTGTCTGTAGTTTTTTAACAGCAAAAGAATTTACAAATGATGAGATGTATTAAGAGCTGAGAAGAATCTTTGCAAGGTGAAAATATTTACAATTATACACTTTTTATCCATTCAACTTCATCTTATTACACAAATAAATATATTAATTATACTCTATTTGCAAAACATGCAAGGAAATAAATAATGTTTCAAATATATCTTAGCATTTTTTGGCCTCCCAAATAAATTCAAGGAACAACAAGTACAAATGGAATGAAAACTATAGCAATAGAGATGTTACCTTGAGTGTAATATTTTGTTACATATTACTCTCACTCTAGACTAAAAATCTTATTATTTTGTAAATCAATTTTACCTTACATATTCTTTACATATGCAGTCAAACCAAAAATTGAGGCAATCTTTCGATTATGGCAAGAGTTAAGAAGAAATAAGTTAGACGTGTGCTTTTATTGACAATCTTAATTTCTGACCTTGCAAAATAAGAAAATATAGAAAAAGAGTTTTATTAAGCTTGAGGTATATAATGCACTGTCCTTAAGAATTATTTTGTCACAAACTCATGATGTAAAATTTCCCAAGATATAGCAGATCTCTAATCTGTATTAACCAGGAACCAATAACTACAATAAAGATATATTTTGATGATAACCCAGGATATAGAATAATAGTGTGACAAGAAATTCAAGTCTCGTAATTTGTTTATTGTGAAATCATTCCATTTACAACATATCAAAATTGGAGTTTTTCTTTTAATATGGAAGAAATAGAGACTCCTCTAACCTAATATTAACCAGGAACTCAAGAACTAATAAAAATATATTTTGATGATGACCTAGGATATAGAATAATAGTGTGACAAGAAATTCAAGCCTCGTAATTTGTTTATTGTGAAATCATTCCATTTACAACATATCAAAACTGGAGTTTTTCCTTTTTAATATGGAAGAAATAATGCCAACGTTTAAATCAATTTTGATTCTTTACTTTAGTATTTGAAGAAGCAAAACCAAAACGTTTTGTTTTATGACATTGAGGAAAAGGAAATTATTGTGCAATCAAAACATATGTCCGAATTTGATTCACAAAGGAATTAAAAATGGAATCATAATAACCGGATATTTATTGTCATTAAAGAAAATGTATTGCTATTAGAATTAATACGTTGCCATATTTAAACGTTCCAGACCAGTAAAGAAAAGCAGTTTGTGATTTTGTTGATAAAAGGTATTGGATTCATTTAATAGAAATGGTAGAGATTATACTATTCTGATTCATTTTCAATTTGAATACATTATTTCTAGACAATTTAAATATTAGCTTAAATAATTAATTAAGATAGAATTAATTAAACCTTTTGAAATATATTTAGATTTTTAAAATACAACACTTTAAATACCTAGACTTGGATATGCAACTTTATCTCATCATCATTATTTTCAGACAATATTTCTTTTTTATTATCTTCCAAAGCTAAGTTTTATTTGCTACTATTGATTCACCAACCAAAAAAGTAAATTTATAGACGATGAATCTATTATTTCAAATTTTAAGAATGAGTAATAAATGAAGTAATTAAAAAATCTTAATTTGATTGTATCATTTAATTTAATCTTGTTGTCAATTATAAAAACAAATGCAAGTGATTTGTTCGCTTTCCAAGTATTCCAAAGTTTTTTATATTCTCCTAAACCCTGCAAATAATAAGTGAAGTTATTTTTTTTTTTAAAAAAAACTCAATACTTACTTGTTTGACAAAACACATGTCTAACTTATTTCTTCTTAACTCTTGACATAACTGGAAGATTTTCTCAAATTTTGATTTGACTGGACATGTAAAGAATATGTAAGTAAAATTGATTTACAAAATAATAAGATAAAACAAACTACAATTGGAAAATATTGGAAAAAAAGGCGTGAATATGAGTGTATAAGATAGGTAATCGTATGATTTGACATTGAGATAGCCAAATTTCTTTAAAAATAACATTACTAGTGAACTGTCCAATTTTCCTTCAACGTTCCCTTCTCTTATTACTTTTTTTTTCTTAATTTTCAACCAAATCATATTATTTTATGTTTTTTAAAGTATTGTATTAACTATTTATGTCATCATTAACACGACTATTGCTTGGTCTTGCTTTATATATTGTCATGAGCACCTTCAAATGTTGCCAAGGCAAAATTGAAAGTAATGGCATTTCTTGATTAAAATGAGATGTGACATAATGTAACAAACCTGATGTAGGTGCAATACTTGACATGAAGAGTATTATAGCGCCGCTTCCGCCCTTTTATCCTTCTCTTCCCATTTTCACAAGTAAATGATATTTAACACCATGAAATCAATTTAACAAGCATGGCCGTCTTAGCTCAGCGGTAGAGCGCGTGGCTTTTAACCACGTGGTCGTGGGTTCGATCCCCACAGACGGCGTTTTGTGGTTGATTGCTTATTTTATGTACAGCGAATGTTCATCCGCACCCAATGCACAATGCAAGGTCATTAGCACAAAGAATGGAATATAAAAGCGCACTAATATCCAGACCCAGAAGAAGAAAAGGGGCACTGAGGAATAATAAGTACAAAGATGGAAGATCGATTACAAGAAAAATAATTTAGATATTGTCTTTCCTCGTATGCTTCATTTACCATCCCTTTATTTGCTTTTTAAATAAAAGTATAAAATTAATTTAATATATTAAATAAGTTTTGTTAGAGATTAAAACTTGCAAAAATTATTTAGTATTTTTATGAGCTTAAAATAATTCCAATGATTTGGAAAAAAAAAATTTATTGAATTACTCTTTTAAGTTAGAACTAACACTAGTTACGAAATACATGAAATTGCCAATTTCAGTTAACCAAACATGTGTTAGGAATCTAGGACTATTTATATAAATGATTTCTTTGTTTAGTCTCCCATTTTTATTTTAAAGATATTATGGTAATTTAACAATTAAAAAAATCAAAAAATAAAATCACAACACATTTTGTCGTTTAAAGTTTTTTGCATGTAATTAAGAAAAGGAAAGGGTAAACTTTATCATTGAGAATTTGAATAAGCATTTAGTTAGTTGGAAGGTAAACTTCTCAATAAAGCATGTAAATTGACTTTGTCCTGCTTTGTCTTGGTTGCTACTCCTATTTGTATCATGCAATCTTTCTGGTTTCCTTCTTCTATTTGTGCTGCTATTGATAGAGCCACTCGGACTTCCTTTGTAATAAAGAGAATATGGTGAAGGGCCTTCATCTCGTTAATTGGCATACTATTGCTAAGCTTACAAACAAAGGCAGGCTTAGGCTCCAATGTGCTAGAGAATCCAACACAACCCTCCTGGGTAAATTAGTTTGGACTTTATTTCATGAAGATGATAAGTTGGGTCAAGGTGCTCTCCTCCAAGTATTTGGGCCAACGCTCGGTCTTTAATGTGAGTTACCCTAATATCTCTTCTCCAATTTGGCGTGTTGTGTGGCAAACAACGCAAGTTTTTAAGGAGGGGTTTGGTTTGAGATTGGGCGATGGTGCTTCCTCGCTTTGGTATAGTTGGACTTGGTTAGGTCCCCTATGTAATATTGTTGATTTTGTTGATATCTCGAACTCTTAGATGAAGATTTGGATTGATGGGTTAATGGTTATTGGAATTTGGATGACTTATGGACAACTCTAACTCCTCAAGTCTATCAACTAATTCTGAAAACCCTATTCCTTGGGGTGGTGATTCTGAGGATTGTTTAGTCTGGAGGGTGCTCTTTCGGGATGCTATACGTCTCATCTAAGTATAGCTGGCTAACTTCTTCTCAACATGATGATGATATGGACCACTCTTGAAATTGGATTTAGAAGTTGAAAGTTCCCTTTAAAATGTGTTTTCTGGTCTGGTTGGCTATGTGAAACAACGTCCCTACTAATGAATTACGGAACATAGAGGTCTATCTAATTCTTCCCTTTGTACATGGTGTATGAATGTTGTGGAGTCCCTTTTACATTGCTTTCGTGATTGTTCTTTAGGTAGGGAAGTATGGGACCATGTAGAATGTGCTAACTGGCCTCAATTTTTCTCTCAAGATCTCTATCTTTGGTTGCAGACCAATGCTCTAGGGCCCTAATGGTATTCTCTTTCTTTTGTCCCTCTTGCTTGTGGCGGTCTGGAATATGTGATTTAGCAGGGAGAAGATTGCTTTAACCCAAGTTTTATGTTGCATTTGGCAACTTGTGAACACGTGTATTTCTTTTGATTTGCATAGACTTCAACATTCTAGTGTCAAGTGGGTTGGGTGGCTTCCTCCTCCTATTAACTTTGTGAAATTAAGTTCAAATGGTAGCTCCTTTGGTAATCCTGGTCCTCAGGATTTGGTCATGTGATTCGTGATAACAATGGTGTTTGGATTACTGGCTATGCTAGTCATATTCCTAGAGTTGACAACCTCTGTCTAGCTTCTGGTTTACATTACGGCCTGGCTCTCTGTTTAGGAACTTGGTTATCGTCATGTTGTTTGTGAGGTGGATTGTTTGGAGATTTTGCATTTGTTGGCTTCCCCTTCTACTTTTCACGTGTATGCTTCCTTGTTGCGTGACATCAAGAATTTTCATAGACAGGATTGGACTTGTTCAATATCCCGTGTTTATAGAGAGGTAACCAAGTCGTGGATCTTCTTGCTCAAGGGTGCCTTTTCTCCTCTTGTGACTTATCATGGGATAGGCCTCAATGGTCTAAGCTCATCCTTTTGGCAGACGCCTCTGAAGTTCTTCACATGAGATAATTTTCTATTTTCCTTTGTCTTTATTTAGCCCAATTACCAAAAAAAAAAAAATTAAAAAAAGGAAAAAGAAAAAGACACACTTGCATTTGACTATATTCACTGGGTTGTAGTCCCATGTTAATTCTTTAATAACACTTAGGTAGCTTGTTTACTATCTTCTGAGAAATATAGAGACATGAGACACAAACCTTTGGTGGTAGAGACAAGAAGGGGATAAAAAATTTTCTGTCATCAACACAGAAAAACACAAAATTTCTATACCTCCAAAATATGGGGAAACAGATTAAGATAGAAATTTAATATTTTTGACTTCTAATAATACCCATATACATATTTATTATTTATGTCTTTATCTCCATGTCTCATTGTTCCTATTTATTCTTGTCTTTATATTTCCTTCCAAGACAACAAACAAACGCTATCTTAGATGCAATAAACCAGACCACTCAACTTTGAGTTTAGGCCTTCCTATATTCAACTTAATTTGACCGTATTTATTTAATAAACAAGTTATGCTAAAGCTTTTCAAAATGTCTTTTTAACTAAACATGTCATATCGTAAATATAGAAACAACCTATTCCATCCAACAGATTAGCCTACATACATTATTATTAAAAAATAATATAAATATTTTAATTTATTTAAAAAATACTTTTTAACTTATTTAAGAAATCCTTTAGCTTATTTAAATTTTTTTTTTACATATTTAGAAGTATTTTGGCTTATTTAAAAAATAATAATAATCAAATAGGTTTCTAAAATAGATTTTTGAGTTAAGTTAGCTTTTAAAAAATAAGACTAAACTATAAAAAATGTCTATGTTATGCAATTGGTCCAAACTTAAGCTACTTTTGAGGAATACAAATCAGACCTATTTAGGCCAACACATAACCTATTTAAGCCTATTTCACCCCTGGATATACTCGAAATCAAAATTTTGTTTCTTAGACAGCACCACCAGTTTATTGAAAATAAGGCAGGCAATTCTGATTTCTCTTTTATTGGAATGTAATTATTTTCATCTTACGTGCGGTGTTCTGGCCTCTACCAAACATGTTACAACCTGTGGCCAACTTATTCTTAAATTATAACTGTCCTACAGGCAATAGTGATAGTAAATTATCAAGGATATGATACAAAACGTTACAGGTCTTGAACTCTTGATGGATTGCTTTTGATAAATGCTCAACTAGAATCAGGTATTGTCCTTAGTGTCTCATGGAGAAATGTTACAACTGTATACCATATCAGCCCTCCACTTTTGGACGCCAACCTTCAATCACATCCTGGGGTTCTGCACGTGTTTTGATAAATGATTCCCTCGAGAATATATCCTGTATATTCAGTATTATTAACTATAGCAAACAATAAGATATAGACAAGAAATTTTAATGCACTATTAGCTATAAGCTATAGGCTATAGCCAATAACACACTTGAACAAAAGAATTTCTAATGCATCAACAACGACTGACAAAAAATCAACTAGTCAACTTCATTGTAGAAATTAACCTTTCACTGAATTTTGGCAAAAACATTTCATTAGTAATATACTCCAATTTGGCTTACAATACCCCGTTAGTGTATTAACTTCTACAGCACTCTTGCGGATAGCTACAAGAAATTTTAGGTATGATGATGCCTGAGCATATTGATCAGCGAAAACATTTGAGCTCTGAAGAAATTTTGAGATAACAAGCTTTTTTGCTTGTTAGCTATGGTTTTCCAACATGGACAACGTAGAATATCTTTTGGACATGAATGTAATCAACTATTGGTATTCATGAAACTTTGTCAGCAAAAACCTGTTTAAGGGAATTAGCCTGCATACAATTTTAGATTTGAAAACTGCCATCCTGAAGTACAAGAAAATGATAATAAGATGTTAAGAGGGTAGGATCATCTTGAAGATACCTTCATATATGACTTCAAAAATGAAAGTGAATCAGGTATTGTCCATTTCTTATAATGCCCCAAAGCAATCTCCAAATGGTACAGCTTTGGTCCAAGTGACAGGTCAGCGCCAGATATGTCTTTCCCATTGACAAAAGGACCCTATAAAAAAGGAATATATGAGTCAGGTAAATAAAAACGTAGAAAGTTTCCTTCCATTTGTTAAATTACTCTTAATTAGCCATGGTTTACCATTGGCATACAATTGACCATTTGACTTATGTAAAGTCATGGCTCATGGGGGCCATAAAAGAAGTGCACCTATCATTTAAAATCCTTATAAACCATCTTAAATAATGATTTGAGAGCTTAAAAGATGATAGGGTAAACCTTGCGTAGCTAAGAATTTCTCTATACCAAATGAGGCCCCCTCCCCAAAACAAATAATGACTCAGGTGAAATCCAGAAGGAAAAAAAGATAAGAAAACAGTGCTATACAAGTGTCTTGGATTGAGTCCTCCATAATCTCTACCGGATAACCTCAATGATTCTATGGAAATTCTTGGGGCCCTTAAGTTACTCAGAACTTGTTTCCCTTAATTAATTTACATCATGGAAATGCCAAGTAGAGTTTTCCACTGAATCGAGATATATCAGCTTATATCTCCATCTCCTACGTTTGAATCAGGCAAGGGGCTCCTAGTTCAGGAGGTTTAAGTTCTGGACTACTTGGTCCCTAACTTTTGACAAGCCCTATCTATTTGGTGTAATTAAAAATCACAAAACCAATGAGTTTACCTTTAAAGAGGTATAAAAATTAGGGATAAGTTTTTATGGATGAGCTTTATGTGTGATTTTACATGTGTAGCTCATCCATGAAAACTTATCCCCTATTTTTACCCCCCAACTGAACACACTCTAAGAAATTTTTTATAAAATAAATAACAAATTTAAGAAGACTAATAACATAACTTTGTCCTGCTGAAGACAAACTTAAGGGATTTAAGTAGTTGGGTTAAATTCTTTGCTTACTCATCAAAAGCGGTAAGTGACTAAATGCCACTCATATCAAGTAATCAACAATATGGCATGCACTTTTTTGTTGACCCATTTAGATAATCAACTCAATTCAATTCACACATGATCCTAACATGTTAAAACATCTCATGTAAATGGCAAAATTTAGGTTTTATCTCTGAATCAACAACTTGATCAAGACTGCAAACAAAAGGCAGAGAGACAAGCAGAAAGAAGTCATACATTTTCCTTAAGGTAATCATTGAAAGAGCTAAGTTCGCTCAGCAATGCTTGCTCTGTTCCATCATTGGGATCTTTGCTCTTGAGAAACCCAATAAACGTAGAAAAGATCTTTGATCCACTACATACAAAAACACATGCAGACATTAGACAATTGGAAGACATTTAGCATACTCACTCAAAACATCAAAGAATAAAGGGCTGAAATGGAGTAGAAGGAAAACATCTAGGGGAAATTTATGAAAAAGGAGGAAGAAAGAAAATGTCTTTAAGCTTGTCTAACTGCAGCTCCATGCTTTTGTTTTTCCTTTCTAAACTTTCCAAGCGAAGAACCATTAAGCAAAACAACTACCGGATTTAGCATAAAAGTATCTCAAATGATCAGGAAATCTAAAGGTCAGATGCATACGCTGTAGCCTTTTCAGGTGGGGTTGCCAATGGTGGGCTAGGATACTTCTCTTCCAGTATTTGTGTGATGACATCCGAATCAGCAACCCACTTCTCATCGAGCTTTATCACAGGAACTTTACCATCAGCATTGATTTTAAGGAACCTACACCAGCAAAACACACAATAAGAAAAGGAGCAACTAAAGTAGTATCAAGACCAGACAGATTGTGTTCTGTAAATGATTAAGTTTTATGAGAAAATAGCAACTCTAAAACCCTCCTCAAAGGAAGAACTTAACCCAAAGAAATGGACCAGAACATCACCATTCTGGCTTGTTAGTAAAATCTACCAACTTTGGGTCATAAGGTAGATGTTTTTCCTCCAGTGTCAGTATCACCCTTTGGCAAAAGGGACCTGAAAAGACAATTCAAAGAACAGTCACTAATCAATTATAGGTTCTCCAGAGTCTAAAGCTCAAAAACCAAACATAAATCTTCAACTTTTTTCTTATACGGAAAATACACACATAACTAACTCCCTATAATTCGGGATAGAGACTGATTTGCTATTTAATATTGCATACACCCTGGAACTGAAACGGAAACATGAGAATGCCCTTATCATTGTCTTCAAAGGTATCAAGTGTGTAACAAATTTCAGAACTGAAATTCTCCTTCATTCTAGTCAAGTAGAGATGACTCCCATCTGAACAATATGAACTATGTTCATCCAAATGATACAAATTGCTAATGAGTCACATTGACCATCCAATCCAAGTACAATTAAGCTCCTAAACTAACAAACTAAAGGTAGCACTATTTACAACACACAAGCTCATGCCAAAAGTTGTGTTAGATGTGCCTTCACCCATCAACTTTGGGAGGAATGGGCTCGTGACAAAACGAAGTGAATTCCCAATTTCAAGGAATTAAGAATCACTGCATCTCATGTACTACATTAGTCCATCGTTATAAAACACAAAATATATGACAAATGATTGGAGTGAAAAAAAATTACAGTGCATGTGGACACAGCATATGTCTAGATTCATCCTGATTTCGTATTTCGCTTCCTCTTTCACTTCAAACCAAGCACACCGTGAAAAATCATACCAATATTTTCCTCAAGCTCTTCTATCCATATTCTATACCAATCCCTCGTATTATTATCTAATCTCAGTTTTCCAATAAACAAAGCAATGAGAAACAATTAAGGGAGTAATAAGAAAAAAAAAGGGTAAGTGCTGTTTTTATTTACAGTCTCCAATTTTGTTGGGGATGGTGACAGAAGCTTTAACGCAGATTTCGAATGGTGAAGGAGGAGGAGTAGAAGACATTGACACTCGACCGTGAAGCTTGGTGTTGCTGGTGGTGGTGGTGGTAAGGGGTCTGAAAGTGAGGACGGAGTTGGGGCTGTGGCGGTGGCGGTGGCGGAGGTGGTTGAAGGTGGTGGAAAGAGCGCACGCCGAGGCTTGGAATCTGGCGGTGGTGGACATTGATTGGAAGCTTCTACGCTTTGCAACCTTCAAAGATGAATGAATGAATGAGTGTGATTGACAATAGATGATGAGGTTTTGCGTTTTGTTTCCTCCAAATGTTTTTCTACGTGTCACGTTCTGCGTTGCACTTTTCATACCACACCTGGCAAATCACGAAAAATCAAAATTGAAACAAAATTCTTATTAAAAATTAAAAATAGATATGCATAGAACACTATTATTATAATGTGAAACGTTAGTTTTGACGGCATAATTGTTGCAAACAGAAAAGCTTGCAAATATTTGAGATATGCAAATCGAGTGATGGATTTTTTTTTTTTGTTTTGGTTTTAAATAAATCATTTTCTGATTTTAATGACGATTTGATAGTATTTACTTATATATAATTTGTGATGAAAAAGTTTGTGTAGTCTTGACATGCATTTTAATTCTTACTCTTTTGTGTGGACAAATTGTGAAGCCAACGGGGTGGCGCACCACGTGGCTAAGCCTGCTACGGTAATGGAATAATTACTCAGTTTCAATGTTTGATAATTTTTGTTTCATCTAATTTCTCTAAATTTAGAGATAAAATTTGAGAAGAATTAATGAAATTAAATGTAATAGATATTTTCTATTTTATTCCATTTAAATTTGATAAATTTAAATAATAAAATAAATTAAAATCAGACTCTATATATTTTTTTTTGTTCGGTCTGATCGAGGCTCTACTCAATTCTATCATCCAAACATGTCATTAGTTTCCCTGTTGGACTAGGATCGTCCTCCCAACCTTGCTTTCTTTGGATCCCAACTAGTGGGCTTTTTGGACACTAGCTTTTGCATTTCTCCCACTCTGCAGTTGGGCTCAGTCCTTTTGTGGAATGAAATCTCTTGACCCGAAAAAAAATACAAGGCCCCCAAGTTGGGAGAAAGCCACAGCCACTAAGACAATGGCCCTTTTGGTCTGAAATTCCATTTCAGGTCATGCTCTCCCTAAATGGGACAATGCATGTGTTGGGTAGTTGGGCCTGGTCTTAAGCATTATTGTCTGAATCTCAGGGTTAGACTTCAGAGACGAATGTTTCTAGTTTAGTTGGGTCAGCATCATCCAAGCCTTCGTCTTCAACATTCCTTGTTTTTTCACCATGATTTGATTTCCTGACCCAAAAGAAAAAAAAACGCTGATTTTATTTCTATCTTAATTTTGCAAAATCATAGTTAAATTGACTTACAAATTACAAACATCCGACCCACTCCATCGTCTGAATAATTTTAGGCCCGACTTCTTAACTTCTTTTGGTGAGCCCATCGTATGAAATAATTTTATGATGCGTTTGGTTGATTGTTAAAATTGGAGAAATTTTTTTCATAAATGAATTTTATGAATAAAACTACACATAGAACTCTTACACAAAAATCTTCACCCTATTTTTATCATCAACCAAATACATTCTTAGTGTAATAACAAATGGGGCAAAAGGCCAAAACAAATAAATTAAATGCTATATTCCTTTGAGAATATATACAGAATATAAATTTCATTGGAATATATATTTTATACAGATGATAATTGATCTTAATGACCTCAAGTTGTATTTGACTTTCCATTACCATTTATCCAAAAACAAAACGTGAAATCAACGATACATTTCACGTTTTTCACACAGGGTTAAAAGTAAGTCAACACGATAAATAAGAGTAAAGGAACTGTACACATAGGTAGTGTTTAGTTGTGTACCTGGACAATGGAAACAAAAACAGAGACAAAAAGACCAGTAAAATGAAGACATAAAAATACGTCTTATTATGTTTGGTTGTAGTACAAAACATGAACCTCTTTATATCTTATTTGAAATACAATATAAGATTACAAATAAATGATAATAAATATTATGTACCCCTGCTGAATTATTGTTGGACACACCACCTATGGTTATAAGGACACATAGAGAAACTATTAATTATGTATAGATATATTATTAAAAAAAAAATATTAAATTTGTGTTTCTATTTGTTCATTGTCCTTACATTTTAACGAATAAATTTTTTTTATATTTTATGTATTGGGATAGAAAATTTTTCTATTACCTATTCTTGTCTCTAACATCAAACAAATTTATATCCCTCGTAGTGTTTTCAGTGTCTCCTTGTGTCCTAAGTAAAGTAAACAAACACTAGCATAAAGGACAAGTTTGTTAGTAGCTAGATAACTACCGTCAGCGAAACATTACGCATAAGGGCAGATTTTAGGATCCATGTGGCTGATTAATTAGATTTCCAAATTTTAACAAAATCAATCAAACAGTTTTAGTTATCTTCATATTGACAAAATTACTTCAAGCCAAGCCAACCCCCGTCAAATTTGTTATTTCAGAAAATGTTTCCAACATTTTTTTTTCGATGCAATGTTCCCAACATTTTATGCTTGATGAACTGAAACTCTGCTATAGTTAACACTAGCTAGTTTATTCACCCAATATGTTCCTTGCCTGGCTTGCTTCATGTAAAAGAATTTATTTACTTGTTTTCTTCTTATATTTTGATATACTTGGCTATACCTTCAATGAATTGAGGATCAACGACATTCACTAATTTCTTGGATATTAATAAAGCTAAGTCTCTCATGCTCGGTTTAGTTGTGGGGTTTGGAGATTCTTTGAAACGTGCACAAATCACACGAGTTAATTTGGTGGACCCCTAAACGAACAAAAAGACCTCAAGATCAAACGTGATCCAGTAGTGATCTATCAAAGGAATAAAAGATGAGTTTGTTATATGTTCCCTAAACCCCTTGTCATCAAGGTGTGATTTTCAATCCCATAGAACGTATATTATATGCGGTATATGCAAATGCAGAAACAAGTAGAAATCCAAATTTTATATTCTCAATGACTATTATAGCCAGATACATTGATTTTTTTTTATTGTATCACTTTGTCCAAAGTATCAATTATTCATGGACGGAAGTAGTAGTGCCTAACGTTAAATGAGAATCTCCGGCATTTATATGTGAAGGAAGGAATAGCGAAAATGATCACATGCACATTCTTCTTTATTTACAAAAGAAAAATCATTGATGTGAATGGCGCGTTTGGCCTACACGTCAACTTTGTAAGGACATCATTAGGACCAGGGACCCAAACGTGACCAAAATCACATGGAAGAGCATGCATGTGGGGATTGTTTAGGATAAGCAATGACCTGCTCAAATAAAGTGGACCTTGCTGCTTGCCCTTCATTCAATTTTACTTTGTTTAGTATAAAGTTGTTTCGACTTTTTTATTTTTTGGGTATCAAAGTTGCTTCCACTACAGTGGCACAAAAAAATGCATGTCCTTTGCTGGTTTTTGGGACCCAAAAATCACGAATTCAAGATATAAGGGCCACTTCTCGGGCTGGTTTCGTACAAAGAGAAGTGATCCTGATGGTGGAGAATGTGTTGGTGGAACATGCATGTGACTAATTGATGGTGCACATGGAGGGTATGTTCCTCAACTTTCTTTTGGTCGTAGTTAAGAGACAATGTTGGAATTGTTTCCTTGTTGCTTGGTGAATTAATGGAACACAATAAATTAAAGGGAAATATTGAGTAATTTTTCACTTTAATATGCAAGATTGAGTAAGTTTTAAATTTTAAAATAATAAATTTTCAATCCTTCTAATTTTAAAATATGAGTTAAATTAGTCCTTGAAAATGAATAAATATAGTCTTTCAAATATACTTCATCAAATCAAATTAATCTTTCAAAACTTAAAGCAATATTTATTATTTTTAAGGATTATTTTGACTTGAAATTTTAAATGTAAAGGATTAATTTGATTTATTTTTATTTTAGAAATTAACTTGACTTGCATTTTATAATTTAAATTACTAAAATACTAACTTTTTAATTTCAGAGAACAAAGCAATTCACCCTTGCTATTTCAAAAACAAAAGTCATCCAAAAACATTACACTTATATTCCTTGAAATTTAAACTTTTTACATAAGTACATATATCATTTTGTTTCATAAATGCTGTTTTACATCTCTATCTTATGTTTTATTATTGCTATTATGCCCTTTCTTAGTAATCATTGTACAAAGGGGTTTAGTTTTAGTATTTTTTTTATGTACTGATGATATAAAACTATGTTATATTACAATCTAATTATATATTATTATATTAACAAATATTATTGACTTTTATATTCATTACTTGAAAGGTCATATAAATAAAAGGATATGATTAGACAATAGTATAATTTTTTTATATTATCGATGTATCAAAATTAAACTCCTAATTTTACTCATATTTTTGAGAAATTTAAGGAAGAGTAAAAAATTAAATTGAAAATTTTATACTCAATAAGAGAAAAAATAATACTCTAACATATTATGTATATACGATTTAAAATAAATATATAGTTTGAATATCCATTCAGAAAGAATAATTAGCAAATAAATTAAATACTCATTTATTTATCAAAATTATGAATGGATTGAATCATTGAATTTTCTTAAAAATATTTTTTCCCTATTTGTTGTTGCCTATTTTAAGATTCATCCAACCCATTATCCTGGATATATGGTAGTACCATGCATGTGAGCTAGGCATAATTAACCTAAATTATCCTTACCTAGCAAAATTGTTATATATATCACCATTAATGAGGACCCTTGCAAGCTAGATAGCGGCAATACTTAGTTTGACTCATAATTAATTGTAGTCACGAGCATCAGTTCAGAACACATCGAATATCCTAATTAAGTAGATTTCGTCATTGTATAATCAAATTTAGTTAACTATGATATATAATCTATAAATTAATATTAATTAGATACCAGACTAGGACGTCTCTTAGTATCTATAAGTTCGGAGTTTCAATCTGAGGTGACTGGTAAGTTCAGATTTTTCATTTTCGTTTATTCACTCATCACCATATCCAGCTGTATCTCGAATAAAGTAAAGAAATAATCACACCCCACTTGCTATACAGGGGCATATTATAGTGCACTAGTAAATTAGTGCTATCTATTCATATTTTTTATTTTGATGGATTTTAATGTTATAGTAAATAATATTTCAAAGATAAAAGTATTATAATAACTAATAACTATTAAATGTTTGTAGTTTTGTGAAGGTCCAATTTGTGAGAGAACTTTACATAGTGGGATGAATGGTAGTTAATACTTAACTGTGTTTATAATAGCAATTACATACATAATTTTTATTTATTTATTTTTACACATAAAATTATATTAATAGACTTGATAATACAATTCAATCTAATTAGAAGACGCTAAAAAATATTTATCAAAGGAATCTCTTTGTACATAGTACATAGATTATAACCATCTTAATCTTTAAATAAAGAAAAAGGAGATATTTCAGATTTGAGATACCTTTCCTTCGTAGAATTGAAGTTACAACAAATTAAAGATATGAAGGGTTTTACTGTGAGTCAGAGATTGACAGTGCATAGCTAGTGGCAAGGAGAGGAGACGTTGATTATTCATATATATAAAGGGATCTAGCTAGCACTTACTATTTAGGGGGAAAGTCATTAGGCATGGCCACTACCCATTTGTAAACTATTCGGGCTATACTTTCAAATATCATATCGATGAGACTTTTTGACAGTTTATCTACTTATATACAGAATGCATGCTTTTCAACCACAAAATCGAAACATATATAGAGGCATAGGATTCCTCATTGTTCATGTCAGTCCCGAGTGGAATCCCTACCAAGATTTGCAGGGAATTCCGATTCACTCAATTCACACATCAATCCAAACCCATCATGGAGAGAATATTTTCATATATTGCACAAAAGCGTTCTTGGTGCCCCATATATGCACAAACACAAGGAGCGAGACCGACACGAAGCCATCCATATAATAGATCACATGCTTTTGCTTTCTCAAATTTGAACCCTCGTGAAGGATTTTATTGTGTACAGTACGGAGTTGAAATGTGATGGGGATGAAATAAAATGTTACATAACTTGTGGGCACCAATCATATGTGTGGTTCTCAATCATATTTGATAACCATTGACAAATGCACCAAATCATTCAAATAGTAAATTAAATATATGGTGAATAAGTATTGTCCAATGAGGATTGGTATTTATCAAGCAAAAATACACTAAGTCAATTTTTATTTAGATTATGACAAATAACTAAAATTAAAGAAAAAGAACTAAGAAAATTTAGACAATTATGATTTAATTAAAAAATAATAATAATACTAAAAAAATGCTAGAGATTCTAGTTGGTCTGAACTTCTTCATAAGATCAACTAAATTCTTATCACCTGAATTATTGGAGATTTATAAATTAAAAGATCGATTGATGATTCCTCAATCATGCTTGAACATACAAAGGATTTAAGTACACAATTCTAATCCAAAAATCTACACCTTTGCAAGATAAATTCCAAAATTTGAGAATCATGTAGTTTATCCCCATAACTAAAACATACACAGATTTCTCTCAACTCATCGATGAACTGTAAACAATTCATGATAGGCCACTACACTAATTGAATGAAGAACAAAGGATAAATTTTAATCAATAAATTATAACATCAAGAAGAAAAAATTTAGTCACAATTCATTTCCAATTCAATTTCATCCTACCCCTAACAAAATGTCTATAAACTCAAAAAAAGAAAATAGGAGAAGGATACAATAACAACTCGAGATTTGGAGTGACAATTCCTTAATCTCTCATCATTTTGTCATCTCCCTTGCCTCCTCACTTCCAAAGTTGGAGAGTGTTTTCCTAATTTTCTAACCTAAAAATTGCTCAAAAAGACTGTTTTTTTAATTTAAACGTGAAAAATGAGACAAACTCATATATGCCAACGCATAGACACTGGCTGTCCAGAATGCAAATTTTTTAGCTCAACAGGCGCCTAGATGGTGGTTTCTAGAGTCTAGGCACTGGACAATCAATACCAGCTCTCTAACTTACATGCGATTTTTCATGCCTCAGATGTGTGACTTGGATTTCAATATCTTCGTCAAAGCTATAGAATTTTCTCATAGCTTTGCAACGCTACTAAAATAAACTCAATCCCATAATCACAACTCAAGTTATGCTCAAATCACCGTAGCAAGGTCAGAATATGTCAAAACTTGTATTTCTCATTTAAATTGATTTATTCCTGATATTATTCCTTCAAAATACCATAAACACCATAACTTGAATGAGAAATACCAATTATTAAGAATATGAAAAATAAATATAAAAGATAAACAAAATTCCAACAAAATTTAAATAATTTCACTTCAGTATTTATGTCTTAGTTGGAATATAAATAAAATTAAACTAAAACTAGTTTAGATCTCAAGATCCCGGTGCATACTTTTTATATATATATATATATATATATATATATATATATATATATATATGAGCCAAAGTAGCTTTATTTCATAGCGCTATCAATATTTAGATAAATTGTTTGCTCATAATTGTCAGACAAACTGTATTGTTTAACAAGCAATTAATACTAACAGAATTCACTTTCAGTATAATTTTTGCATTTATTTTCCCTAAGAGATTTATTTGTAACACATATGTTAATTAAGAAACAGATAAATGAGTGCAAATCTCTCATGCAATGTATATGTTAAACATTAGGTGTTAATGTGTTATAACAAGGAAAATATTAGACAATAAAAACTTTGTCGAAATTTTATGTCTAGTCAAGTGATGTATCATAATTATTAGTCTTCAAATAATTTAGTAATTTATAACATTTCATTTTATCCAACAATAATCATTATATTTTTTGTATCAAAAACTTTGTATATACTTTTTTAAATATGTAGCAATCATTATTTTTCTGTAGTAGTGGCTCATAACATCAACTAGTCCACGCTGCCTTAGTTCAGGGGTGCTGGGAACATGCAACAAAGTGGAGTCAAATCCACGCTCTTCTCCAAAGTCCACGTTGGAAGGCTAATCAAAGGGCCATACCTCTATCCCCTGCACTCACGCACACTATTTGAAAACTCAGCCTCTCCTTCTTCTCTCGGTCCTTTATTCTCCAAATTCCTCACTTCAATCCTCCCACTGTTGATGCAGATGATGATGATGAAATGCCTTTCATCAATATGCTACTACATAATTAATGAAATTGAACTGACAAATTGACTCGAATTAAGCTTAGCTTGCGAGAAGGGATAGTGTAAGATAATTGGGCTCACTACTCCTTTGAACCTGGCCATGGCCTAGTGGCCTTGTAGCTAGCTCCTCCTCCTCCAGGTGGCTTTTCCCGTTAATAATTAGCTAGTAGCGTACTGCATAGTATATTGTAGTTTGGGACACCAACAAAGGTGCTAATTCAGTGAAAGGGATTCAGATCCTTAAGCACAAATTCCTAGTTCGATTTTGAGATTATATATAAAAAATATTGTTAAAATGGATCCCTGTTTAACCACTTAATGTATCCTTATTAGTCTCACACATGTCAGATGAGGGGTTATGGAAACAAAAAATCAAAAGAAGTGCTCGTCCTACTAAATTCAAATTTAAAATTTGTGGGCAACTTGTGAATGATCATTAAGATACATAAATTCCCCAATAACTGCATCAATTATGTTACTCTAGGTGAACTTGCAACTCGAAAACTTTTACCATGACTCATGTGCCCTAATCCCTTCGATTTGAAGAAAGAATTCAGGTCCTTAATTACTATTCTCCATTGTTCATTCATCTTGGCCAGTTGGGCACCCCTCCTATATAGCCCTAGCTTAGAGGGTGCGGCTTGCGACAACTAAGCCAAAAGCCTTGGGTCAATGCCTCATATTTCTTATTGAAGAAATGTTCCACCCATTCCCTAACCATATATATGTGTGCCATATGTTTAGCTCTTAAATTATTTTCAAAGTGATCTCATCGACTGCGTCAACGTATGTTTATGCATTATTCAATAATTATTCTAAATTAATAATCCCAATAATGTAGGGAAAATAATCAATAGATCTTAGATTAGGACATGCCATTATATAACTCCTAATCACTTGGTTGAATGTATCTTTTTTGTATGATTTGCTGCCGGCACAAACTATTAAACGACAGTAACCTAAGGCTTAGCAATTATGTTCAATAATTAAGTTATTTCTTGATCAGATATAAAGCATATAATATGAACTTCATGCACTGAGATTGGTGTTAAATTATAATGTATTCGATTTAATAATGATTTTAATTGTTGGCTTAACGTAAAGGTACAACACAGTATCAGCAGGATTTGGAACTTTATCAGCAACCAAAGGAATCTCGTGGCGTTGTATTTGAACGAGGGAGAATTGCACAGCTAGGATGAAATGACAAACAGGAAAGAAAAATTAAAGAAAAGAGAACCACACATGCATGTGTATTTGTTATCTCGTTCTTCTTCTTAGATCTTAGCTTTCGCTTGTCATTTGAATGAAACTATATGAAAAATAAATTCCAATGACATAAGTTCAAAAAGAGTTAGAAATGAAGAATTAACATGGCCCGCGATGTGATGTATGGGTTACGTTTCAACTAAATTATGAGAGGATAGTGACCATCCTAGCTAGGAAGCATTGGTGGCTATTATTTAATTATATACTTATATATTTCATTTTAATTTGATTATCGTCCTTTTTTTAATCTAATTGCGGCCATCATACATTAATTACGTTAGACCCCCATCGCACTTGGTCTGATTTGACCCTCGAACCGGCTAATTGATTTTAGATCACGTCGATATTCGGTTGAAAGAAGATATAAAAAACTCTCAAATGAAAAAGAAAAGAAAAAATATAAATAACACGCAATATATATTAAATTATTCTAAAGCAGCTTTTCTGCTTGGGGCAACAATTTGGTTTGTGTACGATTGAAAAATACAGGAAATGACTAGATTCCCATTTCGCGGGATTTGATATGTCAACTTTTCAAGAAAATGAGAACAAATCGCCATCTTATTTGAAAGGACTCTTGAATTTTTCTTCTTCTTCTTCTTTCTTTTTATTTTTTCTGGAAATAAAATATCTAAGCTAATATTGGCCTCTTGTTCCTGATCAGGATCAATATAGTGGCAAC
This sequence comes from Dalbergia oliveri, assembly GCA_030441495.1. Taxonomy (NCBI): domain Eukaryota; kingdom Viridiplantae; phylum Streptophyta; class Magnoliopsida; order Fabales; family Fabaceae; genus Dalbergia; species Dalbergia oliveri. The sequence goes on from JAMLFY010000002.1 coordinate 2,757,303, forward strand.
ACTACCAAAGAAGTTTTAATTTGATTTCATAAGCTGTTAAGAGTTAGGACATACATAAACCATATAAGCACCTTCATCTCGATTCATTGAATTAATGCTTGCCTCAACTTCAAAGAGGCTCAACATTTTAGATGATCTGATTTGACGTCGACGTCCTTATAATTTGAACCATTTCTTATGCAATTAATTCCATTGTTTTGTTCCAATTTTAAAGTTTATTGGCATGAAAATTTTGTGTAAGTATTCAAAATACGCTATTTGCATTTAAGGTTATATATGAATACATAATTTATAGTATTTAAGGTTATATGTATTATGTATTGGAATTAAAATTGTATTGTAAAATTTTAATTTTAATTCCAATTCTAAAAACATAAAATATTAACTTTGACGTTTGAATTTACAATAAAATTAGAGTATAAATTATAATCATAAGTTTATTATTTAAAAGTGTGATTCAAAATTCAAATAAATAAAAATACTAACACAATTTTTTTTTAAATGACTTTTGTGAAAATAATTTATATATAAAATTATAAATTAGAATTCAAAACTTTTTACCTTATAATATTTTTATAAAAATATTGCATTTCAAGTTGCTAATAAATAAATAAGAAAGATAAAAATTATAGAGATTTTTTAATGAGAGAAGGACACTTCTAAGTTTTGGAATTAGTAGTTCATAAGGTATAGTTAAAAAAATTAAGAAGAGTTCACCTCAATTATTTATAAATTTTATGAAATTAATGTGTGAAATTATAATTTCAATTCTATATATAGTTCAAAGCATTAAAATTGATATTGAGAAAAACTTTAATTCCATACACTAAACAAAATGTTTGTTAAAGAGGAAAATGAAAAAAAAAACTAAATGAAAATTAATGATATATACAATAATAAGAAAATGTTAAAGCTACTATCTCTATTCTTTAATAAGTGTCAATTATTTTTATTTGTGCACACTTTATTAAGGAAATGATTGAATAAACATAGATGTTAGAAAAATATAGCTACATTTTACAAAAATATTCGTATCACGTAATTCCTCTTTCTTCAATCCACCCACCTACTCTCTGTTCTATAAGGATATAAAAGATAGAATTTAATTAATATTATGTAGATTTCTTAGAGTTTTTAAAGAAATAAAACAAAAAAATGCATATATTATATATATGCCCTGATATTAAAAGTATTACACATTTGTCCTTTTTATTTTAATAGAAATCAGTTAAAACGATTTTAGTGTAGCACTAAAACAGATCACTCAAAATCGGCTTAACGATTTGGCACTATATGCGGTTAGAACGCAGATTGTCCCAGAAATCGTTTGAACCAATTATACATCAACAAAAAATCAGCTTAACCGACTTGACACTGGGCAGCTGGAAATCCATTTAAACCGATTATGAGCATACTTATCCGAAATCAGTTTCAATCGATTTGATTGGCTGGAAATTTGGCAGGCTATAAATCGTTAGCCCAATTTGTGTGCTTCTATTTTCCTGGTGTGATCTTGATCACACAAATCGTTTTAAACCGATTTCTATTAAAATAAAAACAGGACAAATGTGTAATAATTTTAACATCATGGCATATATATAATATATGTATTTTTTTATTTTATTTCTGTTAAAAACCCGATTTCTTAAAAGACCAAATAATAAGAGTTTATTTTTTAAAAAAATAGACACGTATTGCTAAATGAATGTAGTATCTTCAAGAGCTGAATTAATCCAAGGTAGGAAGCACATAATGAAAGGGCTTTTATGAAACTGGAATTATGATGGAGGCAATGTTTTTGTTCAAACTTTTTATTTTTAAAGCAGTTTATGGGATCAAACACTCATTCCACAAAATTCTCCTTCCCCAATTTTCACTCCTTTATCAAACACTACTTAGCGTTGAGATACCAACCCAAGGTGTGAGGGATGTTTATGGCCATAGCTACAGACGGGAGTATATATATGTGTGTGTGTGATGCAAGTGAACATGGTTCACAATGGAAAGAAAAGAAAAAAGTGAGGAGTAGGGTAGAATAAGCGTCTTATATCTCTTTATTTGGATGTTCAGCAAGTTGAACGAGGAAAGTAAAAAAGAAAAAACAATCATTTTTACCTAGATTGATCCCTAATATGAAGGTAAAAGAATGAGAGTTTTTTTAGCGACAAGAGAGAAACACAATGTTTATTTCTATCCATTTCACCCATGCCATTTAAATTGTTTCCAAACTTGATTCACTTTAGTCATTCCAATACTTATTATCATCCTTCCAAACATATCCTTATTTTCAGTATTAGGGATTTTGTTGATTGGTTGTGGTCTTGTTAATTAGCTTTTTGTTTATTCTTTTTGCATGTCTTGTGTGTTTGCTCCTTTTTCCTAAAGAGCTTGAGCTTTTTTTCAATATTTATATATTAAAAAACAACAATAAAAGAATGTGGGATACTCTTTCTGCTTTACTATATTATTTGTCGATTTATCTGTTTGCATAATAATTAAGGAATCAAAACTAAGACTTATTTATGAAAGATCATGTTTACTAAAATACCCTCATTTAATTTCCATAGTCTATAAAATTAATCAATTATATTCTATTAATGTTACACCATGTTTCTTGATTATTGGTATATTTAGAATACCTTGAAGGATAAAATTTTTAAAATTGACCATAAATACGTAATTAATATGTAAAATGAAGATATTATGTAATACAAAATATTTTTTATTTTCCAGAAACCTGAAATTAAACATAGCATATACAGTAGAAAAAAAAGCATATATACCTTTTGACTAATCTAAACATTTATTTGCAACAACTAGCGGCCAATTTTGAAAACTTTGAAAGCATATATAAATGGCACTACTTATTTAAGAAGCAGTACCTGCATAACCTAAAACCATTAATTTTAATTCGTTTTGCTTCAGCAAAAGGTCATCCCGTCAGCAGAAAAAGGTGGGTTATATAGTACATTAATTTCTGCCCTCATTGCCTTTGGCGCACCCCAAATCTCGATATATGTGTTTTAATTTAGATGTACGTATGATTATAAAAGAAAAACATTGATATACGTGTATATATTATAGCTCATAAATAGAACAATGATATACTATAGTACAATTTCACACCACGCTTCACACCCTTTTTTCTTAAAATAATAAAAAAAACTTTTCCTTATAACTATTTTCCCCCTTTTGAACCATGGCATCAACTTACGATGTAAAATATGATGCATGAATAATATTATCTTGATCATATACATACACGCGTTGATGGTCATTCAATTTTGAAATTTATTCTTAAACTCTTATGAATTTATGAATTTAGGTTCTCAAATCAAATTAACTCGTTTGCAAACTCGAATTTCAGTAAACTCAAATGAACTTGAGGATAGACTCTAAGTTTGTTATTTTGGTTAAAATTTGGTCTATCAAACAACAAAAGATGAAATTTCACACTAAACACTCATAATTAGACCTTCTAAAATTGAACCACGAGGTTGATGTGAGATGGTAATAATGGTTTTTTTTTTAATCAAGTGTTGAGGGTTCGATTCTCATATTGATAATTGAGCAACGTTAAAACCCATAATCAGTGTCTATTTTCTTAAATGAGCCTACCATACTTAAAGGGATTTGTCATGTATTTGACGATGGATAGTATGGAAAACAAAAAAAAAACTTCTAAAATTGAAGTTTTGATGTACTAACATGTGTTATTCCAATTTTCACATCTTCCATTATTTTTTTTATGATTTTAATTTGTATTTCATATTGATGACTTGTATTTGTGTTATATGATATTCCAATTGAAATTTGTACATATATTTGTTTTATCATAATTTTATTTTATTATAATTATGGTATAAATATTTTTTAACATATATTGTTTTTAATTTCGAAAGTGAAACTAAAAAGTGAAAATGATATTTATTTTGAAATGGAGGTAGCAATTAAATAAACTTTTATAAGTTTGCGAGTTGAATTTGCTTCGCTCCATAAATTTAGGTAGGATATTGGATTGACAACACATCAATATTTAGTTAATTGTTGCGACAAATGGTAATAACTAGCTAGACATTTGAGTTTTACAATGAATCACATGTCATAAGCCTATTTGATAAGATAGAATCATAGTTTTCAGAATTAGCATGGGCTCAAACCAGAACCTTTTGCACAGTGATGCACTCACTAAACCACTAAGCTAGCCATGTGTTCTTGTTATTATGTGTCATTATATATATATATATATATATATATATATATATATATATATATATATATATAAATAAATTTAATTATATCCAATTCAATTGGTTAGTGATCATCAGTTGAAATAATGACCTAATGATTGTGTCTTGATCAAGTAAATCACTTGTTTGGTTGCGAAAACTATGGATAGAATGCCTACTTCACTAGTATGTGTCTTATGTGTAAATCCAGTATTTGCACGCAATAGATGATTACGAGCCGATTCAACGAACTATTTTTATTTCTATTGAAAACAATTCGTACATTCATATAATGTTTGCTTTTGGTTATAAAATTTAGTTATTTTTAGTTCGAGTTATTAATAGTGTCTCGTATATGAAGTGCATTATCGCTTCTGATGTACACTTTTAACTTACGGCCTAGACAGGATATTATACATTTTTATTTTCAATTATCTTAAGAGTAAATATGTATTTTATTCTTTGAAAGATTTTTATATAGTTAGTACAGTTTTAAAATCGTTTTTGACATCAATTACGTCTTTGAAAATTAATTAAATAGACATTACAGAAGTTCCTAAAAGTCATTTGTCATCAAATAGGTCTAAAAAAGTTAACATTATTTTAGTTATTTCAAAAATTATTTAACAAATAGCTTCCAAAAACTCATTCTTTATCAAAAAGAATGTTAGATACATATAAAAAAAATTATTTATGTGCCTCTATTATAGATTTAATCTTTTGAGAAAAATTAATTTCATGACATAATATTAAAACTTCTATATAACTGAGTCATCTGAGAATTCTGGTCCTATTCCACTAGTGAATCTACATTTTTTATTTTTGGTATATATTTTAAATATATTATTGTTTTTTTTTAAAAAATTACATTGAAAATTGAGAGAGGTAAAAATGTATTAGTCATTTGTGGTAGTCATTGGATAGTTATAAAGTGGATTAGTGGAGATTAAGTAGTTATTAGAAGATAATCTTTGAAATGGATCTCAAAAAATGATCAATTAGATTTTGAGACACAAAAAATAGTTATTTTCGGCAAATTTCTATTAATACTATGCTTACCCAATTAATGGTCATGCATATTGTCCAATAGTAGATGAGTTCATAATTACAATGAGCATATTTATTATGATTAAGGATATAAATGGAAAGAAAAAATAATCATACCTAGATATTATTAATGGACAAATATTCTAAAATATTGAAAAATAAAAAAATTATAGTTATTCTAAAACAAAGAGAGTAATATAGATTATGATAAATTGTTAATGCTCATGCTTCGAACCTAGCTAAAAGAGAAATTCACATAAAGTGATGTGTTAGATACGAAAAACAATTTATGTCCTCCCCAGACCCCTTTGATTTCTTTGAACCTCAATGCTTGCAGTGGAGGCTTGTGGGCTAACTTTGACGTGCTAGAATGTCTTTGGCCACCGCACACTTCATCGATTCTATTCCAGATTAGATCTTGTTGTGTGGAGGATCTGGTTTGTTGACCCTGCTTCGCCGTCTTTGCTTCTATGTTAGCTTATCATTTTCCTTTAGTTTGCGATGCATTGGTATGTTCTATTTGCTGCTAAATCTGGCCATCCGCATTAAGATCTGCCTTGCTCCGTGCATCTCTAGTCATGTTCTCCCGTGAGGTTTCCAGATCTTGTGTTGGTAGTTGATCACAGATGTTGCCTTGTTGGATCTGTTGTTGTTTTGATATGCTCTCAAATTTTGGATCTTGTTGTGCCTTCGCCTTTGTTTGCCATCTAGGTTTTGATATCTACATCTGTAATGGTTTGTGTTCAAGAAGATGGAATAGAGGTTGCTTGACTTTTCTTGTTTTGATGGTTGTTGCTCTTTGGTATTTGAATATTTTCATTTGGCGGGGACTTCTTACTCTGAGTTTGAATTAGTGGTGTATTATTGGTTATGTGTTTTGGGGGCCTTTTGTATCCTTTTAAGCATATCTTTTGAGTGTTTTGTTTTTACCCCTCTATGTTGCATTTTTATCTTGTAGTTTGATTTGGTGTCTAGAGATTTGCCTTAATTTTTTATCTTTTTATCATTTCTTGACATTTTTGCTATACTTAGCTACTCTCTTTGAGAGTCTAGCACTTTATAATTATTGAAGAAAAGAAGTTTGGTGACAAAGGGATCAAATAGTCTTTTGCAAGGACTAAATTAAAGTCACATTTTAACTTTAAAAATGGTGTATTTGATGAGACAAATGTGATATTATATTTGATCTTTTAGCTACTACATATTCAATATAAAAAAAAAAACTTAATTGATATCGTGCGAATATTTCTGAAACTACAATAAAAGTTCTTACTTATCTTAATTATAGAACAACCAAATACATAATCAATTGATGAATTGAACATTCTAAATTGTTACAACATGTTGTAACTTGTTTGGAATAATATCAAATCTATATGTAACTTTAGACTATCTATTTCGAAAACATAAATTCCATCAGCAATACAAAGTATCTAAACATGCATAAATATAGTATTAGGAAAAAGAAAAAGAAGGAAATTTGTAAATGAAACAAAAGCCTCTGGAATCGTAGATGGAAGCACTAGTATAGATAGTGCATGCACAGTTTGGTAGGTAAGATGTTCGTGAACCACAATTGAAAAAACTGAGAATTGACTCTGTCGGCAATTCCTCCATGATTTTATCACTGGTAATTTTGTGATGATGATATGTATCTCTGAAGCAGAATTGAAGGTCCACTTCCACAAACAGGAACAGGATAAGGCATTTGCATTTACGGGCTTCTTTGTGGGGCTGCAGGGTTTTGATTTGTACAAAGGCTACTATACCAATATATTATGTGTGTCCGCGCAACACCGGGAAAAATAAAGGGCTATAGCTACTAAGCAGACAAAGTTCGGGTCTTTTTTTTTTTTTTTTTTATTCTCGCATATGGAATTTGAGCAGTATATTTATATTAATATGATATTTTTTAAAAAAGATTACACAATATAGTATTTTCATTTAATCCACAAAAGATTTTACACTGGATTCCAAATTTACTAAAGAGATTTAATATAAAGCAAAAATAACACATAATTTATTACATAAATTCTATAAACACTATATATACACAAGTAAATTTACCTATTATTTCATATTAATGTAAATTACCTATCAAAACACTATATACAAATTATTTTTCCACAAAGATCACCACTTTAATTTCTTTAGTGGGGGACAAGCCTTGAATATTATCACGAGGAGTCGCTTAACAAAGCTGGAGGATTTCCCTCAAATTACATTATATCTGTGATGTTTATTTGATTGTTCTGGGTTTTTTTTTTCACGATTTACAAGTTACTGTTAGTAAATGTATAAATGAAATTCAGAAAATTTAAATTTGAATAAAGAGAGCTAAAAGTTTTTCTTGATCGACTATTCTTCATTTTAACTAAAAGTTTGAAGCTGAAAATTTTTATCCAGTGTTAAATTACGTGGCATGAGTATCACAAGATTTTGCAACATAAGAAAATCTTATGTCTTATTATTGCGTTTGTTTTGGATTTTTTAATAGAAAAGTGATTTATTTTTCATGCAAATTAATTAGTCATGTCAATTTCTATTTGAAAGTTAAAAATAGATTATTTTAAATAATTTTTAGTTTTATTTTTCTTGGTGATTTGAAAAGTAAATATAAATAACTTTTACAAAAGAGCAGTTTTTCAATTGAAAAATCATTTTTTAAAAAAAATTCATAAACAAAGGCACCCTTTTTAGAGTAAGAATTTTTTCTTATTTTGCTCTATTTACCAATTGTCGCAGATTTTTTGTTAAACATCCGCCACCTTGTAATAAAACAACCAATAAATAGGTTTAATCCACGTAAAAAAAAAGGTTTAATCAAGAAAAATGTTTTACTCCAAAAAATAATTGAAGGATTTGGAGACATACCCAAGCAGTATATTGTTTATAATTTCACTAGGATTGCTACAATAAATTAAGAATTAATACATTACCTCGGATATATATATATATAAATGAATTATGTCCTTTATGCTGATTAACGAATAATTATCCTGTATGAAGAAAATATTGTGCATTGATAGTTTTTTGGAAAAATAATATATTATAAAAGTACATTATAACATTTTAGTCTTAATCATTCAACATCGTCAGCGTGCGGAGTTTTAGATGTACAAAACTGCAAGATAGTATACTTTGTTGCACCATCATCCACTCTATAATTTTAGGAAAATTTGGGAATTGCAAAGATGTCCTTTTAGTCATTACCACAGAACCACAATTAGTATAAGAGTGTTATTATTTATATTCATAAAATATAAGTTACATAATATCTCATAATTTATGAGTATAATTAACATCTCTTTTAGTTTAGCCATTCACACGTTTCACCATGCTCATTTATATGGTGTTTTGAATATGGTATTATCTATATAATCAACAAGGATATCAAGCTCGAGTGCCTAACTAAATTCATGAAATCTTGGCAACTCTAATGGCGAACTCAATTGTAAATTCATAAAAGTTAACATATTTAAAAAATATTACTTAAAAGTTATATTTTAATAATTAAGTATAATTAAATAATCTTTAATGATTAGTATTAAAAAATTTAACCTTACAATATAAATAAAAAAATCATAAAATATAATCTAATATTGGTCTTTATTTTTGTATTATACTTTATTTCATACACATATTATTTTATAATTAACAACAAGAAGATAAATAATAACAAAAAAGATAAAATAAATTAAATAAAATTAATAAATATTGCATAAGTTAAGCAATATTTAAGTATAAATCTATATTCACCAATTCATTAAGAGAATCGAGAGTTTACTGATTTTATTAAAATTTATTTAAACTCTACTAGTTTGACAAATTGAGAATTTATATATGAATTAACTTATTCTTATAGGATAAGATCATAGAAGAATTTAAAAGTTAACCGGAGACTTCCATATAACCCTTATGGTTGAAGTTAATTCAGATGATAATAGGGATTTTGGATTAGTAAAATGTGGATAGAAATGGAAAACCAAAAGAATAGGGTAATACCAAAAGTGAGACAGAGAGGGAAGCAGGGTGAGGAAGTGAGAGTGGTGCATTGCAGGGAGGGACCACGGGGACAAGAGAATCTGGGGAACGTGGCAGAATCACATGGTCATGGCCCTCTCTCCCCTTCTCATATATACATGACTGACCACACCACCTGTCAGAGCCCCTTCTTCCCTCTCTTCCTTTCAATCTTTTCCCTTCCCAATTATCAGCATTGCTCTCTGTTAGTACATGCATACTTCTTTCTATTCCAAAAACAATTTAGAACTATAAAAGCATATGATTTTTGTTTTGGTGCCTAAGAATATTAGTATTTTTTTAAAATTTAAAAATTATAATTTAATTATAAGTATTTAAAATATTAATAAATTTAATTAATAAAATATATGATATTTTTTAGCCATATACTATCTAAACGATATTGATACCTATAAAATCCCCAAAGCATATTATTATTAAGCATTAAGGAATCGAGTTTTAAGAAAGGGCTAAGGTGAAAGGCCCCGTTTGCTCATCCGCTAACGTCACCGTCCGGATGAGGAGGCAACCCTTTTTGCCATTAAGGGACGTCCCTATTACACAGTTATGCGCAACGGAAAATGCAGCCAACGACGTTTCTACTGGATGGAAAGGACCATCACCATTTTAAGAGTTTTTATTGTATTTCATTTTTTCCCTACGATTTAATTTTCATATATTGATAAATAAGGTTATTTTTTCAAAATATCAGACTATTTTACATTATAAATTTATATAAATTAAATTATATTTTCATAGAAATGATAAAATTATACATTGATGTTATCACATTTTCAAATGATTTATTAGTATTAATAAATGGATTTAATTTTGATTTATTGATAGTGTAAAACTATTTTACACTATCGTCCAATCAAAATATTTTATTTAAATGACTTTTCAAGTAGTAATGTAAAAATTAACTATTGTGACTTATGGAAATACATAATTGTATATCTATATAAACTTGTTTTATACCTTTGTATGACAATTAAGTCCTTAATAAATATATTATTTTTTGAATTTTTTAAGAAAATAGTTGATATGTTCAATTTATTTAACTGCTTATTAATTTTTTATCACACATAACTTTGAGTTACAAACCATATACACTATTATTTAATAATATATTATCAGATTTAAAATATATTTGACTCTTATTTTTATTATTTAAAAAAATCATATAGATTAAAAAAATATTTAGTTAAATAATAATATAAAAATATTTTCATCATTTGTGTATTAAAATTAAATGCATGCTAATTTTAATCACTCAATAGTCAATATAGGAATTATGTTCTTTCTTATTTTATATACATATAAAAAAGACTAAATTCCGAAAAGCTCCGTTTAGTTCGTGTGAGAAAAAAAAGCTCCTTCGAGTTCTGATAGATGATATATGGCTTTTTTTTTTTTTTTTACTGTTTTTCAAAGTCGACTAACATAATTTTCCAAACTTATCTGATGTTACCTATTGATATTGTATAGGAATCTGTTTACACCTACATAAAAATAATACTAAAACGCACGATTTCTTAAATTTAGCTGATCTGAATAGAGCTATAGTTTCCTTTTGTACATGTGACAGAATTAGTAAGAGCGACGATCGGCAATTTGTGTATATAAAAATGGAAGGTGATAACGGCGTTACCGTGGACGTGCTTCGCTGGCCGAGATTCTCCTGTTCTGTCAGAGTAGATAAATTATTTATTCTCTACTATTTATTAATTGATAAATTAATTATTATATTAAAAATAAAAAATAATAATAATTTATAAAATCTATATATCAATTAATAAATAAATTAAAATAAGTATTTTTTTATAATTTCGATATATCAATCCATTTATTTTCATTCGGTAGAGAGAGGAAGAGAATAGAGCGGTAATGTTGTGTTTCAGGGACGGTGGGTCCCACATCGGATGGTCCTAAAATCGATGTTGACGTCTGAATCCCCGTCCTCTTTGATCTTCTCTCCGCCCAGACCCTCTCTTTCTGTGGGGCCCTCGTTACCCCCTCAGCTTCTCTCCCCTGCATTCTCAGAGGTGACGCGTGAGGTATTACGCGCTTCTACGGCACGCCACTTGGTTAGGGGGAGTGCACCAAGGTGTCTCTGACTCACCTCTGGTTCGCACGTGTAGGTGTGGCGCGTGGGGACCAAAGTTGACCCGTCCCTTTGATCTCTCCCTCATGTGCGTCGCGATATGTTATTCCCCACTCCAACCTACGGAAGCCGACCACACACGCTTGCCATAGGCCATGCCCGTAGCCGTAGCAATGCCACCCGTTTCAGTTGGGTACTTGGGTGTTAAAGCATAGAGTTATATTAATTATATTCATGAATGTGAAATATTATGTTGATTTATATATAATTTATTAGTAGATGAGATATTAATTTTATTTGAATAGGATTTATATATTATTCAATGATAAATGAGGTGTGAGTCACCATAATATCCTATATTTATGAATATAAATAATATTTTTTCTAAGCTAAATTATTACGACCCTTATAGTTTGCAATGCAGTCTGTTGACCCAAAAGAAGAGTTTTATTGCAATATAAAAAGATCAAAGGGCTTGATTTTCAATATTTCATTTTATATGGTTATTTGCTTATTGGGGCGTTTATTGTGGTTACTTGAAAACATTATTGATCATTTTTTTAAAAAATTCTGTCAAAATGTGTTATTATTTCATGGGTGTGTCTACTTTTTCTTAGCACTTGTTTTCTTTTCAAATTAGCTGCATCATATATGGAAAAGGGGAAAATAACTTTGAAAAGCAAAGAAAGACTGATACTGGAAATAGCAAGCCTATGTGCCAATAAAAGGAAGTGGTGATTTATGTTGGATGAATAATTGAGGAAGCTAGCTGTAGTCACAATAATGTCATTTCACTTGTTAAAGTTGCATCTTTTTTAATTTTTCGCCGTTCATGAAAATGCCCCTTTTCCCCTCCGAAAATTAGTGCACAAAATTAAGTGAACGATGGAGAATTATTTTCAGAAATGGTATTTGAAACTTTAAATATCTTAATTATACTTGTCACTGGACATTTACAAGGGTGGAGCATAAATACGATTGTCAACTTGTGGCTTGATATAACAATATCGAATCTGAAATTCTCTGTAAGAGGAGGGATTATTCTTCACTAACAACACTTTCATTTCATGCATGAATTCATATATTAGAACCCATCCAAATGATAATTTTGTAAATTGCAACTCTCTTCATGGGTCCTAATCGTACAGTCCTCAGAAAACGTACATCAATGAGTAGCATATCCATTACACTATTACAGCAACGCCCCCACACTATAAGCCGTCTGTTTGCGTGAAAAAGTTAAGAGAGGGGGGGACATTGGACATAGTTGTACCGAAAAATAATGAGTGAGGGGACATTATCACAATAGCAGGTGTTAATTTTTTTCAAAGTCAAATATAAATGATGATTACCAATCAAATAACTTCTACTTAGGATAAGCACATTTGACAGGGCTTTGCCATTTGCACTCCCTCTGTAACTATAGCATTGCTAACTGCTCACAGCTTAACAACTCCCTAGACCCTATTGCCTAAATGCAGGGGCGGATCCACACTATGCAAAGTTTCTGAAATTGATTTAATAATTGTAAAGATGAGTGTATTTTTATTTTTATTATATCATTAAATTTAACCCTATACTAATTTTATTGAAATAAAATAATAAAATATAATATATTTTATTTTTTCTTATATTAATTTATTGTTCGTATCTCTATTGTTAACTTTTTTTTGAATCTGTCACTGTCAAAATGCCTAATCCATCATAAATTATAGGAGTAATCAACATCATTTTTATCCATCAGGCATCAAACTCCCCAAGTGAAAGTGGGGGAATAGTACAGTAGTGGGAAGAGGAAGAGAGAGTGTAGAACACGCGCGTGAAAGGAGTGGCGCGTGAGGGGGAGGGACACAGGGTGGAGCCCACTATCATTCTCGGTCCCCAATACTCTCAATCGGTGAAGTGTACGGCCACCTGATTTTCTAGTGTATGGTGTCTGGGGTATGCACGAGCTGTACACTATCATGGGCATCTTTCTTGGCATTGCGGTGCTGCCACGGCTCTTTGATGCCTTTTAAGTATTTGCCGGACCTCAATATTTTTTCTTAGCGCGCACACAAAATTACCGCCCCCAATAAATTAATCTCTCCATTTTTTTTAAATGATAGTCACTTTTATAAATTGAGTAAAATTGATAAATTAAAAAATCAATATATCCAATTATATAGTCAAATATATTAATTTTACAAGATAGTAAATTGATTCAACTTTTCAAGAATAACTATTATTAAAAAGTAAAAAGAGTAAATTATTGCTCATTAGCTTTTGAGTACTTTATTTCTATATTATATTATTTTTACTCATAATATATGAATATTATATTAACTCATATTTTATCCATCATTAGATGAATATTAACCTCATTTAAATAGAATTTAATGTCTTATTTAATAATAAATGAGATATAACTTGACATTTATATCATACCATGTGAATATAAATAGTATTTTTCTTCTTTCTCTCTTCTAAAGAAAAAAGACGCAACTGAATATCAAATATCAAGCTCAAAATCTCGGGACTTTTTGGAAAAAAAAGGGGACAAAATAGAAATTCCATTATTATGGCTTCGGTTGTTCCTTATCTTTTCCACTCTGAGCTCTCTCCTTTCCCCCACTTTGAACACCTTATTTTCTCTCACCCACACCATTCTCCAATTTTGAAAACCCACTCTCAACACAAACCCCTCCTCATTCTTTTCACTGCCATGATATGACCTAATTGAAACCCCAATTCTAACCTCCTTCATTCAAATCGCTTCGGTTTCTTCTTATCAATCCCAACTGAAAAAGTAAATAGGAAAGATGAAGAGGGATCACAGAGAAGCCGGCTCCACCAGCTACGGCCTGCAAGGTTCCGGCAGCAGCGCCACCTCCGCGGCGGCCAAAGGAGAATGCTCGTCAATGTCAAGCGGGAAGGCGAAGATGTGGGAGGAGGAGCACGACCCTACCGGCGGCATGGACGAGCTCCTCGCGGCTTTGGGATACAAGGTTCGCTCCTCCGACATGGCTGACGTAGCGCAGAAGCTGGAGCAGCTGGAGATGGTGATGGGAACCGCACAGGAAGACGGAATTTCCCACCTCGCCACTGACACCGTTCACTACGACCCAACGGATCTCTATTCATGGGTCCAGAGCATGCTCACTGAGCTCAACCCTCCCCCAACCACCACCACCACCTCACCAACCACCGCATCGGACCCATCGTCACTCTTGTGCAACCCACAAATCGACGACGCCATCGAAGAAAACCCCTCACGCGCCTTCACAGACGACTCAGAGTACGACCTCAGAGCCATCCCCGGCATCGCCGCGTACCCTCAAAACGAAGAACCGAACACGAAGCGTCTCAAAACGACGCCGCTTCAGCAAATCGGGTCGGACCCGGGTCAAGAACCGACCCGGCCAGTTGTCCTCGTGGATTCCCAGGAAACGGGGGTCCGCCTCGTGCACGCTCTCCTCGCCTGCGCGGAGGCAGTTCAGACGGAAAATCTCAAGCTGGCGGACGCGCTCGTGAAGCACGTGGACCTACTCGCGGCGTCCCAGGCCGGAGCAATGAGGAAGGTGGCATCATACTTCGCACAAGCACTGGCGAGGAGGATTTACCAAATATACCCTCAGGAGGCCCTCGATTCGTCTCTCTCCGACTTGCTCCACATGCACTTCTACGAGTCCTGCCCTTACCTCAAATTCGCGCACTTCACCGCAAATCAGGCCATTCTCGAGGCCTTCGCGTCCGCCACCAGTGTCCACGTCATCGACTTTGGGCTCAAGCAAGGGATGCAGTGGCCCGCACTCATGCAGGCGCTCGCATTGCGGCCCGGAGGCCCGCCAACCTTCCGCTTAACTGGAATCGGGCCCCCACAGCCCGACAACACCGACGCGCTCCAACAGGTGGGCTGGAAGCTCGCGCAGTTAGCACAAACGATCGGTGTCCAGTTCCAGTTTCGCGGCTTTGTCTGTTCCAGCTTGTCGGATCTCGACCCGAACATGCTCGAGATCCGACCCGGTGAGGCCGTCGCGGTTAATTCCGTTTTCGAATTGCATAGCTTGCTGGCGCGGCCCGGGTCCATCGAGAAGGTTTTGGGGACGGTTAAGAAAATCAAGCCGAAGATCTTCACGGTTGTGGAGCAGGAAGCGAACCATAACGGTCCGGTTTTTCTGGACCGGTTCACGGAGGCCTTGCATTACTACTCCAGCTTGTTTGACTCGCTGGAGGGTTCGGCGGCGACCGGGTTGGCTGCCCCTGGCGAGGATCTTATGTGGTCGGAGCTTTACCTTGGGAGGCAGATTTGCAACGTGGTGGCGTGCGAGGGGCCGGACCGGGTCGAGAGACACGAGACTTTGGCTCAGTGGCGGGCCAGGATGGGCTCGGCCGGGTTTGACCCGGTTCACCTTGGTTCCAACGCGTTCAAGCAAGCGAGCATGTTGTTGGCGCTTTTCGCTGGTGGGGATGGGTATAGGGTGGAGGAGAACAATGGGTGCTTGATGCTTGGGTGGCACACGAGGTCGCTCATTGCAACCTCCGCGTGGAAGCTTCCAGCGCTTTCCGGCGGCGAGTCGTAGTGAGTTGACACGGTGGGTGGGGGCCGAGTTAGGGAACAGGAGGATGGATGGTGACCTTATTATTATTATTATTATTATTATAATATATACTTTGTAGATTAATTTGGGGATTATTATCGGGAAATGGGAATCGTTTGTGCTCTGGAAGATGAGTGACTCAGTAACCGAGTGAGTGAGTGAGTGAGCGAGCGAGCGAGCGAGTGAGAGGGAGAAGAAGAAGATAAATAAAAGAGGGGAAAAAAAGAAGAAGAAAAAGAAACCAACCATAGCTTGTAATTGGTAATTGTACTTTTAATCTGTGTCTTTTTTTTAAGTGATTTCTGCATTTTCTGAATTAGATAATTTATTTAATTTTTCAGTTGGATGTCCTTTTATATATAATATATTTATGCTTTAACTTTAATATATGACAGTTTCAAGTGCAGCACCTTGCTGGGAAGAAGAGAAGTTTCATGTTACCAGTTTCTGGAGCGGTGTTGGTTTTACCTTTTTTCGGGGGTGGGGTGATTCAGACATGAAAAATTATACTCCGATTTTGTTGCTTAACCTTTCAATAAAAATTAGAGCAATGGGGGTAGTCAAATGAAAAATGGTATTTGTATATGAGATGGTGTGTTGACTCATACCTCATCTAAATTTGGATGAAGTGAGTCACATTGCCCTTATATCCTATTAAATATAAATAACACAACTCTTTAATTTTAATAGCTCCTTTCTATTTCACAATTCATTGGATATGATTATCCGCAGATATAGTGGGGATTATAAAAGTATTTTGATAATGACGGTAATGGAATGGTTATTTTTTAATCTATAATATCAATGAAATGGGAGAATTTGAACTATAATGATTCTTTGTTTTGGTGTTTTCAACCTGAAGATGACAATGCTGATCGATGATATTCAGAAACATTTTCTAGCTACACAGAGAGAAGCGAATTTCCATTAATTTGATCGAAGTAAATTTACACTTTTGAGCTTTTGATGATAAATAAAAAAGTTTCCATAAAGAAATAGATGAAATTATATTATCTTGTTTATCTATATGCTAGAAGTCATAGGTTGCCGTTAATTTCTTTTAATTTTTTTGAAGTGCTGTTAATTTCCTACTTATCTTACAGCGTGGCTGTAAACACGTTTGGGCACACTAAAATTGATTTTGAAGTGCCATAATTGATTTTGTGCATTTTGTGACTTGTTTGGTTTATAGTTTGGATCCACCTCTAAAATTAATTTTGGATTTTAGAATTAATTTTTATAACAGTGATAAATTATTGCTTCTAGGCTTTTACTCTATTAATTTTTGTTAAAATTACTTCTCAGATTAATTCACCAAATATAAATAATTTTGTTTTAAAATCAAGTCTAAAAAAATTAATTCTGATAGAATGATAGAATTAATTTTGCAAATACAGAATTAAACACACTTATTTAACAATGAATTTACATGTCAATTTGCGTTTTAAATGGTAGAAAAGATAGTCTCATAAGTGCCTTAAAGTAAAGCTCTCTTATGGTTTCATCATGAATGGTAACTCATGACTGTTATTATTTAAAGATTGACACAAAAAAAAATGTAAGTGTTTATTGAGACACTTACTTAATAACTATTAGATATGATGTGATGGATGAAGTATATGGGATTGATCATTACATCCAATAGTTATTAAGTGAGTGTTATATACCCAATTTTTTGGACATTTGAATAATATATTTTTTTTATTTAAAATACTGTCCACAGAGGGAAACCAGAGTACCCAAAGAGTTGAGACCGTCGACAATCTTCGGTTATTCTGTTACTTTCATTCTCCATAAAACATGGGTAACTCTGTTTCTGCGTTTCCAAGCACTACTGAGGAAGCGTGTGTATATATATATATATACACCTCCACCAATGAGCTTCACAAGGATGGTTCACTAGGCAGCCACAGCAATATCATTGCAGTACCAATACTCAACAATTCAGCAGCAAGAATATTGCCCTCACAGATCGAATTCAGAAATTTCATAAAATTTTCAACTTGAACGAACGTGTACACCCTATTATGAGATGAATTGGAGCTGGAGCAACATTGAATCTCAATATATAATGCATGATTCTAGAGGGTGGAAACGTGTGGGCTTAGCTTTTGTTCATATGATAGGAAGATATAGCAAAATTTCAGGACCAATTTAGCACAATAATTGTAATAAGTGATTGAGCAGTTACCTAAATATATATAATTTTGGTGATAAATTAATGTAAGTTGCCTTATGCTCAAGGATTATATCATTTATAATAATCATTTTCGCATGTTGTGCCTCTCAAATCGTAACTGTATTATTTTCTGTTTACTTTATTTAAGATAAGATTGTGCTTAGCAATAAATCACATGGACTCCACTTAATAATTATTATCATCATGACCTTTTGAATGATGGAGATCAACGTATATAAATCTAAGTAGAGTGGTAAAAGTGTGATTAGCGTACATGACATTACAGTGTTTTGCAATAGTTATTATGAATTCGCGATTTGTGATTATCAAACATGACATAATTCGAGGGATTGATTTAACAATAGATAAACATACGATGTGTGGATGAGAAAATAGTCACTTGTTGGAATCTTAAGTGCGTAGTTAAATTACTTAAATGTAATGCAACAAGTATTATTGTGATAATTATCAATGAACTAATTTGAAGAGAAAGAAAAATCAAGCCGAACTTATAAGGCAGACGTCGCAATTTGCTAAAGTTTGAGAGTGGTAAGATAAGTAAAAGGGACCAAAACTAGCCATGTAATTAAATGTTATAAATAAGTTTATTAATAAAATGTTGATTATTTAGTATTACCTTTCAAGTTTAGTTTGAATCTTCTTATTTTCAAATCATATTTACATTTCTATCATTTATCTGCTGATATTTAACAATGCATATCAATCTTAGCTAGATTGATGACATAAAATTTGATACATTGTTATATTAGTACTTTAATTTACACTATCAACAAATCAAAGTAAATTACTATACAAGTTAAACACTTCTAATATGATGTGATGATGTGACAATACATGCTTAGTGTATATATATAAAAAAATTACATCATTAAGAATATATCTAAATTACTAATTTATTATTGGAGTATATATATTATAAAAAAATTATATAAATGTGAAGTATTGCATTAAATAAAACTAAATGTGATCTTCTACTATATTTTTTTATTTGGTTTAAATATATCTTTTTATGCTTTTTTTGTTTGGTTTTTATCCAAACATTTCTGTTTAGTGTTTATCCATGTCACATATAATTGTTTGTTGCAATGTAAGATTGTTGAATAACTGAATCCCCCATTAGTGAATTTAACATTTGATATAGAGAGTCTAGTGATACGGATTAAAATCAAACAATTTTAAAAATGTGTAAATTGAAACCAAATGAAAAACTTATTTGGAACAAACTAAAATTAACTTATTTTTCAGGACAAAAACATATTAAAGCCTTATACTCAAGCCGATAATTTCATATGAACATTCTGAGGGTTTGATTTTATTAATTTCTATATCCTTGTGAGCATGACTAATGTGAATACCTCCTTCAACTAAGGAGGTTCCCTTTTATCTCTCTGGCAGTGCAGTCAATTAAACCTTTGCCTATTGTATGATAAAATTGTTTCATACTTAGATTTTAGACCACTTATGGCCATTGTGTTACTGCTAGCGGAAGTGGTGAGAATAGGTCAAGCCTTATAACCATTGATATTGCTTACATTTGACCTAATTCGACTTAACATATTTAGTAAACAAACAAAAAAGTCTTAATTTTTTAACTAATAAACATGTCAGGTTATGGACTATAAAAAAAGTATATTGGACCTAATAGACTAATTTATTTTTATTATTATTATTTAAAACATCTAATGATAATAGAAACATTAAAATTTATTTAAAAATATTTTTTTAACGTGTTGAATTCTTTTAATAGTAGGCATTTTCATCTTTTTAAAAATTTTATTATCAAATAAGCTTTTAAATAGAGTTTCGGGTTAGGTTTAACTTTTAAGAATGTCAAATTAAGACTATAAAAGACAAATTTATGTCAAATAATAGGTTCGGACTCAAGTTATATTTTGATAATACAATTCAAACCTATTTAAATTAAATTCTAGCCTAACCTATTTATATCCTTAATTATCGCTCAATATATATAGACCATGTATTTCAAGAATGTTTTCGAAGGATTAGTTCTCCGACATTTATTTCAATTAGTACACCTCTTCACTTCGGTTCTTCATGCAAATTTTTTACAATGAATCCATCTTCCATATATGCGTAAGGGGTGTTCCCACGAGATACCTTAGAAGTAGGTAGGCTTAGCTCCCTGAAATTAATCGCAATCTAAGATCATTGTATATGTACGAGGTTGGATGAAATGTTCCACTGGCATGAATAACCCGTTTTAAAGATTTATTTTTTAAAAAAGTAGATTTTATTTTGATTATAACAAACAATTTATGTTATTGTCAAATATTTGCTAGATTTGTCGAAAAGTCAAAGAAAAAATTACGAAAGTGCAGGACACACGCCATCATAACAAATAGTATATTATCATCAATTACAAATTGACATCTAAATTTACCTTTTGTTAAAAAGGTTCGTTAGAAAACAAAACTATAAAGCAGTTTTTAACCAGAGTCGGAGGGCAAAAGTTAAACATTTACGTTGATTTTATAATTAAAATTAATTGCAGCTTAAGTTATTTACCCAACATCTATTTCTATGATCCTTGATTGATAATTATAAAAGTGAAAATTAATGTGATGAGGCATGTACACCACAAAAACATGAAAAGTCTAGCGCTCGTGTCCCTACTCTAGCTTATATTCAATAGAAATTTATTTGTTGTTTTCGTTTGATTAATGAGGATTGAAAAAACGTACCACCTTTACCCTCATAATCTGAATATCACATATGTATCTTTTTAGCTATTTCTGCCTTGTACTTTATGATCACTAATATATGGAGAAAGAAGGCTCGTTTTGCTATGAACCTAGGCTACTGTCTACTGAAAGTGATTGGCATCAAAAGGGAAGGTTGGTGATGTTTATCCTACTACTAAACCAAACACTTGTAGGGGCCAGCAATTCTTAAGCTTTTTTCACTAACATAAAGCTTGTGATCGATGTCACTATGCGCGAGTAAATTATTGTCGCTGCGTCTCTTTTACCGTAAATTGTCATGCATGAACTTCGATCTGGTTATACGCACTATTATACTATATATGTAAACAAGGAACTAGCAAGCATGCCATGTTACATTGTTTAAATTTGTCCCATATATTATTTTTTATCATGTTTGAATGATTATGAAGAAAGAAAAATAAAGGGACAATGCCATAAATGTAATATATTTTACCTTCATTAAGTGATTAAACGTATATCAACATGTTTGGTTTTACGATGAGAGGCACCAAAAATTAATTCTAAATCCATGGAACTAATTTTGATTATCTACAAACATGTTTGGTTTCAATATTCTAAAATCAATTATGGATTCAAGAATTGATTATGAGAGAAGTGAAAAATTATTACTTTCTATTTGAATAATTTCTATAAAAATTATCAAATATAAATCAATTTCTTTAAAATTAATTCTAGCTAAATTAATTCTAACTCTACTTGTTCACTTGACTCTCTCATACTTTAACATGTACATAATTTCTCAACAATTACATATAAAAAAAAAAAACTTCTTTGTAAAAATTCCACCTCTTTTGTGGGCTCGTTAAACGTCTCCTTATTTTAGTTCAGCGCCTATATTTATATGTTGCGAAATAAATTATGTCGTGGGCTAATGAATTCACCTTTAGATGAGTACATGACATACATAATTAATATCAGAGCCAGTGAACTTGAACGTATAACCTGAACGAAGCCACGATAAAGTCCCCACATATAATCAAGGCACAAGCATGAGCATTATCTTCTTTTCCATTTTATTGTTTGTTTGCTTTCTCCACATATGGTTCTATGTATTGGACGTGCGGTCTATAATGACTGCCCTTTATTTGGTTCCTTGTGATGAATGGTCTCGTGTATTTGTGGGAATAGAGGAACTAGCTGGCTAATTGGTAAAGGAAAAAGAAATTAAAAATAAAGGGGCATCCTCCATCCCAATCGCAATCAATATATGGTTCACAGCAATCTTTGCCACGTATGGTGTCAATTACACTATTCAATGTAGGTTTAACTACTCTGTCATTCGAAGCTAAGCCAAAATAAAAGCTTAAGAAGATGTCCTTAGGGAATCAATGTAAGATTTTATTTCTTGTCACACAACGTACGAAGGCATGTGGCTGTCTTATATCCCATTCTAAGAATCTCAAATTCTTGAACCTTAAAGTACAATTATACCCAACATGGTGTACATGTTCTCTTACAAATTAAACTTACTTTGTGCATAATTTGCACTTAATGGTATATCCGTGCATATATATTTGTGGGCAAGCACATGCATATATGGTGGTGTGAGATATATTTCCAGACCAAAAAATGTTATTCAAAAGAAGAAACAACTAAGAGCGAGTAATGTTATTTGTGTCACTTTCCGGACATTATTTTTAGGAATATCATGAAAGGTCTTTTAAATATTGTTTGGGAGAAAGATAGGGACTCGCTCTCAATCAATGTTTATGGTGTTTCTTCCAGGGGATGGAAATCTTATATCCTCAAATGGTGTTCCTTTCCCTGTCCTTCAACCATTTATTGACGAGTGTAAAAATCAAAATCAAAATAAATCTGAAAATTTATAAATAAACAAATATATAATATATATCTCACACGTGTTAATAAATAATTAATTGGACAGGGAAACAACACCATTTGGTGAGATAAGAGTTCAATTATTTTCCCAGATATCCCAGGTTACATGATAAAGAGTGAAAGAGAATTTTTATGGATGAATTTTATTTATAATTTTTCTTCCATATTTTCTTGTACCTAACAAACACTATGAAACCATAAAAGTGATATAGATAGCATATTTTATTTTTTCAAAAAGAAGTCATGTTGATAAGTAAAAATCTACCAATTTCAGTTTTAAACAAAGAAAATTGATCACACCGCGTCAATCTCAAGTTGTGTGATGCTAAACTGTCAATTAATAAGCTTCATATAAATGTACTATGATTTCGAGTCATGATGAACCCATGCGGATATGTAGCAAGTCAACATAAGACTGGTGGTGTTGATAAACATTGCACCAAAGGAATGGCACCAAGAAGAATGATGATTGATAATTAATTGTACCATTTAGGTGACAAGCACTGCCTTCCCAACACACAAAATAAGCTGCAATTATAAGATCTCATGGTTACAGCACTCTCAAGCCATTGGCTAGAGGGTCACAATCAATGGAAACCAGTCTCAGCAAACAAGTTTTATGGTGTTTGGGTTCTTGAAATGGACAAGGGTTCGCCTCACTTTGACAGCCTCCATCATCCAGCACTACTCTTTTTCCTCCTTGGAAAAAACATTGGGGCCCTCCAACCATGAGAAAAAGCCCTTTTTTTGCATCACCCACTTCCAAGTGCAATATAAGGGCCCTTCTCCAACCAACGACTTCTAAGTTTTCCCTTTTCCCATAAGTAGCTACTAGCTAGCTATAGGTAAATCAGCCATCACATATTCTCCACTATAGTAGTTAAAAGGTCTTATTTCTTTTGAATTGAAATATTATATTATATTAAGAAGAAGAAGAAGAAGAAAGGGTTTTGCTTTGAGCCAATTGTCAAGCAAATAGAACTCATTCCACTACTGATAAAAGTTTTCAGTCATCCAATCAATCTCTTCTTTCACCACAGAAACAACCATTTGAAGTTAAGAAAGGCAATCCAATAATTTGTGACCCTTTTTCTTTTTATTTATTTGTTTCCTTTTTCTGACCGTAGTATAGCTGATCCGTCAATAGAATATGAAAATTAGTGTATGTTGCCTAGGGTTATCATCTCTACATCAATCCCATGTATTATGTAATACCTTAAAAGATTGTTTGATATATGTACTGGAAGTTGACCCTTCCACTTGAATTTCTAGAATTGACATACTATCCTTCGGATGGTCATTTTGTCCTTTTATTTTTTTATTCTACATCCTGTGAACCTTCAATGTTTCTAGCTATATCCATCGAATTTAGGTTACCTGGCAAATGGCTAACTCACCATCTTAAATTTAATATTAAGTTTTGTTTTCATTCTTCTTAAGCAAAGGGTTGTTAAGTAGGATGCTTTTTCTATTGAAATGGATGCTATTTTTTTTTTTTTTTGGTTAGTACTTTCTTTCCTATAATGGAGAATTACATTTGCATCCCAATCATCATCTATCATTCAATAAAATAAATAAACTTTTCTTTGAGGAATATGGAGATGATCTCATCTTATGATTGTACAGGCAAAGAAATATTTGTTTTTATAATTAACTGTTTGAGTAAATTATTTATTTGAGGAACTTTAGCTTGACATGAAAATTATTAATCTCATCTGTAAGTGCGCATATCGGATCATCTGTATTAAAATAAGAGGATGGATTGTATCAAATCATCTGTATTGAAATAAGGGAATTGATCCCTCCTCATGTGTAAAGTAAAACATAAGGAGGTTATGTGTAAATCTCTACCTATGATTTTTAATGTACACATTCTTATCTTTTTTTAAAATAAATAAATCAAAGGGGCAGGTTTCACATAACACAGTCATGTGTATACTTTACACAATAGATGATCCATTTCTATTGAAACAGAAAGACATGTTATGAATGATCATATGAGGAACGGACAATTCATAAAAAAATTATTTTTTTCGTTAATTTTTTTTCTTTTCAACATGATTTTCGCCATTTCATGTTTTCACAAAGCCACTTTATTCGTTATTGCTTCTTCAAACTAATTATTAATTAGTACGTAGTACTCATTGAAAAGCTACAAACGGATTATGTTTATGTAATTACCAAAAGTCCGGGACTATGGTTTCAACAAAACAATTGAAACTATAGCATGTCCATCCAAATTAAATGGATCATGTCGAACTGACTTTAATGCAATGTTTTACACTTTCCTCTTTATTAAGTTAGGACTTTCTTTTCTTTTGAAAAACTGTAGATTGAAGCCAGCTCACTTAATATGGATTGGATTTCCCAAATATTTCGATAGTCTATTTCGGAAAGAAAATCAACGATGACAACATTTTGTTTCAGGCGTGAAAGGTCATAACAATGAGTTCCCACTAGTTGAATGTGATTGAGATTGAAATAATCCAGGACAAAGTTCTTTATCATCAACTCATAGTCGAATCTTGGTTCAAACTTCAAACTCTTCTTTTTCACCCCTCATAGAATTGTTCTTTTCATGAGGGCACTATGTTGTGGTCTGAAGAACAGTCGTTGGGGAATAAGGACCACCACCAGGCTTAGACACCCTGTCCATTTGGCAAGGCTTTCTTTCCAATTCCATGATAAAGCTCTCTGTTTTCCGGCACCTATATATATATATATATGATCACACCAAAAAAGAAGATTATAAAAAAAGGGTAAAAACTGCATTTGTTTTAGGTTTTAAAGAAAGAAAATAGAAAAAAAATGAATCATACAAACCTCCCCTAAGATTATGTAATATTACATATGATAGCCTCCGATTTATCATTCCTACATTGACCTTCCTACAAATGCACTTAATGTCAAGTTTCACAAGGTGCTTAGCGTGCAAAATATATATATGGTATTAGGTGTAGTATTATCAAAATCTGTGGAAAGATTTATATATATATATATATATATATATATATATATATATATATATGCAAATCATGAAAATGTTGATTTTTTTTAACAAATCATGAAAGTCGTGTGTAATATCAATCAACGACAGATAAGATCAATGTAATTTATTAAAAAAAATAATAAATAAAAAATGAATTGAAACCTGTTTCTGTATATATTAAGTAAAAAATTCATTAATACCAACCTATGCATACTTATGTTCGCATACTCCGTTAAGTCATTTGATAATATTTTATGTGACACTAACTTTTTTCCAAACAATTTAAATTGATTATTCACCTCGCATATTATGTTCAATTATTAAATTTCCCCCTCAACTAATGTGGCTATAGAAGTTTGCTTTCTGCTTTTGATCTCCGCGTGGCTACAGAAATAGAAAGTGTGCATTATCTTTCAAAAATGTTATTCCAATACTAAAAATTTGGTAGTTAGAGCATCATTTTATTACTATTGATATAATGTAATGTTATTTTCATTCACCCATCACATCTAATGGTGATAAAGTAGACACTCAATCTTGAGTATTGGAATAACATAGCTCATTAGCTTTAGTTCTGCCAAGACAAAGTTCATCTTTTTTTTTTTTATGATCTGAAAATACATATTTTTATATTTTGGTCAAGATCTAAAAATATTTTAGTAAAAAAGTGTAGACAGTTTTCCTTTTGGGCCTGTAAGCCCCAGCATGGGCTAACCCCTTGTTGGCCCTGGGCTTCACCTTTACAATTACAATTAGGTCGAGTTTGAACACAAAGCTGGGCTTCCAGCCAAAAAATGAGGGCTTTGACAAAAAACCACTGGGCCGTATTGTCTTGACAGTGTTGGGACAAAACTAAAAGTTGACTTGATTGCTGACCCAAGAATTGGTCAGGACCCAAGATTTATTGAACTCAATAAAGTCAACTTAGCCCAAATATTTTCACATCTCAGACAAAATAAAAAAGTAAATATTCTTATGGGCAAGGTGTGATCGGATTTCCAGTTGTGGGTGGAAAGAAACCTGCACTCCATGACAGCAGTGGCCCGACAGAAAAGAGGAAGTCTACTCCTTGAAATTTATTCAAGTATTTGACCAAAAAAATAAATTATTCAAGTAAGTATATGTACTAAAATCGATTTCTCAGACCCACGAGGGAAAAAAATGGATTTTCGTCCAGATAAATAAAAAAGAAAATCAATTTGTGTGTGTGGGTTAACATAGCTTATAAATCACATGTTAATATTACAGGCACTGCTTACTTAAATAATTTCTCATCTACGTAGGGGATATGACCACTTTTATTCACACAAAGATTGAAAAAATAAAGATCAATGAATCATTTTGAGATCCTATTTCATTTCACTGTTTATTTGGGTGACTTAGATTACATACTCAAGTTTTGTTACCAACTACTTTTCACTGATGTCAGCCGTACAGTGATTCTCAAAACATGCCTTCTAATACAAATTTACCTGGTGGGATCTAAACCTTACAAAATAAAAGTAATAAATTATAAATTAATATAAATAATAGAAAATCCTATTATTCTTATCATGCTGTGTAAGCCAGACCATGAGATGAGGCAACGCTCTTGAGAAAACTAGGATTGACTGATTAATGGAAAAATAATGCTTATTGTTAAATATTATTTTCACAAGGCAATGCAAGAATGGCTTTTTTTATTCCATTGGTGTGCTAGTTGAATGCAGTTAATTCAGTATTTGCAGGGTATTGCATAACTGATCTATTGCCACGTTTTATTGGTGACAGGTGATTACGAAATCCTTTCGTACTATATTACATTATTGCTCTTAATTGATGACACTATCGTATCGAGAGGCATGAACTTTGAAGGAACAAACTTGGCATGGAGTAAAAGGTTTCTTTCATCCTTAAAATTATACGGGTGATTTATTTTAATTTTTAAAATTAAAAAGTATGATTTTAGTTTTTAAAATTTTAAAAAGTAATTTAATTTAATTTTTAAAAATAGTAGTATAAGGATTAAATTGAATATTTTTTAAAATTTTAAAACTAAAATAATATTTTTTTTATTTTAAAGACTAAAATAAATCACACATATAATTTCAGGGATATCTTTACTCAAACTTCATGTAAGAGACATTTAGCATTTTTTTTTGGGTCAAAGAGACCCGTAGCATTGGCTCAACCAATATGGACTGTATTTAAATTTTTTTTTTCTAGTATTGGTTAGAAAATCCCTTTATAAGTAGTATATAGAATTTCTTAAACACCGTCTTGCACTTGAACTTCAAACGGGTCAAAACCAATCAAGATGGCTCCAATATATATATTAAAATAAAGTTGGCTCTGAGATCTAAATCCATGAACTCATGTAAACCTCTCATTGTTTATTTTACACACTCATCATGAAAACACATATTTTAATAAGATAGAATCTAAGCCAAATGTGCCATTAGTCCCTCACCAGTAGCTCACTTGCCTTCAAACCAAAAACTTTATTCTCCTCTGATGATTACTGTCTTTTCAGCCAGGAAAAAAATTAAACAAGGACAACTCTTTTTTCTCAACCTTTCTTTTATGGCTATAATCCCACTCCCCCTTTAATTTTATGCTTCACTAGATTCCAAACTTGACTAAGTCGTCACTTGACATAATAGCTAAAACCAATCAAAGGTCTAATTCGAAGTCCATATCAGCACAGGTTGCATGTAAACAAACTGATATATCATTGCATCTTTTGCATTAATAATAATGAAGAACATATACTTCAGTTTTCAGTATAAAATGTCCCCGGTAGCTAGAACAAAACAAAACACATGTAGCACACAGCTGCCTCACAATCAATTATACAGTTGACTAGACTAGAGCACAACCATACAAACCGACAATACATGAAAAATATAATAATACTCAATGGGATAAGATTTTTAAACCAAATGATTTTGATTTGTTGAACCATGCCTTCCAGCCACCACTGCTTTTCTGAGATATCAGCTCTGACCGTGGTTCTGTCTTTGATGGGCACACCTGCTTTTTGCACAGCACAAAATTCCTCACCCCATAAGAACCTATGGGTTCCAACGGATTCAGAGCTGTCAAAATAGTTCCACCATACAGCAACCCTTCAGCTCAAACATCCATCCACATGGAACCAAACTTTATAATATGCTAGCTGTACCGTTATATCAACATATGTACTTATTCAATCACTAAAATCCAAAAAGAAAAGTTTTGCAGATAGTCCATACAACAGTAACTACTTTCCTTTACTTGGGACAAAAACCGAAAAAGAGATCAAAATAGTGATGAGAGAATAGACTGCAGCGGTACCCACTGCCAACAAACCAACTTGAGAAAAGAAGTACACACAATCAAAACATTTGCCTGGTCCAGAAAATCATTTGCCAAATTATAACTTGAGAAAAGGATATGAAAACATCGTAGGTGGAAGTAGAACCCAATTGATATGTATAAGAAGTGGCAATTTTTTTTCAACTTACCAGTACTCATAGTCTCATATACCAACTAATCTCGTTCAAATCAACTCAGCCAAGCAACTCAGCCCATTATAAGAAGTGGCCTTTTGGATTCAACCGTGAACAGTAACAATGAAAAGAGTGCAAGTTCATGCACCAAATTAAATGAAAAGGGGGATAACAATTTTTCAAAGAGTCTCCTTGTTTGACTATAACATTTTGGATGTCAATGGAAGATCAGAGATATATGTATAAATAAAAAGTGAACAGTCATCATACATAACTGGATAATCACATGATAGTAAGTAATAGTACTATCACCTAATTCTCTAGTTATGTATCTAAATTTCTTATGTGACTCTATCCATTAGTTTAAGCTTTCGAAATAAATGATTTCATATCATGACATGGTATTAGAGCCACCATGACAAATGATTAGAGTTCCATCCTTGTTATCCACCTTAATTTATAATAAAAATAATTTAAGCAAAAGCTTCTCAAGCCTAAAATGAGTCATTCGCTTGAGATATTAATATAAAATTATTTACTTTTTACCTATTGAGCTAAGCTTTTGGAAGATGGTTTCATGACACTCGTTTAGACATTAATCTCCACAATCGACAAAAAAAAAGTTATTTACAAATTTTCCAAATGGATAGGCAACCATACCATCAAACCCAGCATTTGCACAGTAAAGAAGGAAGTTGCTGGCATCAAACCCCAGAGCAGGAAGCCTCCCTTCACGGGCATAGGACTTCAGAGCAGTGTCAATGACCCCAGAAACAAGGTCCCTCTCATTCACCACGAACCTTATAGGCCCTGCACTCCCAAGGATGTTGATGGTGACTAAGAACCTGTTACTCATTGCTTTCTGATCACAACAGCTTCCCTTGCTCTTGTTCTTCTGCATCACCATCTTCTCAAAAGCACTACTCTTCTTCATGGCCTTCTCTCCTCAATTCAGCACAGAACCAGATGAACCAAACCCAAAAGATTGCAGCTTTTGTGGTTGCAAAAGAACCAAGGAAAGAAACTGGTTCAAGGGTCAAGGCCAAGGCAACGATAATACCAAGCAGTTTTGGATGGCGCGTGAAGGGTGGTGCCACACGCTGCCAACCTTGGAGATGAAGCAATGAAGAAAAGCATCAAAGGAAGAGATAAACGCAGCATTCAAGGCAGGGTTGTGTTTGAGTTTTGAAGAATCAAAGTGCAATGAGCCTTCACTGAATTCTTCTGCTTATATATGCCTCTTTTTTTTTGTTTTGGTTCCAATTCTGTAATATGCGTATGTATATTTATAGGCACACTTTAATGTGCTCTAATTTTGAATCGCTCATCTATGATGCTAGCTTTATTCCATTTTATTTTTATTGTTCTATAGTTTCTTTTGGACAAGCATTATGATTTAATAGTTTATTTACTTTAATGTTAGTACGAAATCTCTATATTGATATATATAACAGATTAAAATCAAGCTGTTGACATTATTATTATTATTATTATTCTGTTGATTTAGTTGACATCATTTAATTAGATATTATATGGACATGATTTTGGGTTGAAAAAGTAAACAGATAAAATTTAATGTAATAATGCAATGCAAGCCGAATAATGGTGAGATATGTATTTGGTGAAGGATTCTTTTTGAGGGGTTGCCGCATGGAGCAGGCAAAGTTTCCATCTGTGCAGTGCATGGATGGTGGCAGGTAAGGTATAGGATGAAAGTTGTGTGTTATGCTTTGTTTTGGTACATAAACAAATTTATCAAAGTTGGCATCTAGCTCCTAATTAAATATTCCCATTGTATGTTCTTTCCTTTGAGCTTGAGGAGGGAAGGTGGCGACACCTTGTATTTTTTGTACCTTTGCTGCTCAGCCTCTCGCTCTCAGTCTCACGTTCGCAACACGGAAACAACACGCCCAAAGTTTTTAACTCTTTTCATGCATCGAGAAAGCGCTTTTAACTTCTTTTATTTTTTTGGGTAAAATAAAAATTTGAATAAAACCCCAGGTTGCTTTTCACAATTTCAATTAGCAAGTTGGTAATAATAATTAAAAAATATCAACTCAATCTCTAATAATGTAAAAAATCAAACATTTAGTGGCTCATGAATGAAAAATATTAAAAGTGATAATGACAATTTTATTATCGAAAATTAGTCCCTAACGTCATTTACACACACAAAAAAATCCCTATCCCCCATCCTCTTCCTTCCTTCACCCTTTTCATCTTTACCACTACCACCATCATAAATATCAATTCCTATGAATTTTGGATATGTCCCAATTGTGCACTACGGAAGGGTGGTTGCTCATGGTCAATGTAGTTGTTTGCAGTTGCTTTTAACCACGTTTTGGTTAAACATAAATAAAAATGTGACCAAAAGTATATGTCACTCAAAACCACTTTAACCTAATCGAAAAGTTAGAGAGTGGCTATTGCCATTTTTTTTCTTTTACTATTGCCACTCTTTTTTTATTATTGTCACTCCTACTTTCATTAACTTTTATTTAGATTCATGATAAGGGGCTTCATGTTACTTATTTTACTTCTAAACTCTAGTTTTTTGAATGAGTTTTTGATGACTTATTGATGAAATTAATAGTGATTGCTAACTTGTTCCTTGTGCAATTTCATGAAATAATTGATTATTGCACTTACTTTTGAAAATTGCCACTCTTTTTTGCTATTGCCGCTCTTCTTTTACTATTGTTACTCTTACTTTCATTCACTTTTATTTAGATTCATGATAAGGGGCTTCATGTCACTTATTTTACTTCTAAACTCCAGCTTTTTGAATGAGTTTTTGATGACTTATTGATGAAATTAATAGTGATTGCTAACTTGTTCCTTGTGCAATTTCATGAAATCATTGATTATTACACTAACTTTTGAAAATTAAAGCTTGTTGCATTTAACTTGTCTCTTTGAGTATGACTTTTATGTACAGAAGCATTGGATTAAGTGCAAGTCTCAAGAAAGATGGAGTTGAAAGCTAAAAAGGAAGAAAAGTCCAGAAGCTCACCATTCTAGGCGCTAGCGCTTGACAAAGAGACACTCATGGATAATTTGGATAATACCCTTGGTGACTGTTGGCGCTGATTGAGTACCACAGCGGTGGTGTGATAGAATGGAAACAGACTATTAGTTTGTAATTAATGGGTCTCACTTTAACCCATTTTTAGAGAGCATTACATATAATAACATATTAGAATTGTAACCTAGCTTTTAAACTGATGTTTAGGTTGCCGTTTTAAGTTATTATTCTCTCTCCATCTTCTCTCTCTCTTCTTCTCTACTCTCTTTCTCTTAGGGATTCCATAGGTGAATTGCTTGATTCTTGTGGATGATAGCAATGATTGTTACTATTATTTCCAGGTATTCTTTTAGATTCATTGATTGTAATTCTAGAGATAGAGGAGTAGATTTATTTACTAGTGTAGGAATTTCTGAATGGATTGAGATGACATTTGAGACCCTTTGTTTATATTGAATGCATTGGTTTTCTTAATGTCCCTAGTTTATTCCTTTAATTATTGTGATGATTGCTATACTCTTTATTGGAATAACTAAATTGGCAATTGTCGTTTAGGAAAACCTTTGGGCATAAATTAATAGATCTATTGGTTTATTTTTAAGGGATAACATTAGAATTAACTTTTCGATTAGCGGTTAGGTTATAACAATTGATTCATTAAATTAATGTGGTTTCTAATTAAATTGAGATCTCATTTATTAGTTATTTACATTGGTCAAATTTAGAGGTTGATCGATCAATAGTATAATTGTCAATAATTTATTACTAATAGCCACCAATGGGTTCAATATTTAGTCAATGATAACTAATCATAATTCTAGGAATATTTTGCACTAGTGTCTTCTCTATTGTTGATATTATCTTTCAATTTAAATTATTTTCTTTAATTCTCAAAACCTCCATATTCCCAACTAAGTATTGAAGCTTCCTTGAGAGATGACCTAGATTGTGCCTTTTATTATATTTTTTATGCAACTTAACATTTTATAAAATTTTAATTTATTTGTGAGTCGCGATAGCTCACATCAATTCACAAAAATACCCTTCTTTCATTACTTACTCTTTTTTTCCAAAAAATTCACCGGTATATATATATATTTTTATAATTGGAGATCAAACAAAAAGATGATCCACAAGTCCTATAAAAGTAGCAATGAAACCGAGACTAAAATTGCACCCTTAACAATACAAAAGTGAAAATCAAACTAGAAACAAAGGGCCTTTGAATAAATTTGATGCATTCCACAGATTGCACTGTCACTAGGTAGCACCTTCAGATCACATGACAAGACTAATACCCGAGCTAAAATTCAACAAAATCCAACCCCTTAAGACTTGTCCATTCGCTGGTATACTGTCTAGATAATTATTTTCAAGTTTTGTAAAAAATAATTTAATATAAAAATATGCAAGACTATATTAAATATGTTAAAATTAAATATTTATAATATTTAGTGACCATATAAAAATTAAAAATGATATCAATATTAAATATTTTTAAATAATTAAATTAATTTTCAATAAACTAACAACAATAACTCTTAATATCATTATCACAACAAATAAATAAATAATGTTAACTATACGCTCTTTTAATTATAATAGAAGAATGATTTGAACCTAAATAAAAATTAATGAAAGTGAATCGCTAAAAAGGAGTCTCAAAGTTATTGCTGGCATCTAAACTTCTACTTACTGAACTTTTGTCGTCTTTTGTTTTGTTGACATGTTTATTCTGGAAAGAGCATTTGAATCCCTATTTACTCAACCCGCTGTGTCATATCCGAAGTTAAGAACCAATTTATATTATTGACCAAAAATAATAGAACCAATATTTATCATCCATCCAAAACGCACCCCATCACCTGGTTCATACATAGCCCACACGTGTTAACCACTAGTTCACCACTGCTCAACATGCTACATGCTAACATCTAGTACGAGTAACAAAACATAATATATTAAATAAAAGTTATGTATTGTGAATTCTCAGATCTTCCCATTATCAAGGACATCTTAGAAGCTTCTTCTATAGTCAACACTAAGTGGAAGGTACGAATAATACAATTTAATTTAAGCTCTTTAAATTCCATTTCTATTTCTCCTTCCCTTTATCTCATCCACCATTGCCTTTGCAGAGACAACAGTTACATCATTCTCGATAATATTCTTTTCGATCAGGTGAAAGGATTTTGAGTGATGTATACTTTTGGCCACATATTTATTTAATTTAATGGCACTTAAGAAATGTGGTTAAAAATAACTCTAAACAACTGCACGGAGTATCAACTGTACGTGATCAACCACCCTATGGAGGATACTGCTCCTGCCTTTCTGGCTTCTTCAATGCGAAGTCATTGACATTCTAGTCAGAGCCACGGCATTGAACCCATCTTACAATCCTTGATTTCCTTGTCTCCATGGGAGCATTCTAACCCCGAGACCATTGCTTTGCAGCCTGACAAGCCTATCACTGACTTCTAATCTTCATCACAATCATTGCACCTAAAAACCACTTCAACTACCTTCTCAACATCAGCTTGACTTACTCCCTTCTTAAAAAGTGCCTGACACAATAATTACACTCCATCACACAAAAATAACACCCTTTAATGATAATAGGAAGTAGATGGCCATGTGTTGTTCAACCTCTTTGCTTTGGCCTAGCATTTGTCCCCCATAACGCTATAATGGGGAGGAGCCTTCAAGATAGCACAGCTTGGGTGCATAGGAAATTATGACGGCAAAGAATGAAGCCTTCTTCAACTCATTTCACATATTGGGAAGTAATAATTAACTAGTAGGAGAAATCATTCAACTACATAAATTACAAAATGGAATTTATTGGGTCGAAGCTTTGTGATTGTCGAACAACTTGCTGAGAAAAATAAAAGTAACATAAAATTATGACATGAGTAAGCAAAAAATGATATAATTAAATTAGAAAGTTCCTAAGTGTAGCGAAAAATCAATACAGAATTGCATATAGAAGGTAAAAATTCATAAACAGGTAATTACATAACTTAGGAAATAACACAATTCTTATTATGTTAACTTTGATGTCAACGTCAGTATCTGTTCTCACATTTACACTCTCTAGTCTTTATTCTGAAAGGAAAAAAGGTGGATACATCGTGCACTGCTGAATTTGTGAGATGCAGTCACAATGCACTACGGTTTTCTCTCCTAATGATGTAGAGTTAAAATGAATAGAATTTTACCAAGCCCAAACATCATATCACAATAAATATTTCCACTTTTGCTTCGCAACAAGAAGTCAAATACCAGCATGCCATAAGGATGAGGTTATGTATATAAACGCAAAAAGTATCAGGAAGAACAAAAATTAAATAGTAGACTAGCTTACTTGTTTGATCCGTATTGGTTCCCAACCTGATGAAGATCATCTAGATTGAGAAAGTGATTCAGCATATAACCTATCATTGATCAACCCTCTGAAACAAAGGACAAAAAAGAGCACCATAAATTCAAAAAATGTATAAGGATGTGAACCAATTCAGATTTCATAAATGAACCTAATATGAGGTGCAGAGTGCCTCATTTCTGCCTCATTATGGTGGTGCTGAGAATGAAGAGGGCGAAGGAAGGAAGGGAGGAGATAGGGGATTGGGATTTTTTTTGTTAGTGTGTAAATGATGGTAGAGATTAATTTGTCGAGGTAAAATTGTCACTAACACCGATAATATTTTTCATTCAAGAGACCACTAAGTGTTCAATTTTTTACATTGTTAGAAACCAAACTGACACTTTCCTATTATCAAGAACCAACTATCATACTCTAAAATTGTCAAGGAAACTTGGAAGGTTACTAAAAATCTAAATTCTAGTACACATAAAGGTAATTACATATCATCCACCAACAAGAAAGATATGAAAATTGAATTGTCAAGGCAGTATATGAGTGGAAAGTTGACTAAGTGAGCTAAACTAACTCTTGTTATTAAGTTTTTAACTCTATGAACAAACTTTTGTTATATATATATATATATATATATAAGGGTTTTGCTAACCATATTCTTAGAGCAATTATTAATGATAAGTTCTAAGACTTTTAAGTGGGTCCTCAACTTTAAAAACATAAAAGCTCTCATTCCTAAGGTGAAAAATTCCCTTTTTGGGAGCAATTTAAGAGAGAAGCGATTTATTATAAGAGAAAGAAGTAAATATTGATTGTTAAATCTTATATGAATGATTAATATTAAAACATAAGGTTATGTAACTTTTTAAAATTATAATGTGATAGTTAAATAACTTTTAATCTTGATTATATATGTATGTTTATACTAATCTCACTCTTATATTAAATCACTCATCTCACTTTAGTTGTCCCATAGGATTAAATCTAATAGTTGACCTTCACCTACAATTTGAAAAGTCATATAAATAAAAGATTTTAATTGAATAACCATGCATTTTAATAGATTAAAAATTAAACTCATAATTATATATATATACACATATTATCATACAACTATTTTATAAAATAACCTTCTATAAAAATTATTTTTTTAATCCAATCTTTCAATCATATGATAATATTTTAACCATCAAGTATATGAATTTATCAAATCTAAAAAAAATTGAACATTATTATTATTATATATAAAATTAAATAATGAATATCAAATTATCTTAAAATTGTATAATTTTTTATATATTTAATAATTGTATTTAGAACTTTGAATTTAATAGTTAGACTATTAAAATTTAATATCCTTTAAATATTATTCACTAGGGTAAGTTGATAATACATCCTCCCTAGCCTTCCTCCACAAATGATCTAAAACCTATGAAGCACGGACACATTGTTTGGATACCGTGTTTACCTGGACATGTATCTATCAGACTTATATGACACATCAATGATACGTGTTGATATATATTTAATTTAAAATTTATATTTCTCTTTTTCTAACATAGAAAATCATAATCTAAATAGTTATAAAAAGGAAATAATACAAATTTTTTTGAGTTTATAAGAAAATAAAACATAAGTGAAACTTATATAAAAGATATTTTAAATATTATATTATTTTCTTTAAAATTTTAGTTATATATATATTGTGCCTATATCTTATAATTTTTTAATTTTAATATATTTCTTATATCTGAGTCATGTCATATCCTATATCCATCTTGATGTCAATATATGTACTTTATAGTCTAAAACCAGTGGCAATTTAGTTGCCATTGATATCGCGCTTTTGTTGTAACTTTTACAAACTAAAAGTTGGAGACCGCATCCAGAACACCATCCTTTCTATACCAAATAAAAAAAAAATCCTTTCCCATATTTTCTTTAACTTATTCTTATTTATTAAATTAGAACACATTTTTTTAGAAGTG
Source organism: Dalbergia oliveri (assembly GCA_030441495.1). Taxonomy (NCBI): domain Eukaryota; kingdom Viridiplantae; phylum Streptophyta; class Magnoliopsida; order Fabales; family Fabaceae; genus Dalbergia; species Dalbergia oliveri. The sequence goes on from JAMLFY010000002.1 coordinate 2,794,923, forward strand.
ACTTAAATTTTCAATTTACCCTTAAAAACTAAACACACTATTCTTAACTTCTTCAAAATTTTACACGTCATTCCGAATTTCTTTAAAATTTTTCATTTTAATACTTTTGAATTAACTATGCATATCTTTTAAACTATTCTTTCAATTTATACTTTTACCTATATTAATCATACATAACTATTTTAATTTATTCTTTTAATATTTTATTTATTGGGGAGGCCAATGCCTGTGCAGATTTTTTTGGCTAAAGAGGGAGCTGGGAGTGTTAGGGAGCTAGTGGTCTTACACGAACCCCTAGAAGGCCTAGGTTCCAAACTGCGGGAGGAATATATGGACACTACCTTCCTTAGGCCTTAGCTTTTTGTTTTCTTCTCTGATATACCAAAAAAAAAAAAAAAGGCACTCATACAGTCATACGGCATATATAAGAATAAAATTCTAGTTATATTTTTAAATCATTATTCAATGGAGTGGACGGTTAGACACTTAGGCCAAAAAGATAGGACCTAAAATGCGAGGAAGAAAAATTAACGGACATTGAAAGGATAAGTCACTAGTTCAAAGGTTTAATAGTCTAACCATTCAACGAAAATTCAATAGGTTATTAAATAATTTAAATGAATAATAAATATCTATTGGTTATTATTTTTTATTCCAACAATTAATTAACCTTTTTTATTTAGTGTGAGCAATTAATTAACTTTTTCTTTTGGTGAGTAATTATTTAACTTTTTATTTTTGGTCAAATAATGAAAACATTACCAAGGGTCGAAGTCCAACCCAACTTCTCAGGGAAACATAGGCAAACTATCTAAAGACCCCCAAGTTGGATAGAATAAATTGAATAAGCCCAAAATACGAAGGCTAAGCACTAGGCCTCTCCATCCTTGCCACGTGGTGAGCAAGCTTGTTGCTTTCTCGTGGAATCCAGGGAAACGAGCATTGAGAGAAGCTTTCTTTCAGATGTCTACAATGACCATGGAAGAATTAGCAAGGGCAGAGCCTTTGATGCAAGCTTGCACAACATCCTTGTTATCAGATTCAAAGATTACCTTTTTGATGCTACTATTCTTTGCAAGGATGAGGTCAAATCTCAACCAAAGCTTCCGCATGTTCTTTCTACACTTCTACTCTGACAAATAGAGTCATTTCACCCATCTAGCACAACCACATGGATGGTAGGTGCTAGCTTTGAAATTAACGTCACCCATCATGAAAGACTGCTTCTCTTATAACTTTGGTGGCGATAAATAGCTCTAATCAATGAGGGCAACTATGCTTGAAAGAAGGAAACCATTTTTTTTTGTCTCAAAATTTTTTGGACCGCCGACCACTTGACTTGTAGGGTTAGGCGATTCAGTGATTTGACCGGTTCATAAGGTTGTTGACCAGTTTTTTGGCATTCGGTTCTTAGGTGACAATGAACTGGTAAGGTGTTCCGTTTCTAGTTAATTCTCGGCCCTCCTTCTCTTCCTTGTTAAAGAGAGATTAATACATAGGAAATAAGAAGCATATGGGGTAATCATTATTTCTCATAGCATCATTGTTCAATGAGTTGTATTATTTGCGTCACAATATATGAACACGACACTATGTCGACTCACGTCCCGTCTCCTGTTAGATGAGGTGATATCATTCAAGGTGTCACATTATTTAATGGTGAATGAGATGTGATTGATATATAATATTTGTTGGACAAATAATGTATTTCTCGCTCGATATACAATCATATAGGAGAGTATTTACTGCATTTATTTTCAAAATTGATAGTCATCCATCCACATGTCCCCCCATAAAAGGATTTAATTGGAGTCAAATAAACGATGATTGTTGTCGTTTTTTTTCTTAATAAATATGATTATTGTCATTTATAAACTTGTAATAAGAAAAACTTTTCATTACATTATGAAGTTCATACACCAAGGCAAATCGAATTTTACAAACTACCCTAAATTATTTATGTTTTAGACGTTGCATTGGCATTAACACGCAAGATTCTGCTAGCTATATATATTTGTATCTAGTTTAAATGTTGCTAGGATTGAAAATGCGTAGCACTCACTCAACAACTAACAAATTATTTTTCGTTAGTCCTTCACCAATAATTGGGAACTCTGGTGACAGCTGCCATTCACCATCTACTAAGAACTTGATTTCATACCTACATGATAAATTTTGTTTTTGGGTTAGAAGAAGACTCTAAGGTTATAAGCTCAATTTAAAAGCAAGTTGAACAAAAATGGTACCTTCCAGGTCTCAGTAACAATGTCGTGGAGAACCTTGTGTAAGAACCAGTATACTCAGGTGAAAGGTGCTCTCCTTGGCTCCAACCATCAAAGGTGCCCATAACTTGAACGCTCTGATAGGAAAAGAAGTTCAAACAAGCAATCTAGGAATTAGCAAACACATTATTTTACACTACTATCCAATCAAAATCTTTCATTGGCATGACTCTTCAAGTAGTGGATGGAAAAGTCAATTATTATGTCTAATGTGACAATTCATAATTAGATGACTGTGTAAAAAACTTGTATATCGTCAATGCATAGAAATTAAATCTATTACATAATGATGCATAGACTTTGGAAGTCTACTCTTGCATGTATTTACCTCGGCCATGCCAACCCAAAACACAGAAATCTCCTTGGATTGTGCCGCATCAACATCCTTTATTTGTTCCTTCAGTTGTTGATGTACAGCTATGTAGGCAAAAACAATTGCATTTGCACCAACAAGGACACAAAAGAAGCATAGTTGGTAAGACATCACAATCACACAGCTACTAATTTGTATTAGCTGATTCCACATGAAAATCAGTATATAGTTGTCCACGAGTACATTTGTGAACCATATAGGGATGGAACTAATCATGTGAAGTAATCAGGGTAAAACCACTATACCTTCTAATCGTGCAACCAGGTGAGAATGAATATACTTTCCATTGATCTTTCTTGAACCTTCTGGAATACCAGATTGAGCTATTTCTTCTGCTAGTCTGGCCAAAGCCTGCACCCAAAAATAAACAATATCATACCACTGCCAGCGTTTATCAACAGCTTTGAACAATCTTGTAAGCACAACATGAACTTCAGTCAGGTAAACTAGTACCATGCACACTAAATTTTAGCAATGGTTTATGTTTGCAGAGCTCTATAATAGTTGGATAGAGAATTAAACTGCATTTAATTTGCTAGATAAGACTAATTTCCTCATTATCATATGATGAGTACAATATGGCTTTGAGTTTTACTCATAAAAAGTGAAAACTCAATCAAGATAATTAAAAATCACTCAAGATTAGTATCTTTACTACTTCAAATACCAAATTTCATTTTATATTTGAATTTGTTGTATGGTAGTTGAATGCCTAGAGGATTTTAGGAGAATCACACAGCGGTTGTTTGGGAGGTTGTCCAAATTAATCCTAATTAACTGCACACCAACTCTTTGTTTAATGAATGTTCATGATTGCTTATGCCTACACTTAACAAACTTCTTGGGTAAGTGGTTGAAGTTATTTGAATCTTATTCAATTTAATTTCTGTGTTCAACAACAACAACCCCCCCCCCCCTCTTACTTAATTGATTAACACTTGTGTCCACTTGAGAAAGGCTCGAGCTGCACTCAACTACTATTTTTACAAACTTGGTTCTAATTTTAATTTGGGCAAGCCCGATACTTGTGCCATTGATCAGCAAGTATCAAACAGAAAAATTGTTGGCATAAAAACTGAGAAGATAGGAATAAATCTTTACCTGAACTTCAAGCTCCATGACAGCAAGTTCACTTTTAAATTTTACCAATGCATCCTCCTTTATATGCAACTGCAGTGAAAGAGGCCAATATTATTGGAGCTTAGTGCCAGGGCTTTTGTCATTTATAAATCTTCATTCTATCTTCTCAATACACCTCAAATTACTAGAAAAATATTTCCCACAAAAAAAAAAAACACAGCATAATTTATGAGTTCAATAATAAAACCCGCCTCCTGTCCTCAGGGTCCTGGTCCCATAAATAAGAGAAGATAATATAAAAGGATTTGGATCAATAGAGTGAAAAGGGTCCCACTTCTACCTTTATTGATCTAAAGGTAAAATCCCCTTATTTTACTCTTTAAAGTGAAATCCTCATTTTAGAGAATCCAAATCCAATATAAAAAGACTGAAAATTAGTAAGCTCCAGTAACTCTAACAAGAGATGCTAAAATTGCAGTTGATTACCAGACAGGGACAAAAAAATATCAGAGCCCAAGTCCATTCCCAACACACTTTAATGGTGTTAATAATTCCATCTTATGGCAATCACTGTGTCAATAATGATGATAACTTTAAAGAATCAACAAGTCATGTTATTTCAGCATTAACCCTGTATACAAATGGACTACTATAATTATGAAAAATGTCAAAGGCAAAAGAACTTATCAAATCAACCTGGGGATGTCCTTTCCAAATGCCATGCCATCTACCAGTATCATGTTTCCCATTGATCCATTTCTTTGTACCATCAATACAACCAAAAATAATTATGTTGTTTTATTGACATCATACTTAGCAAGATGCTACATTTAGCATGCATTGACTAACCCATCTCATGGGGCTAGTATCAACATTTGACATGTCCTCTTCATAGATCTATCTATAGTTTGACTCAAACAGAAGTTTCTCATTTTCTATACTAAAGTAGAGTGTGATCCAACTCTGACCATGATGGTGTTAGCATAATCTTCCAAAACAAGGACCAATGTTACTATGAAGAAAATTTCACCTATATTTTGATTTAATAACAAGGCAAAAGATATAGAGTATATATATGCACACACCTGTCTTTTGAGGAACCGATTTTGCTGGTTGGCTTCACTAAGCTTCTTAGTGAGTTTTTCTCTTTCATTATCAGCAAGCAGTGCCATTATCTGTTTAAAAAAATTGGGATGGAAGATTTTCTTAATATATATAACCCAAGTATGTACAACAAGTGTGATCATTCTGGCCAAAAACATGGTTATTGCTTCTTAAATGTGAGAAATTTTAGTCCAGTAAGTATTCTCAGCCTACTGCACTAAATATGCAAGTCCACCATATCACATTCAAGCCACTTTTATTATAACATCAGTACAGATAACATGATATAGATTGCATACAAGCTTGTCTTTGATATGGGTTGCATCGTTACAGATTCACGAATCAATCTTCCCCACCCCTCTCCATTCAACCAATCAAAAAAATCAAACAAAAGAAGGAAAAACAATATATGAATAATCTCCATAAATATTAGTCACTTCAAAATAAAGGCAAAAGAAAAGGTGTTTAATTTTTTGAACATGGTGAAATCATTCCTTCAGATTGGTTTCATGTTTTAGAAAGTAATAAACTAACAAACAACAAATGTGAGAGGCCCTTTTAAAGAATAATAAATTAATAATCCATCTCAAAATACACTTGAAAATGGGAAATAGTTTCCTTTTTCTAGCTTTGCTTTATCCTTACATCTATCCCAATTCCCAAGAGTGTTTATTGATCTAATTAATCCCAATGATACAAGTATGCTGATGGTGAATCAATTTTTGTTGTGAACATACTGAATGAGACGCAAGGTGGTACTTTAAGAGATGTATAAGACAGGTCAACCTCTCATCTCAAAACAAACAACCCAAACCCCAAAGCCAAGAAAGGAGAAATAGATAAATAAAATAAAACCACAGTAAAGGAATGAATTAAATCCTAGTTTATTTGTTATCCAGAGTCTTTATGAAATGAGCATGATAGAGGCACATTAGTTCTCTATTTTAAGAGTACTAGAGATAGGAGAAACACACATTGTACAAGAAACATCCTGAAGCCAGGACAAAAAAGGACAAAAAAAAAATAAGTACTACTAAATGCAGGAATTGAATTCCAAGCATCTAAAGGAATGTGAATAGACTGCCATCTGAACCACTTTGAGGTTTATTCTTGGGAAAAAAAAAAATAAATAGGAAGAAGTAGAAAAAGATGAAGAATGGTCACAAGGTGTTTTAATATCATGAAGATTTTCTAATTTCTATAGCTCACAATGTATATTGATGCTTCAAAAGGCATATTAAAATAATTTCAAAACAATGACTCCATCTGCCCTTTTAAAAGGAAAAATTAACTTGATTAGGACAATCATATAAACAATTAAGATATATTTCTTCAATTTCAGGTGCATGAAAAGTTAAGAACATGTCTGTAACTGTGATAAATGTGAGATTTCCAAAAGTCAACTATGAAGTGGCTAAAAAAGTCTACCTGTTCACTGGTAAGTGGCTGTGACAAAGTTTGCTCTTCTGAGTCTGTAGATGGATCCTCATCCTCACTGGAATTATCTCCAGGTTGTAAAGATGCAGATTCCTCCAAACTAGTCGGCATAGAATGCGTTCTGCAGAAAAAAGACCTTCTTGGATATACTGCAGTAAGAGCTTGGTAGGGCGAGGCCCATCTTGAACTCTGGGCAGCCACATTATTACATGGAAGTTTCTGAGTGCTTTCCCATCCTATTGTTCTTGAAATATTGGAAAAGAATAATCCCTCTGTTTTGAGACTACATCTACTCAAATAATGAAAGAATAGTCATAATTAGTGCTACATAAGTCTCAAACTCAAAAGCAACATATAATATCACTAAAAGAAAGTTTGCTACTTTCTAATTACAATTTTAACTTTCTTAATAACCACTGAGAGATGGCTAATATCAAGAGCATTACAAGCATAAACCAAATCCAACTTACATTTTCTGGGGTTAAGGGGAGGACCAAAGGAAAGGGAGGTAGCAGAGGCAGGGTTAAGAACAATGATATCACTTCAAGGTTTACTTAATAACATAATCTAGTGTCATCTTACCTTGCAATATTTATTTGCATCATGAAGAGGTTTTCACTTCCCTGTCAAAGATAAGAGAACCACAAATCAGGACCTATTCAAGCAGAAATGTTGAATCTTACAGCATGGTCACACCAAAAAACCATAATGGAAGGATATCTGACCTAATGTGAAGAATATGAAACATTCTGAACAGGAGGTTTTGAATTAAGTTAATTGGCCAAATTTTTTACACTCACAACATACTCCAAAAGTTAGAATAAAGAATGATTCAAACGTGACAGGTTTTGGCTTCCAATGGCTCATCAGTTCATCACAACCTTATTATAAAATAATGCAATACTTCTTTCCTTAACTATTTCACCTTTTCCTTTGGTTGTGGACAGATAAAAAACCAAGCTCTTCTTTGCTTGTAGTTATCAAAGCATGTGAACCAAAATAAACCTTTCTTGTCCTCCAAAATGATGCATTTATTGAGCATTACCAAGGTAGCCCAAGTTGCCCAACTAAAATGTATGTTAATTACTGACCTTCAACAAGAGAAATATTGCAACGAGTTTAAGATATCAACGGGAAACTAGGCTGTTGTGGCCAGACTTATCCTCAGCATCAAGAACATCAATTTTACATCTATTTACAATGTTCCTATTCATCAATATACCAAATTCCCATTATGTTCTAGTATAAGCTTTTTCTTCAAAGAGATTTCACACTTAAATTATCATGGGTTGTTCTAGAAATAGATTACTCATCTTTGTCAGATTTGCCATAGCAGCCTGAAGCATCTTAAAAGCTAGAGATTCAACACCACACACATTTAAACTTCACACAGGAAATAATGCTGAAATCTCAAAGTCCAAGAAAAAGATAGCAGTGAAAATTATTCATGATTTCTCTGTCCCACTCATGTAGCTAAATACTAACTTCCAAAGACACAACTCATCATCATCATCATCATCATCCTCAATCAACAAGAACCCTCGTAGAGTGTCTGAAACAAAACATGTCTCCAGCAGGAATCCAGATTGACTTATTTCCTCCACGGAAAGAAACACTTCTTTAATCAGTGGGGCCACAGCTTTGCTGTGTAGCGAATGCTTCAGACACAAATTTGCTGTGAGCAAACCAGAAACTAATAGTACACAGATGACAATTTTTTAACATGACAGTGATGACAAGTTTTTATCCCAAACAACACAAAAAATGATCCTCTTTCAGAACTTGAGCTTATTATCTAACTTATTTCTAAATTCTCCACAGAAAATAACCTTGTCCGACTTACAGCCCCAACACAGGTAAATATAAGAAGCATTTGGGAAGATGGCACCTACCCAACACAGGTATAGTCTACTAATAATCTCGATCAGCAATTAAATCTCCACTTAGGTAAAATAGTTCACCTATAACAATTTACCTTCAATCCAGGATGCTTGAATAAAAATAGAGAAAAAAGTTACATTCTTACTCCAAATCAGGAAAACAAATTCTCTTCAGTCCTTGACTGGGGTGTTTAGAAAAACAACACAAGCAAGTAACCACTGTAATGAGCAGCAAAATGTGCATATAAAACAGAACCAAGTGCTTCCTTCCTTCAACACCTACGATGTTTCGGTTAACACTAAACTAAAACCTCTAATTGGGCATCCTTGGCCCTCCTACCAAAGAGTGATGTTAAATGTCAATATAGTGAATTCTGAACCAGATAACATATTCACCATTAATTTTTAAAATAAGACATTTATATATTTATGGATTTAATTTATATTTTGAGAATCAGTTGCCACTTATAGGATTCACCGATAGTTAACTCCCTAATTATCAAAACATCATCTATCACTATTATCACCCAGTGCCCTGTAAATACTAAACAAGGTCATCACTTTTCTGCAAACCCAGAAAAGATATGAAGTTTCATTGAGAAAGAAACACAAAAAAAATGGCAAGATAGACCATCGCAGTTGATGAATGGAAATGCAAACACTACAGGAAAAAAAACAAAAAGAGAAACTCTTGGGCAGTGCAGAAATTCAACACATACAATAAATGGGATAGCAAAGCAACGATGCCAACACTTACGAAGAACAGCAACAGCAGCAGATGATGAAACTGAAAACCCTTTTGTGTTGTGCAGTGAATTGCTATCTTCTGGTCGTGTCTTGAGTTGAGGATTTCGCTGGTGGCCATAAACCATGACAAGTTGATTGGTGAACAGAACAGAGAGAGTTATTCTACCGTACACCGCGGAGCAAGAATTTTCTTGCTCCAGTAGCCCATTTTCACCCCAAAGATGCGGATTCTAAATAAATTTTTATTGGTGATAATGCAATGTGGAGGAAGAATATGCTAGAATTCCTGTGATGGGGACAACGGTTATTTTACGTCGCTAAAAATAATAATAATAATAATAATTTAGATCCTCTAGACTGAGAATCCGAGTTTTTACCTTTACATCAATAAAACACATAATATTTATGGTTAATTAATTGATCTAATAGTGAGAATCTTTTATTTTCTCATCTTCACTTTAGAGAATTCTTTTTTTAAAAAACATATGACACGTGGGGATTTGAGGTGAGCAGAGAGTGGAGGATTGGCAAGCAATGTGCATGTCGCTTGGCTGCTTCTGACTTAGAAGTTTCAACTCAAACCACACAAAAAATACAAATTAAAAGAAAACAATAATAACTCAAACTAAGTCTTGATGGCTTTGGCCCCTCAAAATTGAAGGTGCATTTTAAAGGATAAGGTGTGTGATATTAGTTGTTGGAAAGTGGCTCACTGTACGAGACTTCTACATGATGAGTCTAAAAATGATAGATATATGTAGCTTTATTTTTACTTTGAATCAACTATTTTCAGAATTTAAATATGTGACTTTCAGATCACAAGGCTTATTATCATTAATTAAACTTACCCTCTTAGTTATTGATGACAAAATTAACAATATAAATTGTTGTATATGTTTAATATATGAGTTTAATTTTTATACACTAACAATATAAAATATTTTTTATATTACCATCCAATTATATATTGTTATATTAGTTAAGTTTAACACTCAGTAATTAAAAATTCATGCAAATGAATGATTTAAATTGGATGACAATGTAAATTTTATACTATAAATGCATAGAAATTAAACTCTTAATATATTATGTTAATGTCTATATATCCTTGATTTTTTACTATTTTTAGGAAAAAAAATCTCTAAAATCGTCTCTTGAAAAAGTTTTAGTTTACAAATAGTTTTAAATTAAAAATAAATTAATATTTTTTTCCCTAAACCATCGGTATGCGAAGTATATTAATCTAAAATTCAAATTCAAGACTTTATTTCAGAATATCAAATTAATATTATAAATCACTTGAGTCAATTAAGTGTTGATAAAAATAAATTAATTTTATATATAAAAAAATTAATTCAAACACATATTTTAAGTGAATGACAAATCTCTGCTTTACATTTTTTTTAATGAACTGGAAGGGAAAGAAATGCATTAAGATGACTCCTTGTATACTTAATATTTATTTCCACGTATTTTATCCATTTCCTTAATAACAATCAGAGAATCAAATAAAGATACCTAACAATGTGAATGATGACGAGACCTGCCTCTTAATGCTCCATAGCCCATAGGCTCGGAGGTAATGCTTCATTATGAAGATCATGTCTCATACAATATGAATTTTCTTAATGAGCCACGTTATACGCATGGTACACATTACTCGCCATTCTATCACATGATTTCACCAATAAAATGTTTAAAAGTTTAATTTTGATTCCGGACAATCTCATCATTTAATTGACTTTTTAAATAGTATCAACGAAAGTCATATTCACTAATATGACTATACATCATTCGATAAGTATGTAAATTTTTTTTAGTGTTTTTCCTTTTATAGAAAATAATTTTACACTCCCACTATATCAAAATTAAATGCAATGTTTAATCTAGTTGAAAACCAACAAATATATGCCAAAATTTGTTCATCGGCATTCCATTTAACATGCAAATTAACCAGCTGCAGCATCTCTTCTGTTTCTAGAACATTGCACAAGATTATTACATACCAAGAAGATCCACATCATTAAGTCTGAAGTCACTACAGGGGAAACTCCTTTTCCCATTTCACTCACTAATAGCCATTTCTACATAAAGGACTTGAAAAGCATAAGGAGCTGCTGGTCCAATCTATGAACTGCAAGTCCCAGCTGTACAGTAAGCCATAGGGCCAGACTATTGTGACCCTAGAGACCCTTTGATCCTGGAATGTCAATCCAATGCAGCTGCAGCTCCAATTCCCCACACTCCACATTTCTTAGCCTAAGAACCATGTTTTGCACCACTTTGCCATCTTTCCACACAATTTGGCTCTCTTCTGCCAAGTAGTTTTGTCTCCTAGGCTGAATACTTGTGAGTATAGTGTCATTAGGGAGACCTTCCAAGCGCATCTTCACTGCTTCAAGAAATGGACCAATCTCAAACTCGGCATTCCCCATTTTGTCATCAGAGGTAATTGTGTCCCTATCATACACAAACTGCATCACAAGAGAGAGTGTTAATATTGCCAGTGTTGAACTCAATTGTGCTGATATAAATTAACTTAATCACAGTGAGTAACAAGCTATGGATTGTTTCAGCAACCCTGCATATGATGATAAATGATTGTAATCTCCAAATATTTACATCTTGGTGCAAAGATAATGTTCATAATTAAGGTTTAAATGTTATGTTAAAAGCGGACCAAGTTTATGTGAGTTGAAAGCCTCATTTTGATTACTGTCACATGATATAATACCATCGAATATGCATCAATTACATGACTAACAAAGGTTGTCAATTCAACTCATACTTTATTTTTTTTAATTAGCATGTGGCAGTGAAATTCACAACAAGAGCAGGTACTTACTAGCTCGACTGGAAGATGAGGATCTGAGATGGACAAAGTCAAATTATCATTCCATTCAGGATTGACAGTGTTCATCACTACCCGAGTCTTCAGCTTCTGCATGATGCAATAATGAAGCAATGACTTAAGAGTTAAATGCATGGACCACAACAAACACACAAAGTTGCTATCCTCTCCAATTAGTTAGAAAATAGGCTTTGATTACCCTTTACTCTTTGATCCAACCTATCTTCTACTCAGTGTAAAATGGTTTAAACAAAAGTGAAAAGAAAAAGAAAAACGTTTTTTTTTATTGAGTCAAAGTGTCAAACCATGCTTTACCAGCTATAATCCAAATTTCAATGTGCTGCTGTGCTTAGTGAGCAATCTAGTTCTAATGACAAAAAGAATCACGGAAAGGCTATTTTTGGGAATAAAAACAGAAATTTGATGTCGCCTATTAATCTACTTTTTCTTGGGAAAAGGAAAGACCAGAAAATAAAATACTAGAACACAATTAAATAAGACGAGACTTCAAAAGTTGAAACGTTTTTTCTGCTGCACCAGCAGACACGGTTTTCTGAGAAGCTTCTTCTCCCCTTCAATCACGGATGAAAACATCTTAAACAAATTAAAGTTTCAAAAACCATCTATGACCATAGAGATGAGATCATGAAAGTAAAACAGACAAGTAACTGTGGGCCTAGTCAAAAGTCAATTCAGTGTTCAAGGATCAGAATCTGGGCTATTGCTAGAAGAACAGAAAGAGAAGGTGAGATAGATCAAGATGGAAGAAGGAGACACATAAGAAAGTGATTAAGACTTTAAAGACAGAAAATCATGGGAAAGCTGGTTAAACACAAACCACAAAGTGAACCAGAAACAAAGCAATTCAACCCCAAACCCAACAAAACAACAGAAAAAACTGCAAAAACATCATCCACAGTCACAAAAACACATGCAAGGCCAACAAGTAAGAACAACAACAGACACGGATTACAGGAGTTAAGAAACCTGACCTGCTTGCCCATTTTGATGATGACATAAGGGTCACTACTTCTAAAATCCCTGATAGCAAGATTGACCCCTTTTTGAACATGAATTCTTAGCTTACCCATCATGTTCTCCATTAAGAATTTGAGGGAATTGAGCAATGCGTGTGTGTGTGTGTGTGTGTGTGAGAGAGAGAGAGAGAGAGAGAGAGAGAACAAACTGTTGCACGTAAGAACTGCCTCAAATGTGTGTGTGTGTGTGAGAGAGAGAGAGAGAGAGAGAGAGAACAAATAATTGCAGGTAAGAACAAATATCATCCGGAGGAATAGCATTCTTGAGAATTTCATTCCGGGAATACCATCCCCAATCAGAAATGAACTATTCATGTCCTTGATGGACAGAGAAATATTCGCAGGAACGTTATGTCTTTTCAAAAATATCCTTATCAATTTGTACAGACAATTAATTTTTAATCACAATAAACTCATAATTAAACATAATTTAATACATATATAACACATTATAATCCCAATATTAAGAAAACTCTTATATGTAAATTGTAAATTTGTAAACATTCTGAAATTTGTACTCAAAGAGCCATATATTTTTTTTCTCAGGAATTATTTGTGAAAAAAGCCTCTTCCATTTCAATTTTCATAACTTTGTACTCCCAAAAATCGAAGCTTGAATGAACGCAATCCACTTGGAATCATTGTTTAGCATACACTATCTGAAATCAACAACAATCATCATATAAGAAAGAAAATATTCATTTTCGTAGGAAACAACAAACAGAGCAAATTTGGGAAAATTAACAGATATAAAAGAAAATCCAGTGATTTCAGGAGAAGAGGAAGAAGGCGGTGGGTCTCTGTTCACCGACTCAACAGAAGAGGCAGAGGAGCGATCGTGAAACCAAGTTATCGAGGTGCAATAATCGTGAGTTCACTGGATCCTTGAAGGTAAGAAATATATCCGTGTGTGAGAGAGAGAGAGAGAGAGAGAAATATGGGAGATGGTTGCAGGAATAATACAGTGCGCTTTATTTGTTGCCACTTGTTCTTTGACATGTTCTATTTTTTGTAGTGTCCATCGAAGAAAAAATTAATTAAAAACTTATTGGCTCCTTGACTTTAAATACCATTTTTTGCAATTCGAAGGTCTGGATAGTAAAATGACCTTTTCAACTATATATATATATATATATATATATATATATATATATATATATATTTGTAAAATTCACTCCATTTCACATTTAATGTTTACACTACAATTAGTGCATGCTTATCTATATTTTATAATTAAACTATATTTTGATTTCCAAGTATTAGGTGATTCTCAAATAAAACAATGTATAGTTTAAACACTCTAATTGCTAATACCTTAGTTCCATATGTAAAGATTTTTATTTTTAAAATTAAATAGATGAAACTTTATATAGTATAATTTTTATTGATATATTAACTCATGATAATATAATTTTTTTAATTTTAATTTTTAGATTTAATCCACTTAAAATATATATATATATATATATATATGTAAAATTAACCACAACCTATATTTAAATTTATTAAAAAAACTTTACAACATTATAACACTTTTTTTATAGATATGTTATACATATTTTATAAACCTTAAACTTTAAATCGAAGATCTTTTAAAGTATATTTATTAAAAAAATGTATTATATTTATATTATACAATTTGTAATGTTATCTTTTGCATATATAGGGACAACTCAATGGTCAATAATTATTTTTTAGAAATAAAATCTATTTAGTTTACACAATATATATAATATTTTTAATGCAAATAATAAATATAAGTATTTTAACGTTTAAAATTTATTCTTTCACTTAATTGATATCATGTTTAAATGATTTATATTGTTATATTAATTATGTTATTTAATTTAACCTTCTTTTTTTGTAATTAATAATACTTTCATTTATTTTATTTAAATAATATATGTGTGTATATAAAATAGACTCTATTATACAATTAGTACACAAAAGCTAGCAAGCGAATGTTTGTACTAAACCTTTTATTTTATGAAATTATTAAATAATTTTACAATTAAATGTGTCATAATAAAACTTAACTTATTAATTTATATTATTTTTCTTCAACCCAAAAAATTATTAGTCATTAAAATTTTTGAATTAACCACAAATTGCAATCGCGTACACTAACAACTATTTTTTAACTAACTTTTCCTTCAAAATATTTTTTTATGTCGAAATTAAATGAGACTTTTTAGTCGTTTTAAAAATTAAAAGCATTCACATTACTTCAATTATCATAACATATTTTGAGGTCTATAATTTATGACCTATAGTAATTTATTAATTTTAAAACTAAAATACAATAAATTACCTTCATAATGATTAAATTTAAAGTAGAATTTTATTTGCTTTCAATGATTGTTGTAATGGCAAAAATTATTAGGTGCTCAAACAAGGCACACAATAGACACAAGAGTATAATCAATGCAATAATTAACCCATTGATCATTTGTTTGCTTTGATGCTTGGAATCTAAAGGGATCTGTGCAAAAATTCATGACCAAGAATGTTTTGAGAATGAGAAAATTGCTTCCTACCTATTTGTTAAGTTTTGAGTTCAAGATTATTTTTAAGGTGTTATCTCTTTTTCTTTAGTTTCTATCTTTTCAATTAAATTAATACTTAGAAAGAGGATTGCATCAAATAACAATAACTCTTTCATTCAGAAGTTTTTTGGCCTTACTTGGAGTTACAATTTCTAAAGCTCCATGTTTCACACTCCTTAATTAGGTACTTTCTCAAGATCTTTCTCTTCACAATCTTAGAGATCATGATCTGCTATTTCTTTAATTTAATTTGATATTGTTATAGTGTCTCAAAATGATATTTTTTTGAATGAAGAAACTTTCTCAAATTGATTTTAATAAGGTTGGATGAAATTTATTTTACAAATTTAAAGACTTTAACTTTACTTAATATATAATGGTCAAGTACTCAATATCATTATTATTTTAGATGATCCAAAAGAGAATGTTATGAAGTTGAATTCTATAGTACGTAGTGAAAATTACTTCACTAATATTGGAAGGAAATTATTGTTTGAAAAAATATTATTTATCCTATTTCATTTATTGAGCTTAAGTCGTATGAAACTCCTAATATATTAATTTATGCATTGCCTATCAATAAATAAGTGATCTCACCTCATACATGTGTTTAAATCCACTATAAAATTACTAAAAGTCAAATTGTAATTATTGAATACATTACTTCAACATTTTTCGTGTATTAATTGACCCAAAAATATATTAATTAAATAGAGGAAAAAATTAAGATATATTATTTAGAAAACTTAGTAATGAAAGATAAAAAATTATATTGGTTCTTTTATATAAATAAAATAATGCAAAATTCAAAAAATTAAATTTTTTTAATATTTTATCATTTATAATTGATTGTTAAATTGTGTTTCTTATGTAAATAAAATGAATAAAATTTTATATCAAGATACGTTATTTAATTATAATTATCAAAATTTGAATGTATTGAGATTAAATGACTTATATATGAGTTATGTGTATGTATAATTTTAAGTGGGTTTAGTGAAATATTAAAAGAATAATTGTCAAATTATAAAATTGATTTAAAAATTATTAACCAAAGGTACAAAAAAATTATGTGTTTTTTGTGGTGATTAATTATATGAGTTTAGTTGTGCCACATAAAATTTACACAACATAATACATTGACTATTTGACTATTGATTATTAAATTACACTTGAGAATGGATAATATTACTATATATTGATGATTAAATGTATGATTTTTGTTTAATTTATATAATTATGCTAGAAATACATAATTATGCTAAAAATGTTGTCAATAATAAAATTTTTCATGAACTTCACAAGTGACATTACATAGAATAATTTAAAAGACTCTATTATTATATTATATTTAATTTTTAATTATTATCTCAATTTTTCAAAAAAAATTATAATTAAAAAAATTATAATTTCACTCGTGTAAAGCACAGGTATTATCTCTAGTTTCACAGGTATTATTTGGTGCAGTCACATTCATGCCATGAACGAAGAACGGGTCTTGTCATAAAATACAAATAATAATGGTGTAACTATTCCTAACACCAATGTATATGTACAAAGGCACACTAAAAAAATTAAAATTTATAGATGAATAAATATATATTTAATAAAATTGATTAGATCTATTTTTATTTATGAATATATCTAAATATAAAATATTAAATTTATACCTATTGTAGGTAAAGTTGTCGAAAGTGCCAAGTACAGATAATAATATAGACTGAAATCCAAAAGAAATTTGGATTAAATATTTGTCAAGAGTTTGTAAGATTTACTGTGCTCTATAAAAATAAATTAATAGAATAGAATCCGCGGCTGAACTGATCCGGTATCTGACTACACGCTTTTGAGATTTTTGGTTTTATATCATAGCACTTTAATTTTGAATGGATTTTGGTCGTTATATAAGTGTCAAGTCGACAGGAGAGAACAGGGATTAGCGCAATGTTAAGCGTAATATTAGGGCAATTTGAGTTTTCAATTTTTATTTTTAATTTTTTAAAATTTATGAAGGAAAAATTAAAAATTTTAAAAATTAAAATTTATATTTTTCAGAATTTTTAGTTTTTCTTTCACAAATTCTAGAAAACTGAAAATGAAAGTTGAAAACTTAAACTAAATAGACCCTTAACATGTAAGTCAAAGCCGAAATCATTTCTAGAAGGAATTTATTCTTTAGGTTAGTTGGCTTTTGCTGGTAGGTTGGTAACCAATGGCCTAACAAGCATGGACATACCGACTTAATAGTGTGTCTATGTGTCAAATACGTTTTTGACACCAACATCCAGCGACATATGTTGGATACGTATCCATACGCGTTTAATTAAATAATTTTTTTGAGATCCACATAACACAAAAAACTAATTAGGTCATTTTGAAAATTCTTTAGTTAATCACAAAAAAATAAAAAGAATTATACAACAGAATAAAAAAATTATATATATATATATATATATATATATATATATCCCTT
Organism: Dalbergia oliveri; assembly: GCA_030441495.1. Classification (NCBI taxonomy): domain Eukaryota; kingdom Viridiplantae; phylum Streptophyta; class Magnoliopsida; order Fabales; family Fabaceae; genus Dalbergia; species Dalbergia oliveri. The sequence goes on from JAMLFY010000002.1 coordinate 2,812,733, forward strand.
GTCCATGTTTTGTAATTTTTTTTTGGTATATCTCCACGTCTATATCCATATCGTGTCCCATATCGGATCATTCTGTGCTTCATAGCCAATGGCTAAGTCTTTAGCATATTCTAAAGTCGATATGTTGCCAAAACGGACCTAAACAAACAATTTAAGACTTAAGCGTGTGTTTAATAGAAGTGAAAACAGAAAGAAAAGAAAAAAATTGAAAGTGTACAAGGTGTAGAGCGTTCGTTTATCTAATTTTATCCAAGGTACTTATTTTATTTTAAATTGTTGGATCAAGGTACCGATTACTAAGCCAAAAATTATAACTACGAGTAAGGATGTAAATTTATTTTTTTAAAGTTACTAAAGCTGAATTGAGTTGAAGAAGCTACACTCGTGATATTGTTTTGATATTATTTGTTGGTCAAATGCTTATCATTGGACCAAAATCTATAACTATTAGCAATTTTTTTTTGTAAAGTTTCTTATAATCACATCAAGCTTAAGGAATTGCACTCATTTCAAGTGCCATGAGTCGAGATGTAAGCTCAACAAATCTTAAAAGTGACGTTGGCCCAATAAAAATAAAGTCAATGTAAGTACTTACTCCATTTTGTTTTTCAGGGGAATTGTTTTAAGAGAAAATCCTTCAATTTCACTTCACAATTTTCAATTATGTGATTTGGGCTTGTTTTGATGTGCTTTTTGAGAGGTGATCCTACTTATAAAAAATGTAAATCAAAATTTTATATTTGGTTAACAAAAATTGAGGTATTTTTACTCCTCACTTTAGAAGTTAAAATGCTTCTGAGAACATTTTATAGCCGGTATTCAAAAATATTTTATACTCTTTAAAACTTTAAAATTAGTATATCGTCCATACTCTAATTAATGACTATAAAACTATATATATATATAATCACTACTAGTATAATCGGCCTTTGATAATTTTTTAAGGACAAATCTTGCAAAGTCCGAATAGCTCTGGAGTGACCAAAAAGCCAGAACATAATACCACCCCAACCATTACTCACTTCCATCATAGCGCCCTTGAAATCAGTTTCAGAATTCAGTCGTCGATAAAGATCAATAACATCGATCCATAACAAGTTGATGGAATGAATTGCAATAGCCTTAAGATTTGATGGTGTTGTCAATGAGTGCTCCCGTACACTTGGCTTTTACGATGAATTTGACTTGGGTTTTCCTTTTATGTTTCAAAACTTTAAATTTATATTAATGATGTTATTTGTATATAAATTTAAATGTGCAGTGTAATATATGGGAAATTATATGAACACAGTCTTATATATTATTAGATGAGATATGTAACTCAAATTAAATAAGATTTTCATCCCATCCAAGAATAGATGGGAGTATGTTGTCATAATATCACACATATTGTAATTTTAAATAACATTTCTCAATTTAAATCCATTACAGGACATACTATGGATAGAGAAATAAAATTTTGAAACATTTTAGGGTGATGAATAAGATTAAAATATTGTAGGTTTTATATGTTTTGTAATTAATCAAGAACTCAAGCAATTGTTTCTTTTTTTTTAAGACTCAGAGTATTCCCTCACCCCCAAGTGCTAGAGACTAAGTTCTGTGATACAGTCAAACACCTGAATTAGAACATAAAAATTGTTTTTATACTTTTTGGATACATGAGTACAGAAAAAAAAAAAAAAAAAAGGAAAAAATTATCTCAGATGAAGGACCTTAGTAGAATCCTGCAGTATATCTTGAGATTTGATGTTTTTAGGAAGGAATTCTAAGTTAGAAAAGGTTAAATAAGGCTTAAAAAAAAGTTGGAAACCACCGAAACATTTTTTGAATAGAGCATATTAAAGCGTAAGAGACAGTGTTGTAAATATGTAAGTGTTTAATGAAATAAAAAACATGATTGGATAGTAGATCGAAATGAGTTTTTTAATGTAATTTTTTTATCAAAAAAATACACATAATTAAATACTAGTCTACTACATTGGAAAATTATAGGGGAGGGATTATTCTATTTTTCATATTCATTTTTTACCTTCTAATTCCTACATGACTTTTACAAATTTATCTCGCCGTTTACATTCATACTAGGGGTGGCAAACTGGGCAGGGCAAGCATGGGTTCGTTATAAAATTGGATGGAGTGGGATGATTTATTTTTGTTATTTGTTTGAAAATATCAACATTTCTTGAAAAAATAATCGGATGATGGGTCAACTCAGACTAACCCATTTTTCATTATATTTTTAATTATTTTGCCAACTCGTCAAGCCTCATCGCGAGTTGGCCATAAAACGGAGCTAGAGGTCGACCTTCAAAGTTATTTGGATTGGAAATATCAACCCCCCAATCAAATAATAACATGTTGATAAGCCAACTCTACGGGTTAACCCATTTTGTCACCCCTAAGGGGCGTTTATTTTAAGCTTTGAAATTATGTTCCCAGAAATCACATTTCTAGGAATGATATTCCTGAAATATTATTCTGGATCTTTAAAAAATTGTTTGTTTACCATTAAACATTCCTGGATTATTTGTTAAATTCTTTAAAATAAATTTAAAACTTGTTTGTTTTATAATTTATATTCTTGAGAATATATGTCATAATTTCTAAAATGCCCTAAGTCAAATAATTGTGAGAAAAAAGTGAAATAATTGAGGGATGATTTAATAATTATGATTCTCAAGTCATGGAAAATTTTTTTTCCCACCCTTCAACTTGGAAATGAGATTTCATTAAATTAAAGGAAAATATTTTTCCATGGAATAATTAATACCCAAATTTTTTTTTGTAAAACTTGTAATAAATACATAAACATATCATTCTCAATTACTTATACCCAAAAATAATTAAATATACCCCGAATCAAATGCCCTGTTAATTCATACTAATCGAAGTCAATATAATGGCATAAGTCAAGATAATATTTTCAATTAAATTCATATATAGAGAAAAAACAAATGCCAAATAACTAAAGGGTGGAGAAAGGCATATTCGAGGATCGAGTCCAACGATTAATTTAATTGAAGATTCCACCTTAACAAAAAAAATAGAGTAAACACCCAAATTGATTCGTGATAATTTTTTGATGGACAAATTAATCCATAATAATTGTAAACACCAATTGATCCCTCACAATTCTAAAAATAGGACACTATAGGTCCCTAACTGGCTTGTCAAGGCTTAGTCAGGAAAGAGATGAAAAAAGATCTCGTCTAAGAGGAAAGATCCTCTGATGAGAGGCAAAGCTTGGTTAAAGAGGTGGAGCTCAGATGAGTTTCGTCACATGCCTATCAGTTTCGATCATTATCACCAGCCTAGTCTTAGCCAAGTTCGGGGCTCCTTCAGCCCTGTTTCTCAGACGAGTTCACCTTCTGCTCAGCTTTTTTTCAGCTCCTTCCCGAGCATTAATAGATGGTCAAGGACCTATAGTGTCATATTTTAACAATTGTGAGAGACCAATTTGGGTATTTACAATTGTTACGGATCAATTTGTCCATCAACAAAATTGTCAATGATCAATTTGGGTGTTTACTTGAAAAAATAATAGTAGTAAATAAAATAAAGATTCCAGATTAGATGCATGTATCTTTCATTGCCGGCTTTGTCGATTTTGTTCACATCCGAGTCCACCAATATGTGTGTTGAGTGGTTCACTGGTTAAGGATAAAGAAACATAATACTATGGCTAAGAAAATTGACGAACCAATGGACTCTGTTGAACCTGAACCAGGCTATCCCTTTGTGTTAACCCTAAAGCCCTAAAGAACTCAAGGAACCGGTGAGATCCTTGGAACCGGTAAACCAGACAAATGAACCCAAAAATTGTTTTAACCTTTTTTTTTTAAATGCAAAATTTCATTAAAAAAAAACCTAAAATCTCATATTCCCTAATTTTTTTTTCTTTTCTAATATAGGAAGTAGTAACTTAGATCTAATCCATATAGATAATATTTATTTTAACTAAAGATAAATTATGTTATATTCTATGGATTTTATTGATGCCTAATTTAATTTTTAGTTATTTTATGACATATATTTTATTTTATATTTTTATATATTTATATAAATACATGTTTTATTATATCCCATTTGACCCCTCACTTAAACCCTTAAACCTCTAACCCTTGTCCGAATCCTTCATATCCGGTTTTTCAACCTTGCATAATACAATAAATATAGTAGAAGCAAAAAATGAAGCTAATGAACTTGTCCTGCTACATTACCTATTTTTTATTTTTTTGGTAACACTACCTATTTAATAATTCAAGTCGTTTTTACCAAAAAAAAAAAGTTACAAGAGAAATCAAGAAAAATATTTAAGATTTCTATTTTTTTTATTTCTCAGATATCTCACTAATTTAAGAAAAATTGCTATTATTAATTTTTATTGGCAATATATTTAATTAAAAATAAGTGTTAAATATATATGATTTTATATAAAAAAATTATCATGTACAAAAAGTTTTTTTTTAATCCAAACATGTATCTTAAAAAGTGATTTCTCATATTCTTAATTGTAATTTTATAATAAAAAGTACTTTTATATTTATTCTATTCAAATCTTTAACAATTTTTATTACAATAAAAATATTTTTATAATTACATCTAAACATGAAGAATTTTATGGTTTTGCTTTTACTTCTGCTTCTAAAAAGTAAGAGTGCATTTGGTTTGTGAAATTTTTTTTTATTTTTTAAAAAGGATTTTTATTTTCATATTTTCAAAATTAGAAAATGTGTTTGATTTATGAAAGTAGATTCTATTTTCAGAAAATAAAAATAATGAAAATATATTTAATTTGTCTATTTTCAAAGTATAATTTTCAAAATCAAATTTAAGACCATAATATTATATTTAGTATTAAATAATAAAAGAGATATATTTTTTATTTTCATTGACCCATCTACTAAAAGAATTTATAAAAATCTAAAATGACTTCATAAAATATTAAGAAGAGAATAAAATAAATTGTTCACTTTTGAGTTATTTTCAGTATAATTATCAATTATTATGTTGTAATTTGTATGAGAATAAATATTTAAACACTATAAATGAATACTATTTCATTGCTTATTTAAAAATGTACTAGAAATTTTTGCGTTAAAGTGATGAACCATAGATATTACATGTATGATATATGATAATATTAATTAAAGGAAACTTTCATTGCAAAAGTTACTTATAATAACAAAAATATACATAGAATATATTTAATTTTTTAGTAAATCATAGTGTTTGTATGTGTGTGTGTGTGTATATATATATTACACATTTGATTTATCCATTAAAATTATTTATTAAAGTAATAATTAATTTTAGAAACAACTACTTCTGGAAAAAAATTGTTTGGTATATATTTGATTTTAGATAAATTATTATTGTTGTAATAATAATAATAACAAATAATTATGTGAAATAAACAAAAAATAATACAAAGTAATCAAAGAAATAAAAAGCAATCAAATAAGCTGTAATTCATATGGCACCACTCTTGATCCAAGTGATTAGGAGTTTATTGATATTTGATTAGGAGTTCTATCCCCATTTACACATCCCCTTCCCTATTTCTTAGCTCCACTAGGAGCTCCTTAGAAAAAAAATTAAATATAATAATGCATCAGGCTTCAAGCATTTGACAGGTAGCTGGATGGAATATTGTTAGTTGTTGGTGTAAGTGGGTGGACTTGGGATAAATTCTTTTTCCTTTTTTTTTTGTTGTAAATAACGAAAAGGACAAAAGAAATTTGTGATAAATCCTTGCCTAATGACTTGGAGACCTTCGACTAGGAAGAAAAGAAACCTTGCTTTATTGGACCAGGAACAGGTGCATGCGTTCACAGGTTCAAGATTGGGACTTTGAGGTGAAAAGAGAGAAACTTCCGCATATTTACCATGGCGCCACTGTGTTTTCAGTACTGAAAACACTTTCAGTAGCCACAATAGAAAATATTGGAAATGTGAAATTGACATTTTCAAATTCATGTACTTTTAGAAAATGTTTTAACAAAAAATATTTCTTGAAAACTAAACCAAACATTTTTTTACATGTGTTTTCCATGTTTTCTGAAAATGAAAACAAAAAATGGGTAAACCAAAGGCACCATAATTTTTCCAAAATCTTAATCAAACAAACCAGTGTCTCTTATTTTTTTTCTCGATTATAAACCAAATCAATGTCTTTAATCAATTGCCTTTAGACTAGTTGAAAATTCATAAATAATCCCGCAATAAATTTTCTTTTTTTTTTTTGTTTATCCACTATTAACATAGTGACTAATCTCTATACGTACTATAGACCCATTCAAAGGGTAGATCCTATGAGTTTTAAGCGCTTTATTACCAAAACAATAATTGAACCCTTGACACTTGGGGAAGTAAAGAGATAGCCCTTACTATCTCATCTCTATCCACGTGATTCGACAAATTTTCAATTAAACATTGTACAATTGGGATGTGAAAAAAGAACTAAATACCATTTATTTTTTCTATCTATCTTATCATTTTCTTTTCTTTCTTTTACAGTTTATTTTTTATCTCTTTCTCTTATCCATTGTTTGGTTTGAGAGAAAATGAGAGGAGAAAAAAATAAGAGAAGAGAAAATGAGAACAGTATAGAGTTTTTTTTTTTTTGTTTGGTTAAATGAGAGAAATGAGATGGCAGGAAAAAAAAATCATGAGACACAATAAAAATTTCTTTTCAAAAATAGAGAGAAAATGAAAAAGGTTTTGGGTTAAAACGTATTAAATTACAAGAGTAAAATACAACTCCTTCCCTTTAGAGAATACTTAATTACACTCACCTCCTAAAATATCCATTCCCTTTCCCTCTATTTATAAATCATACACTCATGTCCCCTCTATTTCTAAATATACACTCCTCTCCTCTAAAAAATTGAGAAATACAACAATTTATTTTTTTTAATTTTTTATTACTTTTTCATTTTTTATAGTTATTATTTATTTTTGACCAAAATACCCTTTTTAATAGTTATATATATAGTATTTTTAAAAATTAAATATATGTGCATATAATAATACAAAATATTGATATATTTATATATACATGTATTTAATTCAATTTTTAAAATTTTACTTTGTTACAAAAAAAAATAGTTGGTAAAAATAATTTATAATAATTACTTTTAAAATAAATAATTACATGGTTTTTAGGTTTTTTTAATATTAATATATGTATAAAAATATTTATTAATTATGCCTATAAAGATAAATCACAGAAAACGTAAAAGAAAAATTTTGTGATATTACAAAAAAATATATATCAATATCGTAACTTAATAGTTGAAAAATACAATTTTATGTTTAAAATAATTATTACAAATTATTGTTATTATTAATTATTTTTACTTTTGCTCATTTATTTTCTCAATCTAAATAATAATTTAAAATTAATATATGTAAATTAATATTTATATTATTATAAATCATATTATTTTATTAAAAATTTATATGTATAAATTAATAAAGGATATTTCAGTCAACAACAATATAATAATTACTTGTGCCATTGATCAGCAAGTATCAAACAGAAAAATTGTTGGCATAAAAACTGAGAAGATAGGAATAAATCTTTACCTGAACTTCAAGCTCCATGAAAGCAAGTTCACTTTTAAATTTTACCAATGCATCCTCCTTTATATGCAACTGCAGTGAAAGAGACCAATATTATTGGAGCTTAGTGCCAGGGCTTTTGTCATTTATAAATCTTCATTCTATCTTCTCAATACACCTTCTCAAATTACTAGAAAAATATTTCCCACAAAAAAAAAAAAAAACACAGCATAATTTATGAGTTCAATAATAAAACCGCCTCCTGTCCTCAGGGACCTGGTCCCATAAATAAGAGAAGATAATATAAAAGGATTTGGATCAAATTAGTGAAAAAGGTCCCACTTCTACCTTTATTGATCCAACGGTAAAATCCCTAACTTTACTCTTTAAAGTGAGATCCTCATTTTAAAGAATCCAAATCCAATATAAAAAGGCTGAAAATTAGTAAAGCTCCAGTAACTCTTAACAAGAGATGCTAAAATTGCAGTTGATTACCAGACAGGGACCAAAAAAGATCAGAGCCCAAGTCCATTCCCAACACACTTTAATGGTGTTAATAATTCCATCTTATGGCAATCACTGTGTCAATAATGATGATAACTTTAAAGAATCAACAAGTCATGTTATTTCAGCATTAACCCCGTATACAAATGGACTACTATAATCATGAAAAATGTCAAGGGCAAAAGAACTTATCAAATCAACCTGGGGATGTCCTTTCCAAATGCCATGCCATCTACCAGTATCATGTTTCCCATTGATCCATTTCTTTGTACCATCAATACAACCAAAAATAATTATGTTGTTTTATTGACATCATACTTAGCAAGATGCTACATTTAGCATGCATTGACTAGCCCAATCTCATGGGGCTAGTATCAACATTTGACATGTCCTCTTCATAGATCTATCTATAGTTTGACTCAAACAGAAGTTTCTCATTTTCTATACTAAATTAGAGTGTGACCCAACTCTGACCATGAAGGTGTTAGCATAAACTTCCAAAACAAGGACCAATGTTACCATGAAGAAAATTTCACCGATATTTTGATTTAATAACAAGGCAAAAGATATCGAGTATATATATGCACACACCTGCCTTTTGAGGAACCGATTTTGCTGGTTGGCTTCACTAAGCTTCTTAGTGAGTTTTTCTCTTTCATTATCAGCAAGCAGTGCCATTATCTGTTTAAAAAAAATTGGGATGGAAGATTTTCTTAATATATATAATCCAAGTATGTACAACAAGTGTGATCATTCTGGCCAAAAACATGGTAACTGCTTCTTAAATGTGAGAAATCTTAGTCCAGTAAGTATTCTCAGCCTACTGCACTAAACATGCAAGTCCACCATATCACATTCAAGCCACTTTTATTATAACATCAGTACAGATAACATGGTATAGATTGCATACAAGCTTGCCTTTGATATGGGTCGCATCGTTACAGATTCACGAATCAATCTTCCCCCACCCCTCTCCATTCAACCAATAAAAAAAATCAAACAAAAGAAGGAAAAACAATATATGAATAATCTCCATAAATATCAGTCACTTCAAAATAAAGGCAAAAGAAAAGGTGTTTAATTTTTCAAACATGGTGAAATCATTCCTTCAGATTGGTTTCATGTTTTAGAAAGTAATAAACTAACAAACAACAAATGTGAGAGGCCCTTTTAAAGAATAATAAATTAATAATCCATCTCAAAATACACTTGAAAATGGGAAATAGTTTCCTTTTTCTAGCTTTGCTTTATCCTTACATCTATCCCAATTCCCAAGAGTGTTTATTGTTCTAATTAATCCCAATGATACAAGTATGCTGATGGTGAATCAATTTTTGTTGTGAACATACTGAATGAGACGCAAGGTGGTCCTTTAAGAGATATATAAGACAGGTCAACCTCTCATCTCAAAACAAACAGCCCAAACCCCAAAGCCAAGAAAGGAGAAATAGATAAATAAAATAAAACCACAGTAAAGGAATGAATTAAATCCTAGTTTATTTGTTATCCAGAGTCTTTGTGAAATGAGCATGATAGAGGCACATTAGTTCTCTATTTTAAGAGTACTAGAGATAGGAGAAACTCACATTGTACAAGAAACATCCTGAAGCCAAGACAAAAAAGGACAAAAAAAAAACAAGTACTACTAAATGCAGGAATTGAATTCCAAGCATCTAAAGGAATGTGAATAGACTGCCATCTGAACCACTTTGAGGTTTATTCTTGGAAAAAAAAATAACTAAGAAGAAGTAGAAAAAGATGAAGAATGGTCACCAGGTGTTTTTTTATCATGAAGATTTTCTAATTTCTATAGCTCACAATGTATATTGATGCTTCAAAAGGCATATTAAAATAATTTCAAAACAATGACTCCATCTGCTCTTTTAAAAGGAAAAATTAACTTGATTAGGGCAATCATATAAACAATTAAGATATATTTCTTCAATTTCAGGTGCATGAAAAGTTAAGAACATGTCTGTAACTGTGATAAATGTGAGATTTCCAAAAGTCAACTATGAAGTGGCTAAAAAGTCTACCTGTTCACTGGTAAGTGGCTGTGACAAAGTTTGCTCTTCTGAGTCTGTAGATGGATCCTCATCCTCACCGTAATTATCTCCAGGTTGTAAAGATGCAGATTCCTCCAAACTAGTCGGCATAGAATGTGTTCTGCAGAAAAAAGACCTTCTTGGATATACTGCAGTAAGAGCTTGGTAGGGCGAGGCCCATCTTGAACTCTGGGCAGCCACATTATTATATGGAAGTTTCTGAGTGCTTTCCCATCCTATTGTTCTTGAAATATTGGAAAAGAATAATCCCATGTTTTGAGACTACATCTACTCAAATTATGAAAGAATAGTCATAATTAGTGCCACATAAGTCTCAAACTCAAAAGCAACATATAATATCACTAAAAGAAAGCTTTGCTACTTTCTAATTACAATTTTAACTTTCTTAATAACCACTGAGAGATGGCTAATATGAAAAGCATTATAAGCGTAAACCAAATCCAACTTACATCTTCTGGGGTTAAGGGGAGGACCAAAGGAAAGGGAGGTAGCAGAGGCAGGGTTAAGAACAATGATTTCACTTCAAGGTTAACTTAATAACGTAATCTAGTGTCATCTTACCTTGCAATATTTATTTGCATCATGAAGAGGTTTTCACTTCCCCTGTCAAAGATAAGAGAACCGCAAATTAGGACCTATTCAAGCAGAAATGTTGAATCTTACAGCATAGTCACACCAAAAAACCATAATATAAGGATATCTGACCTAATGTGAAGAATATGAAACATTCTGAACAGGAGGTTTTGAATTAAGTTAATTGGCCAAATTTTTTACACTCACAACATACTCCAAAAGTTAGAATAAAGAATGATTCAAACGTGACAGGTTTTGGCTTCCAATAGCTCATCAGTTCATCACAACCTTATTATAAAATAATGCAATACTTCTTTCCTTAACTATTTCACCTTTTCCTTTGGTTGTGGACAGATAAAAAACCAAGCTTTTCTTTGCTTGTAGTTATCAAAGCATGTGAACCAAAATAAACCTTTCTTGTCCTCCAAAATGATGCATTTATTGAGCATTACCAAGGTAGCCCAAGTTGCCCAACTAAAATGTATGTTAATTACTGACCTTCAACAGGAGAAATATTGCAAAGAGTTTAAGATATCAACGGGAAACTAGGCTGTTGTGGCCAGACTTATCCTCAGCATCAAGAACATCAATTTTACATCTATTTACAATGTTTCTATTCATCAATATACCAAATTCCCATTATTTTATAGTATGAGCTTTTCCTTCAAAGAGATTTCACACTTAAATTATCATGGGTTGTTCTAGAAATAGATTAGTCATCTTAGTCAGATTTGCCATAGCAGCCTGAAGCATCTTAAAAGCTAGAGATTCAACACCACTCACATTTAAACTTCACACAGGAAATAATGCTGAAATCTCAAAGTCCAAGAAAAAGATAGCAGTGAAAATTATTCATGATTTCTCTGTCCCACTCATGTAGCTAAATACTAACTTCCAAAGACACAACTCATCATCATCGTCATCATCATCCTCAATCAACAAGAACCCTCGTAGAGTGTCTGAAACAAAACTTGTCTCCAGCAGGAATCCAGATTGACTTATTTCCTCCACGGAAAGAAACACTTCTTTAATCAGTGGGGCCACAGCTTTGCTGTGTAGCGAATGCTTCAGACACAAATTTGCTGTGAGCAAACCAGAAACTAATAGTACACAGACGATAATTTTTTAACATGACAGTGATGACACAAGTTATTTATCCCAAACAACACAAAAAATTATCCTCTTTCAGAACTTGAGCTTATTATCTAACTTATTTCTAAATTCTCCACAGAAAATAACCTTGTCCGACTTACAGCCCCAACACAGGTAAATATAAGAAGCATTTGGGAAGATGGCACCTACCCAACACAGGTATAGTCTACTAATGATCTCGATCAGCAATTAAATCTCCACTTAGGTAAAATAGTTCACCTATAACAATTTACCTTCAATCCAGGATGCTTGAATAAAAATAGAGAAAAAGGTTACATTCTTACTCCAAATCAGGAAAACAATTCTCTTCAGTCGTTGACTGGGGTGTTTAGAAAAACAACACAAGCAAGTAACCACTGTAATGAGCAGCAAAATGTGCATATAAAACAGAACCAAGTGCTTCCTTCCTTCAACACCTACGATGTTTCGGTTAACACTAAACTAAAACCTCTAATTGGGCATCCTTGGCCCTCCTACCAAAGAGTGATGTTAAATGTCAATATAGTGAATTCTGAACCAGATAACATATTCACCATTAATTTTTATAATATGACATTTATATATTTATGGATTTAATTTATATTTTGAGAATCAGTTGCCACTTATAGGATTCACCGATAGTTAACTCCCTAATTATCAAAACATCATCTATCACTATTATCACCCAGTGCCCTGTAAATACTAAACAAGGTCATCACTTTTCTGAAAACCCAGAAAGGATATGAAGTTTCATTGAGAAAGAAACACCAAAAAATGGCAAGATAGACCATCACAGGAAATGCAAACACTACAGGAAAAAAAACAAAAAGAGAAACTCTTGGGCAGTGCAGAAATTCAACACATACAATAAATGGGATAGCAAAGCAACAGCAGCAGATGATGAAACTGAAAACCCTTTTGTGTTGTGCAGTGAATTGCTATCTTCTGGTCGTGTCTTGAGTTGAGGATTTCGCTGGTGGCCATAAACCATGACAAGTTGTTTGGTGAACAGAACAGAGAGAGTTATTCTACCGTAGACCGCGGAGCAAGAATTTTCTTGCTCCCGTAGTCCATTTTCACCCCAAGGATGTGGATTCTAAATAAATTTTTATTGGTAATAATGCAATGTGGAGGAAGAATATGCTAGAATTTCTGTGATGGGGACACGGTTATTTTACATCATTAAATATGAGTACCATCAAGAATAGTTAGAATGACATTTAAAAAAAATGTTACTTAATTTTAAAAAATATATTATTTGAGTGTGTGAAATTAATACTTATTTCTTTTACTTTTTTATTTATTTAATATTTAGACATGTTATGTTATATTTAAATATTTATTTTTATTTTTATTTTGATAAAATTGCAACATGTAATATTTAGTGCCACTTATAACAAGTCCCAAAAAATAAAAAAAAGGCGAGTCGATATAATTACTCATATTTTTCTCTTAATTTTCACGAATTAATACTAATAAAAAAGACGACTCATAACATTGTATTATGTGCAAATAAAATATGATTAGTATATTTTATTATAAAATAAGTTTAGCTAAAATTAATTAAAGTTTTCGAAAGAAGAAGAAGAAGAGAGGAGGAAAGAAGAATAAGAATAAGAGAATGAATAAATAGTACAACACAATACTGTATCATCTTAATCATAAGTCTTAAATTTATAAGGAGAGAAAGTGGCAAAAATTGAATGTCAAACAAACATTTCAGTTATTCCCAAAAATAGGTAGATAAGATATTCCTTTGGATATCCAAAATTTGAACCTTTTTCAAAAATTTGTTATTGTCCCTCTAATCATGTTAATGTTAAATCTATAAATAGATACATTGTAAAAATTTGAATGTGAAAGTGAAGATAAAAATTATTACTGTAGTATCACAAAAGTCCAAACTAATGACAACATCTTATTATAAGAAATATGTACCCCATTCAAATTAAAAGCACACAAAGCCATTTGATGAAGCCCTTTTGTAACCTGTGGTTGGATCTATTCTCGCGATTATAGCTACAGTTGGTTTTCGAAAATATCTACTACTCTATTCCCATCAATCACAATCTCACGCTACATAACAACACACTCCTCCACAATTGAAGAGAGAATAAATATAAGGCAACCTTGAGAACATCTCTGGTGACCCGTTTCTGAATTCAAAACAGAGAAGGAGTTAACAATGAAAAGATACCACAATTTATTCTGAGGTAATTTATTTATATACATATAATACATATATAATAAGAATTCCATTAAGGAACTTACATAGAGGATACAAACAACCCAAAAGCAAATATGTTCCCCACAAATAAGCAAGCATATATAATGTGATTGCCATAAAGATAAGTCCAAACTCAAAAGAGTAATCCCCTAGAAACTTCAAATATTTGTAAAGATGGATTTTTTTGTTCATCAAACAGAATCCAAAATAAGATATTATTTCTTTTTTTAACTCCTTTTTTGGTATTAAGATAAAAACAAAATCACAGACATTAGACACGAGACACGGAGATGGAGATGAAAGGTAAGTACCGGCAAAAAAAGAGTTAACAACGAAAAATGTAAAAGCAAAATGAAATCAAAAAAAGAACCAGATGAGTTACAATTTGAAAACTTAGCCTTGTAATTGAGCAAAACACCAAAGTGCACTCCTAAGATAAACAGACAGGGAAAATAAGACTACTTATATGCATAAGGAGGATGTATAACTTCCAGTTAAGTGTACTCTTATCCTTGACAACTTTGCATTTTCCTTCCTCTGAGTTATCCGAAAACAAACACAAATTTCCTGAGATTGTGGTTTTTGCTACGTTGAGACTTTGATTTTTGAAATGAGATTGTGGTTTGTGCTGCGTTGGGACTTTGATTTTTGGATCAAAATTTCAGCAAAAAGCTTCCGTCTTCTTGTTTACTGCCAAAAGAAAATGTTAACGTGGGCTTCCACCATTTCTCGTGTTTTTTAATGCCACGTTTACGTGCGCCCTCGATTTGCTTGCTAGAAGACCATTATTATATTATTATTATATAAACAGAGGCAATGTTTTGCAAGTATCTTTCCACAAATAAAGCTTTTCCTGCAACATAAATTTCTGAAAAAGTGATAAAAGTAAAAATAAAAGAAGGAAAAATGAAAGTTAGCGACAAAATGGAACTAAGCAATACGAATCAAACACATAAGCATATATATATATATATATATATATATTCATGAGTGTCGGAGACGATGGAAGGAGTAAAGAAAACGTCGATTTTGCACACGACTGAATCCTCGATGCCATCTTCTTCATCCACTGAACCACGGCCCTGCATAAACATCTTTGGTCCCGGATTTGGTAGCACTGTTGGGCTAAGGTTCGGGGTTAGGATTGGGCTTGGGAATTCGAGTCACTTGATGGCGGTGCAGCCGTTTCGTCGCCACCTTCTTTCTTGTTGGCGATTAAATCTAATTCCTATGGCTTCGATTTGGTGAAAGAACCTTTGTGGAATGGATAGAGAGAGGAGGAAGGAAGAGGGAGAGGGGATTGGAGTTGGTGCAGCGGAAGGGTTGAGTTTCTTAAGAGGAACGGTTACACTTGTATAATACATTGGCAAAATGGGAACAAAGTGGGTTGCATTGTAGAAGCGGTTTCCAGAGAAAACAATGAAAAAACGGGTAGAGAGCAGACTTGTAAGCGGACTTTAAAATATAAGCAAACTTGAACCAGATACTTCAAATAGTAGGTAAATTATAGGGTGGACCTTAAATGCCGGTTTATCATTACTTTTATTAAACCACCAGAATTAATATCATTTTTGTTGATGATTTGATCCAATAATCAATAAATAGGTTATGAGATATTCAAACATATGAAGTTCACCATAAAACCCAACAAAGTAAGGACTTGAAATAAAATTTCATTTTGGTTAGAAGACATTAAAAAGTAGTTATTTTTAGAATCCTCTTTATCTAATGGTATAGGTAATTTAGATCTTCTAGATTGAGAATCCGAGTTTTTACCTTTACATCAATAAAAATTGATCTAATAGTGACAATCTTTTATTTTCTCATCTTATAGGAATTTTTCATTTTAGAGAATTCACTTTTGAAAAAAAAACATATATGACAGGTGGGGATTTGAGGTGAGCAGAGAGTGGAGGATTGGCAAGCAATGTGCATGTCGCTTGGCTGCTTCTGACTTAGAAGTTTCAACTCAAACCACACAAAAAATACAAATTAAAAGAAAACAATAATAACTCAAACTAAGTCTTGATGGCTTTGGCCCCATTTTGGAGGATAATGTGTGTGATATTAGTTGTTGGAAGGCGGCTCACTGTATAAGACTTTCACATGAGTTTAAAGATAATAGATATATGTAACTTTATTTTTACTTTGCAAAAAGAATACTTTCAAGATTCGAACATGTAACTTTCAGAATTCACTGGCTCAGTTGTTGATGAGAAAATTAACAATATAAATTGTTGTAGATGTTTAATATATGAGTTTAATTCTTATACACTAACAATATAAAATATTTTTAACACATCATCCAATTATGTATTGTTATATTAGTTAAGTTTCACACTCATTAATTGAAAAATTATTTTTTACTATTTTTAGGAAAAAAATCTCTAAAATCGTCTCTTGAAAAAGTTTTAGCTTACAAATAGTTTTAAATTAAAAATAAATTAATTTTTTTTCCCTAAACCATTGGTATGCGAAGTATATTAATCTAAAATTCAAATTCAAGACTTTATTTCAGAACATCAAATTAATATTATAAATCACTTGAGTCAATTAAGTGTTGTTAAAAATAAATTAATTTTGTATATAAAAAAATTAATTCAAACACATATTTTAAGTGAATGACAAATCTCTGCTTTACATTTTTTTTTAAAGGACTGGAAGGGAAAGAAATGCCTTAAGATGACTTCTTGTATACTTAATATTTATTTCCACGTATTTTATCCATTTCCTTAATAACAATCAAAGAATCAAATAAAGGCAGCGCCCCTTTTGCTTGGGTGATACCTAACAATGTGAATGATGACGAGACCTGCCTCTTAATGCCCCATAGCCCATGGGCTCGAAGGTAATGCTTCATTATGAAGATCATATCTCATACAATATGAATTTTCTTAATGAGCCATGGTATACGGATGGTACACATTACTCGCCATTCTATCACATCAGATCAATCTCATCGTCTAATTGACTTTTTAAGTAGTATGAACTAAAACTATATTTATTATTGTGACTTTACATAATTCGATAAGTATGTAAAAAATTTTTAGTATTTTTTTTTTATAGAAAATTATTTTACACTTTCAATACATCAAAATTAAAACCAATGTTTAATCTAGTTGAAAACCAACAAATCTATGCCAAAATTTGTTTATCGGCATTCCATTTAACAAGCAAATTAACCAGCTGCAGCATCTCTTCTGTTTCTAGAACATTGCACAAGATTATTAAATACCAAGAAGATCCACATCATAAGTCTGAAGTCACTACAGGGGAAACACTTCTTTTCCCATTTCACTCACTAATAGCCATTTCTACATAAAGGACTTGAAAAGCATAAGGAGCTGCTGGTCCAATCTATGAACTGCAAGTCCCAGCTGTACAGTAAGCCATAGGGCCAGACTGTTGTGACCCTAGAGACCCTTTGATCCAGGAATGTCAATCCAATGCAGCTGCAGCTCCAATTCCCCACACTCCACATTTCTTAGCCTAAGAACCATGTTTTGCACCACTTTGCCATCTTTCCACACAATTTTGCTCTCTTCTGCCAAGCAGTTTTGTCTGCTAGGCTGAATCGTTGTGACTATAGTGTCATTAGGGAGACCTTCCAAGCGCATCTTCACTGCTTCAAGAAATGGACCAATCTCAAACTCAGCATCCCCCATTTTGTCATCAAAGCTAAATGTGTCCCTATCATACACAAACTGCATCACAAGAGAGAGTGTTAATATTGCCAGTGTTGAACTCAATTGTGCTGATATAAATTAACTTAATCACAGTGAGTAACAGGCTATGGATTGTTTCAGCAACCCTGCATATGATGATAAATGATTGTAATCTCCAAATATTTACATCTTGGTGCTAAGATAATGTTCATAATTAAGGTTTAAATGTTATGTTAAAAGCGGACCAAGTTTATGTGAGTTGAAAGCCTCATTTTGATTACTGTCACATGATATAATACCATTGAATATGCATCAATTACATGACTAACAAAGGTTGTCGATTCAACTCATACTTTATTTTTTTTAATTAGCATGTGGCAGTGAAATTCACAAGAGCAGGTACTTACTAGCTGGACTGGAAGATGAGGATCTGAGATGGACAAAGTCAAATCATCGTTCCATTCAGGATTGACAGTCTTCCTCACTACCCGAGTCTTCAGCTTCTGCATGATGCAATAATGAAGCAATGACTTAAATGCATGGACCACAACAAACACACAAAGTTGTTATCCACTCCAATTAGTTAGAAAATAGGCTTGATTACCTCTTTGATTCAACCTATCTTCTAATTAGTGTAAAATGGTTTAAACAAAAGTGAAAAGAAAAAAAAAAAAACCTTTTTTTTTATTGAGTCAAAGTGTCAAACCATGCTGTACCAGCTATAATCCAAATTTCAATGTGCTGCCGTGCTTAGTGAGCAATCTAGTTCTAATGACAAAAAGAATCACGTAAAGGCTATTTTTGGGAATAAAAACAGAAATTTGATGTCGCTTATTTATCTAATTTTTCTTGGGAAAAGGAAAGACCAGAAAATAAAATAATAGAACACAATTAATTAAGACAAGACTTCAAAAGTGGAAACGTTTTTTCTGCTGCACCAGCAGACACGGTTTTCTGAGAAGCTTCTTCTCCCCTTCAATCACGGATGAAAACATCTTAAACAAATTAAAGTTTCAAAAACCATCTATAACCATAGAGATGAGATCATGAAAGTAAAACAGACAAGTAACTGTGGGTCTAGTCAAAAGTCAACTCAGTGTTCAAGGATCAGAATCTGGGCTATTGCTAGAAGGACAGAAAGAGAAGGTGTGATAGATCAAGATGGAAGAAGGAGGCACATAAGAAAGTGATTAAGATTTTAAAGACAGAAAATCATGGGAAAGCTGGTTAAACACAAACCACAAAGTGAACAAGCTCCAAATACTTGTCACATGATGCCAGAAACAAAGCAATTCAACCCCAAACCCAACAAAACAACAGAAAAAACTGCAAAAAACATCATCCACAGTCACAAAAACACATGCGAGGCCAACAAGTAAGAACAAACAACAGACACAGATTACAGGAGTTAAGAAACCTGACCTGCTTGCCCATTTTGATGATGACATAAGGGTCACTACTTTTAACATCCCTGATAGCAAGATTGACCCCTTTTTGAACATGAATTCTTAGCAGACCCATCATGTTCTCCATTGAGAAGAATTTGAGGGAATTGAGCAGTTTGTGTGTGTGTGTGTGTGTGTGTGTGTGTGTGTGTGTGTGTGTAAGAGAGAGAGGGAGAACGAATTGTTGCAGGTGAGCACTGTTGAGATGGTTGCAGCAATAATAAAGTACCTCAATTTATTTATTGCCGCTTGTTCTTTGACATATTCTATTTTTTATAGTGTCCATTGAAGAAAAAATTAATTAAAAAAATTATTGACTCCTTGACTTTAAATACCATTTTTTGCAATTCGAAGGTCTAGATAGTAAAATGACCTTTTCAACTATTTCACAGGTATTATTTGGTGCAGTTACATTCATGCCATGAACGAAGAACAGGTCTTGTCATAAAATACAAATAATAATGGTGTAACTATTCCTAACACCAATGTAATATAATATGTACAAAGGCACACTAAAAAAAATTAAAATTTATAAATAAATAAATATATATTTAATAAAATTCATTAGATCTATTTTTATGTATGAAACTATCTAAATATAAAATATTAGATTTGTACCTATTGTGGTAAAGTTGTCGAAAGTGCCAAGTACACATAACAATATAGAATGAAATCCAAAAGATATTTGGATTAAATATTTGTCAAGAGTTCGTAAGATTTACTGTGCTCTATAAAAATAAATTAATAGAATAGAATCCGCGGGCTGAACTGATCCGGTATCTGACTACACGCTTTTATGATTTTTGGTTTTATATCGTAGCACTTTAATTTTGAATGGATTTTCGTTGTGTTTACTATACAGGTGTCAAGTCAACAAGACCTGGGATTAGCGCAATGTTAAGCGTAATCTTAATGTGTAAGTCAAAGCCGAAATCATTTCCAGAAGGATTTTATTCTTTAGGTTAGTTGGCTTTTGCCCGGTAAGTTGGTAACCAATAGCCGAACAAGCATCGACATACCGACTTGATAGTGTGTTTATGTATCGAGCACATTTTAAATATTGATGTCTACATAATACGTGTTTTAAAATATATTCATATTGTCATTTAAATAATTTTTTTGAGCTTTAATACTTATAGACACAAAAAATTTAGTTGTCATTTTTAAAATTCTTCAATTGATTAAAAAAAAAATTAATTAGATACAAAAATTATACAAATATGATAAAAAGAATTATACAATAAAATAAAAAAAATTATATATATATATATATATGTTAATCCTGGAATTTTTTTAGTTTTGTATCTTATATTCATGTTAATTTATCCTGTGTCTATTCATAGCCAATGGCTATGTCTGTAGCATATTCAAAAGTCGATATGTTGCCAAAACGGACCCAAACAAACAATTTAAGACTTAAGCGCGTGTTTAATAGAAGTGAAAATAGAAAGAAAAGAAAAAAAATTGAAAGTGTACAAGGTGTAGAGTGTCAGTTTATCTAATTTTATCCAAGGTACTTATTTTATTTTAAATTGTTGGATCACGTATCTATTACTAAGCCAAAAATTATAATTATGAGTAAGGATGTAACTTTATTTCTTTAAAGTTACTAAAGCCGAATTGAGTTTAAGAAGCTAAACTCATAATATTGTTTTGATATCATTTGTTGGGTCAAACGCTTATCATTGAACAAAATCTATAACTATTAACAATTTTATTTTTGTAAAGTTTCTTATAATCACATCAAGCTTAAGGAATTGCATCCATTTCAAGTGCCATGAGTTGAGATGTAAGCTTAACAAATCGTAAAAGTGACACTGGCCAAATAAAAATAAAGCCAATGTAAGTACTTACTCCATTTTGTCTTTCAAGGGGATTGTTTTAAGAGAAAATCCTTCAATTTCACTTCACAATTTTCAATTATATGGTTTAGGCTTGTTTTGATAGTGCTTTTTGAGAGGTGATCCTATTTATAAAAAATGTAAATCAAAATTTTATATTTGGTTAAAAAAAAATTGAGGTATTTTTACTCCTTATTTTAGAAGTTAAAGTACTTTTGAGAATACTTCATAGTCAGTATTCAAAAATGTCTTGTACTCTTTAAAACTTTAAAATTAGTACATTGTCCATACTCTAATTAATGACTATAAAACTAGCGATTATCTTCTTTAATATCTATATATATTATAATCACTGCTAGTATATAATCGGCCTTTGATAATTTTTTAAAGACAAATCTTGGAAAGTCCGAATAGCTCTGAAGTGACCAAAAAGCCAGAACATATAATACCACCCCAGCCCTTACTCACTTCCATCATAGCGCCCTTGAAATCAGTTTCAGAATTCAGTCGTCGATAAAGATCAATAACATCGATCCATAACAATTTGATGGAATGAATTGCAATAGTCTTAAGATTTGATGGTGTTGTTAATGAGTGCTCCCGTACACTTGGCTTTTACGATGATGAATTTGACTTGGGTTTTTCCTTTTATGTTTCAAAACTTTAAATTTATATTAATGATGTTATTTGCATATAAATTTAAATGTGTAGTGTTACTTAGATTCATAATATATGGGAAATTGTATGAACACAATCTTATTTATTATTAGATAACATATGTAACACAAATTAAATGAGATTTACATCTCATCCAAAAATAGATGGGAGTATGTTATCATAATATCACATATATTATGAGGATAAATAACATTTATTAATTTAAATCCATGACAGGACATACTATGGATAGAGAAATAAAAATTTGAAACATTTTAGGGTGATAAATAAGATTAAAACATTGTAGTTTTTATATGTTTTATAATTAATCAAGAACTCAAGCAATTGTTTCTTTTTATAATGACTCGGAGTATTCCCTCACCCACAATTGCTAGAGACTAAGTTCTATGGTACAGTCAAACACATAAATTTGAACATAAAAATTGTTTTTATACTTTTTTGGTACATGAGTAAAGAAAAAGAAGAAAAAATTATCTCAAATGAACAACCTTAATAGAATCCTGCAATATATTTTGAGATTTGATGTTTTTAGGAAGGTCAGTTCTAAATTAGAAAAGGTTAAATAAAGCTTAAAAAAGAGTTGGAAATCACCGAAACATTTTTTGAATATAACATATTAAAGTGTAAGAGATAGTGTTGTAAATATCTTTGTAAGTGTTTAATAAAATAAAAAACATGATTGGATAGTAGATTGAAATGAGTTTTTTAACGTAATTTTCTTATCAAAAAAATACACATAATTAAATACTAGTCTACTGCATTGGAAAATTATAGGGGAGGGATTATCTTATTTTTCATATTCATTTTTATCCTTCTAATTCCTACATGACTTTTACAAATTTATCTCGCGTTTACATTCATACTAGGGGTGGCAAATGGGATAGGACAAGCACGGGTTTGTTATAAAATGGGAGAACGGGATAATTTGTTTTGGTTATTTTGATTGAAAGTGTCAACCTTTCCTGAAAAAAATAACGGATTCCCTGTGAATCAGAAGATAACCCATTTTTATTATATTTTTAATTATTTTGCCAACCCGTCATGTCCCGTCACGAGTTGGCCATAAAACGAGCGAGCCTGTTGATCAAAGTTATTTGAATTAGAAATATTAACCCCTGATCAAATAATAATAGGTTGATAAGTCAACTAATCCTGCCAACCCACTTTGACACCTCTAATTCAAACTAACCGAAGTCAATATAATGGCATAAGTCAAGATAATATTTTCAATTAAATTCATATATAAAGAAAAGACAAATGCCAAATAACTAAAGGTTGGAGAAAGGCATATTCGAGGATCGAGTCCAACGATTAGTTTAATTGAAGATTCCACCTTGACAGAAAAAATAATAGTAGTAAATAAAATAAAGATTCCGGCATGTACCTTTCATCGTAGGCTTTGTGGATTTCGTTCACATCCGAGTCCAGCGATATGTGTGTTGAGTGGTTCACTGGTGAAGGATAAAGAAACATAATACAATAAATATGGTAGAAGCAATAAATGAAGCAAATGAACTTGTCCTGCTACATTACCGATTTTTTATTTTTTTGGTAACATTACCTATTTAATAATTCAAGTCGTTTTTACCCAAAAAAAAAAGTTACAAGAGAAATCAAGAAAATATTTAAGATTTCTATTTTTTTTATTTCTCAGATATCTCACTAATTTACGAAAAATTGCTATTATTAATTTTTGTTGGCTATATATTTAATTAAAAATAAGTGTTAATTATATATGATTTTATATAAAAAAATTATCATGTCTAAAAAGTATTTTTTTTAATCCAAACATGTATTTTAAAAAGTGATTTCTCATAATCTTAATTGTAATTTTATAATAAAAGTACTTTTATATTTATTCTATTCAAATCTTTAACAATTTTTATTACAATAAATTTTTTTTTATAATTACATCTAAATGTAAAGAATTTTATGGTTTTGCTTTTACTTCTGCTTCTAAAAGTAAAGTGCGTTTTATTTGTGAAAATATTTTTTATTTTTATTTTCTAAAAAGAATTTTTATTTTTAAAATTAGAAAATGTGTTTGATTTATGAAAGTAGATTCTATTTTCAGAAAATAAAAATAATAAAAATATATTTGATTTGTCTGTTTTCAAAGTATAATTTTCAAAATCAAATTTAAGATCATAATATTATTTTTAGTATTAAATAATAAAAGAGATATATTTTTTATTTTCATTGACCCATCTACTAAAAGAATTTATAAAAATGTAAAATGACTTCATAAAATATTAAGACAAAGAATAAAATAAATTGTTCACTTTTGAGTTATTTTTAGTATAATTATCAATTATTATGTTGTAATTTGTATAACAATAAATATTTAAACACTATAAATGAATATTATTTCATTGCTTATTTAAAAATGTACTAGAAATTTTTGCTTTAAAGTGATGAACCATAGATATTACATGTATGATATATGATAATATTAATTAAAGGAAACTTTCATTGCACAAAGTTACTTATAATAACAAAAATATACATAGAATATATTTAATTTTTTACTAAATCATAGTGTTGGTATGTGTGTGTGTCTATATATATATTACACATTTGATTTATCCATCAAAATTATTTATTAAAGTAATAATTAATTTTAGAAACAGCTACTTCTGGAAAAAATTGTGTGGTATATATTTGATTTTAGGTAAATTATTATTGTTGTAATAATAATAATAATAAATAATTATGCAAAATAAATAAAAGTAATCAAAGAAATAAAAAGCGATCAAATAAGCTGTAATTTACATTGCATCACTTTTAGTCCAAGTGACTAGGAGTTTATTGGTATTTGGTTTGGAGTTTTATCTCCATTTGTATATCCCTTTCCCTATTTCCTCTTAGCTCCACTAAGAGCTTCTTAGAATAAAAAATTTTTTAAATATAATAATGCATCAGGCTTCAAGCATTTGACAGGTAGCTGGATGGAATATTGTTAGTTTTTGGTGCAAGTAGGTGGACTTGGGATAAATTCTTTTTCCCTTTTTTTTTAGTAAATAACAAAAAGGACAAAAGAAATTTGTGATAAATCCTTGCCTGATGACTTGGAGACCTTCGACTAGGAAGAAAAGAAACCTTGCTTTATTGAACCGGGAGCACGTGCATCCATGCACAGGTTCAAGACTAGGACTTTGAGGTGAAAAGAGAAAAACTTCCTCATATTTATCATGTTGCCACTGTGTTTTCAGTCGAAAATATTTTCAGTAAACACAATAGAAAATATTGGAAATATGAAATTGTCATTTTTAAATTCATGCACTTTTAGAAAATGTTTTCACAAAAAATATTTCCTAAAACTAAACCAAACATATTTTTACATGTGTTTTCCATGTTTTCTGAAAATGAAAACAAAAAATGAGTAAACTAAACACACCCTAATTTTCCAAAATCTTAATCAAACAAACTGGAGTCTTTTTTTTTCTCAATTATAAACCGAA
Source organism: Dalbergia oliveri (assembly GCA_030441495.1). Taxonomy (NCBI): domain Eukaryota; kingdom Viridiplantae; phylum Streptophyta; class Magnoliopsida; order Fabales; family Fabaceae; genus Dalbergia; species Dalbergia oliveri. The sequence goes on from JAMLFY010000002.1 coordinate 2,837,893, forward strand.
CCAATGTCTTTAATCAATTGCGTTTAGATTAGTTGAAAATTCATAAATAATCCAGCAACAAATTTTCATTTTTTTTTTTGTTTACCCATTATTGACAAGGAACTAATCTCTATGTTTACTATAGACTTATTTAAAAGGTAGACATAGCGATGAGTTTTAAACTTCATTACCAAAGCAAACACTTGGGGAAGTAAGAAGATAACCCTTACCATCTTATTTCTACCCACGTGATTCGACAAATTTTCAATTAAACATTGTACAATTGGGATGTGAAAAAAAGAACTAAATACCGTTTATTTTTTCTATCTATCTTATCGTTTTCTTTTCTTTCTTTTATAGTTTATTTTTCATCTCTTTCTCTTATCCATTGTTTGGTTTGAGAGAAAATGGGAGGAGAAAAAAAATAAGAGAAGAGAAAATGAGAGCATTATAGAGTTTTCCTTTGTTTGGTTGATAAGAGAAAATGAGATGGCAGAAAAAAAATCATATGAGACTCATAAAAAAAATTTCTTTTCAAAAATAGAGAGAAAATGAAAAAGGTTTTGGATTAAAATGTATTAAATTACAAGAGTAAAATACAATTTCTTCCCTTTATAGAATGCTTAATTACACTCATCTCCTAAAATATTCATTTCCTTCCCCTCTATTTATAAATCACACACTCATCTCCTCTCTATTTCTAAATATACACTCCTCTCCTCTAAAAAATTGAGAAATACCGCAATTTATATTTTTATATTTTTATTAGTTTTTCATTTTTTATAGTTATTATTTATTTTTGACCAAAATACCCTTTTTAATAGTTATATATATAGTATTTTTCCAAATTAAAATATATGTGCATATAATAATACAAAATATTGATATATTTATATATACATGTATTTAATTCAATTTTTAAAATTTTACTTTGTTAAAAAATATATAGCTGGTAACAATAATTTATAATAATTATTTTTAAAATAAATAATTACATGGTATTTAGGTTTTTTTAATATTAATATATGTATAAAATATTTTAAATATTTTTAATTATGCATATAAAGATAAATCACAGAAAACGTAAAAGAAAAATTTTGTGATATTACAATAAAAATATATATCAATATCATAACTTAATAGTTGAAAAATAAATTTTATGTTTAAAAATAATTATTACAAATTATTGTTATTATTAATTATTTTTACTTTTGTTTATTTATTTTCTCGATATAAATAATAATTTAAAATTAATATATATAATTTAAAATTGATATATATAAATCAATATTTATATAATTATAAGTCATCTTATTTTATTAAAAATTTAAATGTATAAATTAATAAAGAATATTTCAGTCAACAACAATATAATAATCATGAGAAAATGAGGAATTAATAAAAAAAATTAAAAATTGATTAAATATAGCTTATCTTAAATTTATAGAGGAGTATAGAGTATGCTTTAGAAATAGAAGATATGAGAGTATAATAATACTATCTCTTAAGATAGAGGATTGTATTATACCCTTAAATGTATGTATGGGGGATGAGAGTATATGTTTTAGAAATAGAGAGGTATCATTTAAATACAATCACATTTTAACTTTCTATTAAACCAAACAATAAGAAAGAAAACACATTTAAATACAATCACTTTTTTTATTATAAGAAAAACAATAAGAAAGAAAACACGTTTTTCTCTTTATTTTTCTTTTAATTTTCTCTTATTATCCAAATAAACCATGAGTATCGAATTATTCAAAGAAAAGTTATACAATCCCTTTCAAATGTCTAATTCATATTCAACGTGAAATAACTCCTTAATCCATGGAAGCAAGTAGGCCATCAGTCCATCACATTTTTTTTATTATCAATAAGAAAGAAAACACGTTTTTCTCTTTATTTTTTTTCTTTTAATTTCTCTTATTATCCAAATAAACCATGAGTATCGAATTATTCAAAGAAAAGTTATACAAATATCATATCCCTTTCAAATGTCTAATTCATATTCAACGTGAAATAACTCCTTAATCCATGGAAGCAAGTAGGCCATCAGTCCATCACATTTTTTATTATCAAGAAAAACAATAAGAAAGAAAACACATTTTTCTCTTTATTTTTTTTCTTTTAATTTTCTCTTATTATCCAAATAAACCATGAGTATCGAATTATTCAAAGAAAAGTTATACAAATATCATATCCCTTTCAAATATCTAATTCATATTCAACGTCAAATAACTACTTAATCCATTGAAGCAACTAGGCCATCAGTCCATCACATGCAACAAAAATATCTTTATATGGCTGGAGAAGCCAACCTTAATTTTAGGCGACTTTTACCTATAATGTAAGTAATTCAAATTTTGTATAATTTTAACTTTAAGAATTTTTTTGTTCAATAACCGCCGCAGCTCTAAATTATGTAAATGATTTTTCAAATGAGAAAAAGAAGAAGATAATAAACACCTGAAATTTTTTCTTACCGAAAAAAAACATAAAATTTGTTTTTAAATTTTTTAGTAGAATGGTGTATATACCATTATTTTTAACCATTGAATGAAGAAAAAATTTATTCATTTAACTTAACCAACCATGTTATTTGAACTTTAGCAAAATTCAACTATTTTGGTAAATAGTTTTAACTACGTTCCTTACATACTAGTTGAGAGTGGTGAGTTCTCTATTCTCATGAGTTAAATTTTAGTTATTTATTTTTTTGTGATCAGAGACTAAAGCATTATTTTTTTTTATTCTACAAATTCCTATAATTTTACTTAATTATTAATTATATAGTTTAAAAATTTATAATTAGGTCTTTGGAGTGAGTAAGATTTTTCAATGAAGTCATCTTCGTTACAAAAAATAAAATATTCCATATTATTTCATTTTCATCTTTTTCTTCACCCTTTCATAGAAACTAAATAATCCATGAATATTTTATTTTTTTACAATGATAGAGCTCTAATTGAAAAATTCTCATAAATTATAGAAATCTAATTATAATTTTTAAATTATAAAAATAATTAAAAATTAAATGAAACTATAATGACCTGCATAATAATTATTTTTTTTTTCAGTCATGTGGAACATTATATATCATTGCAACATATCAATCCTCGGCCACTGTATAATGCTTCGACCCACAAAACTGCCTCAATTTAATTAATCAATAAACAAAAACCCACGCTAACCAAAAAAAAAAAAAATTTCAGAAAATATTGATAACTTAAGAAATTGATCCAAGTGCTAATTAATTGGAATAGTGTGACAAATAATAATAATAATAATAGAAAAGAAATTTAGTTTTGACGTGGTGAATTTTTTTTTATATCATTACTACACCAATAAAAGAAGTTTGACTTTAACCTTATTATTTTAAAAATCATATAAAAACTTAATTCAATGACAATGTAAGCATATTTTATACCATTAGTATATTTAACTTTAATCTTTTGAGAAATTCAAACCCAATGTAAAATAGATAAAAAAAATATTATCTATACTCATCCAAATTACTATTGGATTGAATATGAATTCCACTTAAATGAGGTTCAATCCTCAAATAACATAACTTAAAAAAATTTTATTCCCTCAAATACTAGACTTAACACAGCAGGGCTAGAATTTATCCAACTAAATACACATAAGAAGTAGGATTTAATTTTAATGTATGTATACTATTATTATTTAATTATGTATTATTATATCAATAAATGTAATTAATTATCACATTTATTATTTAAAAAATTATGTAAATAAAAAGAGTTTAATTAAATTAATTGCAGTGTGCATTAAATGCAAACTCTAAAAAGAACTTTGATTTTCAAAATTTTATTTTTCATTTATAAAATTATTTAATTTATATATAGTAATATTATAAAATAATTTTAGATTATTGGTTAATAAAATTTGAGAAAAATATCAAATTATTATGAGTAATTATCTATTGCTTTGACTATCAACTATACTTTGTTAATTTTATTAAAATTTATTTAACTCGGTTAGTGCATAAAAATTAATCTATTATGAAAAACGATTAACACTTCTAGAATGTGAGTCAATTTATTTTATTTATAATGATATTCCATTATTTAAAAATTAGCCATTTTATTAATTATTATTATTATTATTATTATTATTATTATTATTATTATTATTATTATTATTATTATTATTATTATTATTATACAATTTAAATCATGGAAAAAAGGAAAACAAAACAAAGCCTGCTAAAGTTTTGAAATATACTTCAGTTAAATAATTTTTGAAATATAATTATTAATTGATCCTAATTCTACTAGGCTACTAGCTAGGGAATGTTTGTGTTGGGTTGGCAAGGAGAATGAAAATTAAGGTTTGGTAGAAGGTCCAAGAATGGAGCCCGCACGAACCAAACGAAACCTATATATATTTGGGAAACGTTTTGTGTTTGCTGTCGCAGGCTTCACAACTAAGCGTGCATACGTACGTTCACCACCGCCTCCGGAAAACGGGAGCAAAATTAAAAGAGACACATGCAATTGCAGGGAGAAACAAGGACGTACGCGCGAGAAAGAAAACCTTAAGAGGCACGCACGCACATTCATTCATAATATTATTATTCAACCTTACTCCAACAACAACAACAACAACAACAACAACAACAACATTATTTAGCAAAGAGAAACTCCACATATATTTATATCATCACATAATTAATTCAACCGCACGAGGTGGCAGGGGCGGTGATCATCTCCCTTTGCCTGCCGGTGCTGAAGAAGATATATGATCGATGTTGACGATCAAGAGGGTTGCCACTGTCGTCTCCAATTACCAGGAAGATGATTCTGGCAAGCCTTCCTTAGGCTGTGGCCGCAATTGCCTTGGCTCCTGTTGCCTACCTGGTAATTTAATTTCTTTCTTTCTTCTTTTTTTTTTTTAAAAAAAAACCTCTTGTATAGTTTTTTTGAGGTTGATCAACTTCATGTTTTGTTGCATCAAAAACCTCTGTCACCCATCAATCGGGGGTGATTTATATTAAATATAAAATTATTAGTGTGTCATATAATCCAAGTTAAACTTTTGTGTTTCATAATATGGTATCAGGCTTCTAATTATTTAATTTCTTGTTATTCCCACTTATAAATAAAAAATAATTAAATTTTAAAGATATGGTAAGTCTTTTATTCATACTTCAAGCTCAAAAAGAATCACATGAGGGGCATATTAAATATATAACAATTAGTGTGTCATAATACAATAGTTTAAACTTTTGAAAAGTTGATTTCATAATAATTTATGGTGGCAAACAACTTTGTTCGAATCCTATAAGGAAAAGGGATTGTCTATTGTCAAGAAAATTCGAAAAGGTAACAAGTTGATGAATTTCATTCATTGAAAACACAAAAACTTATTTTCCCAAAATAAAACTTTTTGCTTTTGCTTCTTTAACCAGTGAGGTAGCTTGCAGAAGAGAAAAAAAATTTGCTAAGGTGGTGGCAGTTACGGTTACAATACAGTTGCAAACATCACAATAATATATCTTGCATTCATGAGATGTTTACCGCAATTTAAAACCGTAAAACCTATGAAAAAATTGTACAATTGTTATACACACACAATTTAATGAAAATTGTTTTATAAATAGTTGACTAAAATGTAAAATTGTTAACTTATGACCGAAAATTACTGATTCAGATTTTGAGAATAACCTTCGTCTACGTAGGAATAGAACTGTACACATGTGCCTTCTTATTTGTGGTTGACGAACATGATATAATATTATCATCACAATTCAAATAATGGCTAGTCAACAGATTTCTTTTCTTTCTTTCTTTTTTCCTTTTAATATTGTTCTTTTTCGTGCTGGATGTTTTTGCTTATATGGATGTGTATATAATAATTAATTATTTGATGTTTTGGTTTCAGTTTCGAAGCTTCCACTTTACATGTTCAAGAAAGATGGGGACCTTTGTCTAGAAGATGGGGTGGTGGAATCATCAGAGGAAGTTTCCGAGATATCATTCCTCCACAACTTATTGCTTGGACAGTGGGAGGACAGAATGAACAGGGGCCTGTTCAGGTACGATGTGACAACTTGTGACACGAAGGTCCTACCTGGCCTGCATGGATTCATTGCTCAGCTCAATGAAGGGCGCCACCTCAAGAAACGGCCAACAGAGTTCCGTGTGGACCAGGTTCTACAGCCCTTCGATGAAAACAAGTTCAATTTCAGGAAAATTGGACAGGAGGAGGTGCTCTTCATGTTTGATCAGAGCGTTGACCATAGGAGCCACTTCATTGCCAATGCATCCGTTGACCAGACCTCGGCTTCCCCCAATGTGCTTGCAATCAATGTAAGTTCCTAGCTCCTTTGAATAGATCTTTTCGCCCAAACACTTTACCGTGACTTAATCTTGTGTTAATTTTTAGCATTGATCAAAAAGAGAGAACAGATCAACTTAGCAGTGTAAGCTACAATGGACGGAAATTATTGGTCTCCAGGCTAAGTAATGTCGTCTTCATCATATCAGTTATTTATTGTCACGATGATCAATACATGTTTAGTATTTATTTTAAACTTTTAAATGTTATCAAATATTAATCTTTCACATGATAAAAATAATTGGTTGAATAAGAAATCATACATGATTTGAATGGCAAAAGTGATTTCTATCTAGTTATGGTAATTTTTCCATTTAATTATATATATTTAATTCTATAGTAGGGGTATTAAGGTAGTGTTTGGTAAGTGTCTCTGACAATGGAGACAAGAAGACATAAAAATATTGTCTTTGAATTGTGTGTTGTTGTTAAGGACAAGACATTGCCCTTGTATTTTGTTTGACAACACGGGACAATACAACAAATATATGGTAAAGACATATGTACCTCTCCACTGTAACCTGCTCGCCCACTGCCATTGAGCCTACCGTCAGCCAACCTTGACTATATATATAGCCTATATATATAAATTTCTGCCTCCTTACTCGTCCTCACTTTTTTTGGGAGAAATATAGAAAATATTTATATTGGTCTTCACCACCAAATATTTTCTATTCCTGGACTCCCAGGAAACAAAAGCTGCCTAAAGTATTTGATAGCATGGAGCAACATTTTTTTTTTTTAAAGCTTTGAGCACAGTTGAGTCATTCTCATATATATATATATATATATATATATATATATATATATATATATATATGGATGAAAATTTATTGAATTTTCATATTATAGGTGAGCCCAATTGAGTATGGACATGTACTATTGATTCCTCGTGTCCTGGACTGCTTGCCTCAGAGGATTGATCATGACAGCTTCCAGCTTGCAATGCATATGGCTAAAGAAGCTGCTGACCCTTTTTTCAGATTGGGTTACAATAGCTTGGGTGCCTTTGCCACTATCAATCATCTCCACTTCCAAGTATGCTTTTATTAAATCTATTGGCTTATTAATTGATTTCTTGTAGTTCAGGTCATACTAGCTAGCACATTTATACTTTTAATGTCTTTCTTAGCTAACTCATACTCTGGTACAGGCTTATTACTTGGCAGCACCCTTCCCAGTTGAGAAGGCCCAAAAAGAGATAATAAATCTAGAAAAGGGGCATGGTCCACAAGGAGTCTCTGTGTCTCAGCTCTTGAACTATCCAGTTCGAGGACTTGTTTTTGAGGGTGGAAATACCATACGTGACCTATCTGATACTGTTGCAAACTCTCTTGTTTTTCTTCAGAATAATAACATACCTTTCAATGTTCTCATCTCTGACTTTGGGAAGAAGATATATCTATTTCCTCAGGTGAGACCTTCTTTCTCATGTGCATATTTTATACATTCCACGAGGACATTTGTGATATTCCTGTTGTTTTCAAATAATCCTCATATATATAATACAATTCGGATTGAACATAATTTATTTAATAAAGCATTCTGGGAAAAATTCAGACATTTCTGCAGTGTTACCATATTTGTTGGTTTCTTGAAAGATATATAACTACATACGGAACCTTGGTTTGCCTCTAAGTGACTAAATGATATGATTCTTTATTCCTAAGTTTTTTGTTGCCAAGTGCCAACATTTGAGTTAATTTGACATGGGGTGTCTAGGAATTTGGTATCTATGCTTTCTTATTACATCTTCCTTTCCTTAGTAAGGGTGCTTTGATAGCACTTTAAGGAACTATATCACATGATGGTTCTCAAAGATAATGGAATGTTTGGTTTCAGAATTTCCTGTATTTTCTGTTTCCAATGTTTTCAGAATTTTTTTTCATAAAATTCAGAAAATAGAAAAGCAGAAAATGAAAACAGTAACCAAACAGCCTGAATTTGGCTTTCTTGTTGCTTTTCTCGGCAGAAAGTTTGATTCGTTTGGTTTGTTTGTATGATTAGTGCTTTGCGAAGAGGCAAGCACTTGGAGAAGTGAGCGAGGAGATCCTCAAGGCTCGAGTGAATCCAGCAGTGTGGGAGATCAGTGGACACATAGTGCTAAAGAGGAGGGTGGACTTCGATGAAGCATCCGAAGAATATGCATGGAAACTCCTTGCTGAGGTTTCACTCTCAGAAGAGAGGTTCCAAGAGGTGAAGGGTTATATTCTGGAAGCCGCAGGGATGCGTGAAGTTATTGTGGAAGAGGTTGATCACGAGGTCAAGGAAGAATTGGTTCAGAACTATGGACCAACTACTCCTCATGCAGCCCCACAATTACCTCAATTAGATTGTTTGGTTCAACAATGAAGAATGGTTCCTAGAGAGTGTGACATGACAAGTTATAATTCCATGTATATAGGTTTTATTATATAGTTGTTTAGAATAGCCATAGATTATTCTGCTTTGTGAAAGAGCAACATTAAGTGACTTCGTGTTTCACTTTTAACTCATCATGCATTTCCTCAGAGTATACATTCATTCTCTTCCTCATTAACGTCAAAAACTTCAAAATTAACTCACCAAAAAAAAAAATGGTATTGCACAAAGACTCAAAAACTAAAAGTGATTTGAATTTTGAATAGCATTCTTTCACAGAAAGCTTGAAAATTAGTCTGTACAAGATATAACTATTTGAATATTAAGATACCATATTAGCAACTATAATCGGGAAATTGCAATCCATACCACAAAAGAATCTCATATAACAAAAAGAAAAAAAAGGCCAACAAATGTATTAGAAATTTTTAAAATCAATCTAAGGTTAATAGTAAGACCAACCCTTTTCTCTTTATTTCCCAAAGTATCCACGGCTGATTAATCCCTTTAAGGTGAAAGCTCTTTAAGGAGAGTAAACGTTTAGCTACAAGACCATTTTCACATATACTGTCAAAATCAAAACCCTAAAGGAACCCAACTAACCAAATTAGATATGTTGTTTATTGCATTTGGTTGACAGGTGAACTTAAAAATTTAATCTAAACTAAGTTAGTTAAGTTGATTTAGTTTGAATTAACTAATATAATCCTTCTAAGTTTGAGATTTGATTCTATATAAATTTCAAACTTGAAACTCAAATATCCAATACGAAGTCCGAAATAATGTTTTTAAAAGGACCCGCTATAACTAATTCGAATTGAATGCCTTAGAGCTTGACATTACAACTGAAGTTCTGATTGTGTTTTTGAATCCAATCATAACACTCAGATCTTAATAAAAAGATGGGCAAGTTTTAGGTGGGGAGTAGTGAGTTTGTGGTCATGGGCACTAAAAAAAAAATCAAACGGTTATAATTAATTAAGAATATGATCAATGAATCTAATGGTTATAATTAATTAAAATTAAAATTTATATTTATATTTTGATATTGATAAAAAAATAATTTTACAGATGATTTACATGTTTACCTTTTCTTTCTTTTGCCTTTCTCACTACTCCTTCACTGTTGCCACCATTGCCTCGCCCCCACCTCACCGCTGCTTCACCGCCCATTATCAACTCCAACCACACTATTCTCTACTCTTCACCCTATCCCAACACCAAATTAAATGCAACCCAAAGCACTTCAATCATCAAATCTACTCATCCAAAAATAAACGGTGAGATAGCTTCCAGTTTTGAGGGTATTAGTGTGGAAAAGCCACTTTGTCCGCATGAGCTTCGCCTTTCGCTTGCTTTGGCAATGGTGATTGAGGTAGTAGATTCATTTTGGCAATAGTTCAAGCAAGCCATTCCTTTGATTCAAGAAATACAAGGTTGGTAAGATTAATTTTTCTTAGTATTTAACCAAGCTTTGAATAGTCAAAAAAATTTCACAACAGGCTTCTCTTGGTGTTATTAGATGTGGAATGTTCGAGAATGTTGATTTGGAAGGAAACAAGTGACTTGCAACAATTGGGGTCACAATTCATTCACTGAGAGCACCTAGTAGCAAGTAAATAAGTTCAAATACGTGGGGTTAATGATAAATCAAGACTATTCAGAGAGACCCATGGCCACTATCAGTGCTTGAGGTATTGTACTATGCGATGGTTGGTGGAGGTAAGAAAGGAGGGAACAAGGAAAAGTAAAATGACAAGGAAGGATAAAAAAAGTAATTTTTTCATTTTAATATCATATGTCAACATGTAGTGACAAACTTTTTGGGCACCATACAGACAAATCAACCTCTTATCTTTTACTATTTTTCTTTGACCAATCTAACTCTAGGTCCAATCCATTATCCCATTTACTTTTAACTAACTACATCAAAATTAAACTCGATGAATACCATTTTGATACCCAAAAAATCATATTATTAACAAAATAGCTCTCACAAGTATTTGTTTGACAAATCCACTCGAATGTCAATTATTAGTCTTCATTTCCATTCACATTAAGGATTTTATGGCTAAAATTGATAGTTCTATAGTGTCAACTTAACACAAAACATGACATGTAATTCGTTCCATTAATGGAAATGAAGGCCAATTTCCGTTGGATGTATTTGCAAAAGGGAATGAATCTTTAAAGGATCACAGATAAGCATAGTAATTAAAATCAAACTAGACCATCGGTTTCAATTGGAAACAAGTGAATTGATCACTTGGTCCGTTGAAATTAAAGGTTACCAGTAAATCAAGTCTATAAAATTTCATAGAATTTGAAAATGCTTTGATAGATTAACTTTTTATTGTTATTTTGATGTGATAAAACTTTTTGTACATATAATAAATATCAATTACTATATTTAAAAAATGTCTATTATTTAAAAATTTTTCTTTAGACAATTGGCTATATTTGCTGTAACTCTATCAATATAATATCACAAAAATCAACAATCAAATTGACCTTAACATTCAATATAAATAACAAGTTAACTTAAAAAAATGTAATTTGCTATCAAAGACAACATTTTCACATGTCGCAAAATAAGTGTATTTTTATATTATATTTAGTTGCATTAATTATGTCCTTATATATTGATTTTCAATTAAATTAAATTCCTAGGTCAATTTTTCATATAATTAAAATGGTTGATTTACCTTAAATTAAAAGCCATGACCAAAAAAATAAATCTTAATTATACATAAACATTATAAAATAATTTTTCCTCATGCTCTATCATTAACATATTTACTCATTAATTGATTAAATCCATTAAATATCAAGTTATTAGATAGATTAAGTGCAAGACTTACTATTAAAGTAAACAATTCATTTATATATTATATTTAGTTGCATTAAATTATGTTCTTATATATTGATTTCATTAAATCTAGTTCAATGGGTCACTTTGATGGATTAAAGAGGTTGTTCTCCCAAATGTTCTTAACCCATGACAAAAATAAATGAGGGGAGAAAATGAAAAATTCTTGAGAAATTTTAGCTCAACCTTGAGGAAATAGGTCCTAACCTTGTTTAATTTGGTGAGTTGAGAAGAGCTTAGAGAGAGTGGAGCTTCGAGAGCCTATCAATTCAGATCTCAAAAGCCTCTGGGAGCCTGAGACCAGTTTCCACTCAATTAGTTCCACCTTCTCCAAATCGAGCTCTTTGGCCACTCCGCCTCCCTTAGGAATTAAGTGTCCTATTTTTACCTATAATGGCCTATTTTAAATTGTGGGAACCAATTTGGATTTACAATTGTTAAAAATTAATTTAACCAACGCATAAAGAAATTTTCCCTTAATTCATTAACATATTTACTCCACTCATCTCAATAGGGATGGCTGCACACAGGATCCTATAAGGATGGGGATAGGGACCATGCTCTCGCCTTGAGAGGTAATTTAGCAATTTCATAGATTTTTTTATTTGAAAATCCATCAAAGCCTAATTTTAACTTAGCCTGAAACATTCCATCCTTTGGTGTTGCGCTGCACAAACAATACAAAGAGTAAGGATGATAATAGGTATCCAGGACATGCTCCACTCCCATCCCTATTTAGAGTTTCTTCCCTCATCCGCATCCTGAACATGTTCTCATTTCCCATTTTTGTGGATATTCTAATCCCTCTGAATATTCATAGGTTTCATTAAAATTAAAAAATCAAAAAACAAAAAAATAGAAAACTTATAAGAATAAAGATAGATAAATATTTATAATAACAAATAAATATAATCCATAGCAAAGTAGAAATTATAGGCATTGCTATTTTAATATAAAATTGGTTGTTAATTAACACTAACTTTAGGTGTTTAAATAGGATTGGTAATACATATATAGTGACCCACACACATTAATACCTTATTCCCACACCCACATCTCAGTCGTTCCCTCTCAATCTCCGCACCCACTCTCGATTGTCGACGCACGACTCACGAAGCTGCGAGCGACAACGACGACGGATCGACGGCTTCCAACGGCGACAGGCGACTGCGTAGAGGAAGAAGAAGCATTGAACGGCTAAGGTGGTCACTCTCACTCTCTAAGTCTCAGCTTTGGGTAGCCCTAGTCCCCGAGGTCATTCATTCCTCTCCTTTAGCGAGCCCTAGTCTCTATCTGTTCCTGTTGGATGACCGATTGATTTGAATGCTGAATTTTTGTTGAATGGAGATTGTTCTTTTTTATGTTATCTGAATGACCAATTTGGATGCTGAAATTTTGTTGCTTGAACATTGTTCTTTCTATTCGTTCAATTAATTTGTTTTTTTTGCTCAATTTTGGGCTCGCTATGTGCCTCTGTTTCCTTAATTGTGTTTACATTATTTTCCCTAGTTTTCAAAATCTTAAAAATATTTGATTATTTTTGTAAAACTGAATTGAAAATTGTGTGCTCAGGGATTGAAATAAGAAAAAGGAAAAAACGAAAGAGTGCCCTTTTTTGTTGCAGAATTGAAGGAAAGGGCCTTCTTTGTCTCTTGCAGATGAAAATGTAAGCCTCTAACTTTTTAATTTTCAAAATTATACACTCATTTACAATGATTCTTTGTCTCTATAATGGGATTTGGATAATGATTAATAATTTTGTCATAATAGCTTAGAGCCCAATGCTGGTGCACTCACCAACTTTGAGGTCCTTGATTTTTTGCGAGCTAAAGGAGCTTCAAAGATCGAACAAGGGTTATTGCCAATGTAGCACAGTCTGAATACAAGGTGAGGTTTTTTCTTGCCTTGAGAGGATAACCCTTTTTCTTCTGTGTGACTTCAAATTTTGCATTTTTGCTAATAGATGGTAATGCTTTTTTTTTTTTTTTTTTTCTCTATTGGTAGATGATTGTGCTGAATCTAATAATGAATTTAACATGAATATGATATTTGATGAAGCTCTATGATGTCGATTGATCCATGTAGCTGATCCCACTTTGTGGGACATGGCTTAGTTGTTATTGTTATTGTGATGGCTGTGCTGCATCTCTAGCAGGTTTATGATTATTTGGTTAGTACTGCTGCCTCTGGCCAAACAAGAGAGAGCATCAATGAGTTCTTGAAAAGTATTAAAAAACATGAGCTGTCAAAAGCTGAGGTTCTGAACATAATAAACATCAGGCCAACTGATTTAGTCGAAGTTTACCCTGTAAGTAACAATTATGTTTATCACATTTATTTTACACTTTGAGCATTCAGTTAGAAGTTATCTTATCTGTCTGCATTTTTAAGCTGTACCTGCATTGCATGTAATATGTTTCTCTATGTTATTTTAGCTGACTTCTTGGGTTTGAAGTCCTGTTGTAAACTGATTAGCAGTTATGTATAAATGAGCAACTAGGTTTTTCCTCATTGTTCCTCAATTTTAATGACTACTAACTATGCTTAGCTTTGAGTTTATCAAAATATGATTCAGTAATGTATAAGTAACTTTTATAGTTAGGTAAGTTTCATAATGCCTGCATTTCTAATTACTTTTAAAGCGGAAAAGAAAAAATAAAAGGTAACTGATTGTCCTGAATCTATATCTGGGGCCTTATAGCCAATACAATTTCAAATTATTTATTACCCATTTATATTTGTTATCAATACACAAATTCTGTTTTTAGGGAGTTGTCAGGTGATATCTCTGTTGGATGCATTTAGACTTCTCCTGTACTTTTTTTTATCCAAAGAAGTCAATTAGCTTGTTTATATACCTATAGAAGCAAAATTTTGTGAGCATAGGGTAAGCATGATAATCAAATCTACAAAAATAAATATCCTATCTCTGAAGTTTTTAAGCTTCTCGTATCTTGCTTCCTTCCCAAACTTTTAGATATCACAAGCATTGCTCATTTGGTTGTAGCAATATACGGGGCAGCTGAACATTTATTAATTATAATATTAGAAAAGTAATTTAATCTCCCTGCACATTGATTAAGCATTGAAGAAAGTTGAGGTCATTGTAGCTTTTGTTGTTTAATCAGTTAAAACTTTATGGTACTTTTAGCTGAATTGATGTTCTGCTTCTTATTCTTCTGAAGCAGCTCACTTTTTTGACTGCATACTTAAATTTTTTCCTAAGATTATTTAAGAAGTTATGCTGTTAGGATGCTGAGCATCCATTTATATTTGGAATCAAAATTGGCTCCTTAGCTTCGTGATTTTATTATCATATCACCAATATTTAAGTCATTGGATTTGATTGCTCAACAGCAACTCTGGGAAAATTATTTCTGCAACTATATATTGTAATGGATTTGTGGATAAGATCACTGATTGTATATGAGAAGGGGCATTTGTTAGTGTTTTCCAATCCAGGCTGTTCTCTAGTTTCTAACCACTAAGCAATTTTGCTCAAGACTAACTTTGATCAACTGCAATTTATGTGTTTGTAGACATCAAGAACTGAAGTCAGCATTCAAAACCCTGAAGGCATTGGCTTTGGCCTTTGGCTACTGGGAATAATGACCTGTTCAAAATTTATGCACATTAGGCCATAACTTTTGCCTGAGCGATATCAATATCCCACAGCTCTTAAGATTGTCATTCTTCAGGGGCAATATGGGTTATTATTAATCTTCATATTTGCATTCTAGAATAACTAAGGCCTATCATCAAGTTCCTTATTAAATGTGCTTTTGGGTTTGTCGATTTCTGATTGGTTGCATTTGTCTTGAAATTGTCTGTGGAAGCAAGTTTGGACTGTATAAGTTTTGTAAGATTGCCACATGGCCGCATCGCCTACTGCTTATTAAAAAAACAAAAATTACCTGTGCATGAATTAGTAAGCCATGAAATTAGTATGGTGTGTTATGTTCTTATCTCTATTTCTAGATTCCAACTTCTTCGCTACTTTGGCAGACTTTGATCTATAGAACTAATGATATGCTTTTGAATTTGTCATCTATTTTAACTTATGTTTCCTACGTTGGCTTAATTGTAATCAGAGTTTGCCAACTTTTGTCACACAGATCATAGAGTATTGTGTTGATCGGTTTCCAGATGAAGAGCTCGCTGAAATAGCAGAGAAGGTGAATAAAACATTGCCACCGCTGCCTGTCAAAATTAAGCCAGCAGAAACCAACAGTACCGAAGAAACCACCACATTAAATGCACAACAACATTAAATCATGAGAAAGGTAATGAGAATAGTCAAGGCCAAAATGAAGGTGAGGAAGTAATGGGCACAAGTTGATATCCTAGCTGTGACCACAGTATTTTTTTAGCGACAGAGGATCTCAAGAAAGTAGTTGGGTTGTAATTTTCCGTTAGCTGGTGTAATGAAAATGGATTCTATATTATCCTGCAATCGTGGGCAAGTCCTTCAGTTGTGTTATTTGACTTATCTCCACTGGTAACTCTGGTGACAAAATTATACAAGTTTTGGGATACTGGATTTGCTTATATACGCAGGATGCTTTTCCAATGTCGCAATTATTTTTTTTCTTAAACTATCAGTATATGCAGTCCAATGGACTTGATTAATTTAGATCGAGTTAGATTGGTTTTTTATTAAAGTAAAATTCTCTTAATATTAGTTGTTTTCATGCACAAGATTTGGACCTAAGTTGTTATCTAAAGAAAACTAATTACGAACTTAAACCAGTTAAGCAATAATTGGAAGAAATTTAAGGGAAATCTGCTCAAAAGAACGCCTGCAAAGTGCAAACACAAACAATATACAGTCTAGACTCGAGAGTCTACACTGCCGGATTGCTTTTCTATACTAGCTTAACCTGTGAGGGTTGGTCAAACAAAGTTTACTTTAGACCATCTTCAATGGGTTTATCCGCTTTAGACCTTGTTACATGCCCATATTATGGGCCCCTGCATCATAAATGGCAAAATATCTCATAAATGAGCCTTTTCTCTCCAATAAAAGGGACCAATTTTGGTTTCACATAATTTTTTACCTTTTTAAGAAATAAATTAATATATTTATGAAGCAGGTTACAATAAATATTTAGTATTATTCAAATTTATTTTTTGTTCGTTAAATTTTTTTTTTCTCTAATGATGTTTATTTAAAATTAACTTTTAATAAATTACAAATAAAAATTTTATACAGGAATGTTTAAAAAATTTAAAATCTAGAAAATTCAAATAGGTGTTAGAACAATTTTTTAATTCATATACTCAACTATAGACTGTATTTAAATACTAGATGTCATGTACTCAAGTACGTGTTACTTATATTTGAGTATTGGATAACATAACCAGTATCACATAATTAAAACATTGCATAGTTAAATTAAAACATTATATTTTTTATTTTTAAAAAAGGAACTTGATACATGTGGGACGGTCTTGTTCAGTGGAATGCGTCCCACTTTTCTCATTTGCTCCAACGAAGAGAGTCCCATCCTAATCCCAATTGATGAGCCCTTGTATGGAAGTGTGATGCTAATTTTGAGCATTGGAGATGTTCTTGGTACTCGTTTGGTTTTGAAGTTTAACAAGTGCAAAATGTTTTTTTTTTAATAAAAATACGAATTTAGAAACATAATTCAAGAAAATATATTCATACTTTTTTATTTACTAAAATGTGGGACAAACAGCAGGTACTTAGTTGGTTTGGCATATCATTCTTCATTTGCTTATTATTAATTTATTAACGGATTTAATTTTGATATCCTGGCAATGTAAAAGTTTTTTACAGTCGTCAATAATGTAACGTTATATAAACAAATATGGTTACTCTTACCGCACTTTGAAAAGTTATTTAAATGAAGAGATTTGATTGAATGACACTGTCTATATATTAAAATTAAACTCTTTATTTATTATTATTATTCGCTAACATGATGTTGCATCAATTTTTAAGACAGCAGGATGAATCAAATCCTTCAACTGCCACATCTCATATCAAATTGACTCAATTTGGCAAAACACTCTCAACCATTACTCTAATTCCACTCCTTTTTCTCAAACAAATAGTGGAAAAAATATTAAATTACGTCTAAGTTTGGTAAAACAATTGTGAACTATGTTATTTTGGTGACAAAGTCTTTTGTCAACCAAAAGGGACTCTCCCCCGATGTTAAAGGGTGGCCTTATCTTAAAGGGCTTCAAAAATGTTTAAAAGCCAAGCTCTTAACACATTTGCACCTCTCAATTTTCCATTTTTACTGCAACTCCATAAAAAAAAGAAACACTCATTCTCACACATACGTACATAAAATAATTGAAGTTCTACAATGGCTGATGATCCACAAGATGTTGCTGACAGGGAGAAGATTTTCAAGCGTTTTGATGCCAATGGTGACGGCCAAATCTCTTCATCAGAGCTTGGTGAGGCACTCAAGACACTTGGATCAGTGACCCCAGATGAAGTGCAAACGATGATGGCCGAGATTGACACAGATGGTGATGGCTTCATTTCATATGAGGAATTCACAGAATTTGCAAGAGCCAACCGTGGCCTGGTGAAGGATGTTGCCAAGATCTTTTAATCTTTTTAGTCTTTTTTTTTTCCTTTAAAATTTAATTTGTGCTATGGTGTCAGATAAAATGGTTGATATGTGCACATAATTTCTACATTTTGGCCACTTTGGAATTTTTTTATAGTTGTACGGTTACGTCTTGTGATATGTCTTTGGTCTGTTTGAATGTGCATTATTATAAAGTAAGGCCCCTTGACCTAGACATAAAAGGGTTGGTGACTAAAAGTTGAGATGCTCAAATCTCCAATGGGGGGCCTTGCTTTAAACAAATTGCCAGAGTAGTTATGTGTGTCAAATCTTGAGATGTACCTAGACATAATACATCTTTTGGTATAGGATAATGTCACATAATGACATGAATAATAAGGGACCCGATGATATAGGATCATACATTTAAAATAAGAGACTATAAAAGTACCAGGCTATGTATGAAATTATATGTGACTTACTATAAAATAATAATGATGATGATATTGCGCATGCTAAAAATTAAATCTATTATAGAAGTAGATATTCTCTTCCCCTATTCCACCCAAAACTAGTGAGCCAAGAAGTTAGAAGGATCAGATATAGTTTTCCAACAAGAACCACAACAAATGAATGAAAATCTGTTACGCTTTAGCCTTTGAGAAAAGGGAAATCCAGAGGGAAAGATATCTACACGCAAACAATCTTTGTCTGAGCTCCTATTTCTATTTACAATTTCAACACCCTCACATCTACTCTTTAGCACTTCAGTCAGAAACTAAGAATCATGGCAAAAAGTGAGAAAGTTATTTATTGGCAGTCATCATGTTTTAACGACCATAAAGATAATCCTCATCCTCAAACTCTGAAACTCCTAGCATTGCCAAAGCCAAGTGACTTTTCATCTCATTATTTGTTTGTTGTAGTTGAGAATAACAATCAATCACACATCCATTCCCAAGAAAACTGGACTTCTTTCTTTTAGAGAAGAGAGGTTCTTCTTCACCTTTCAGTATTGCAATAATCTCGTGTATGCCAGGCCTCCGAGATTCTTCATTCGTGACGCAAGCAGCTGCTGCTTCAATCATTCGAGCCATTTGATTCGAGTATCTCAAACTGCACTTGAGTTGAGGATCAAGCAACTCCTCAATGGCTCCTTTCCCTTTCTGTAGAAAGGGTTTAGCCTGCAAATCATTTCAGATTGAAGGCGTGTCAAGAACACCATGTCCATTTGATATTATTGTTCTTAAACTTATATTGCAGCGCTAAAATAGAACCCAATAAATTAAACAATATTCAGTTTTCTTTTGATTTGTAACCGGGGTACCAAGTTGCTTTGTTCTGTGATCCATAAGAGGTGAAATTGATAATTTAATTTCCTCGAAGTTAATGTAGTACTAGAACGAGTAGGTTATACATAGATTGTTTGGTTATTAACAAACACAATCTTCAAAAGGAAACCATTATTTAATCAGGAATTAAGGCAACTCCACAAGAATTAAAGAATTAACTCACCCATAAGACCAAGTTCTCCTCCCCGGAGACCTTTTGCTTCGATTGGCTTGCGGCCAGTTATGAGTTCCAATAAAACCACTCCAAAAGCATAAACATCTGTTTTATCTGATACTTTTCCATGTTGGAAATACTCGGGAGCCAAATATCTGTTGGGAAAATGGAGGAATAGAATATTTAACTACAGTAATTAGGAATATGAAAACAAATTATGCAAAAAAAGAACAAAATTTTGCAGAATCAAGATGAAGGGCTTAAGTTTGTACCCAAATGTTCCTTTGACAGTTTTGCAAAGGAAAGGAATGGAAGGGGCAGAAGTCCATGTAGCTAATCCGAAATCACATAGCTGCAATTTACAAATACAATCAGAATGACTTCCAAAGCTGCTTAAGACACAGTTTCCCCAGACTAAACCACAAGTCTACAATCAATTCGCAACCAAAACATCTCACCTTGGGAGTCTTCTTAGAAGAAAGCAGAATGTTTGAGGGCTTAATGTCTCTGTGAACAACACATCTTTCAGTTCCACTATGCAGGTATGCCACGGCTTCCGCAATCCCAATTGCAACTTTGTACCTCACAGACCATGGAAGAGATGAAGTACCCTTCACACCCTTCTTCCTCCCTGCAAAATAGGCATGCTAAAATCAGTGAAATTCATCAATTCCAATTCAAAGCCTCATGAATAAAAAAGGAGCCAAGGAAAAGGGGGGAAAATCTGAGAAATGAGTACTACCATGCAAGTGTCGCTCCAAGCTGCCACCAGAGACATAATTGTACACCAAAAACAAACCCTCCTCAGGGTCAATACAAAATCCAACAAGGGGAACAACGTTTGGGCTATGAAGGGAACTTGCAATCATCAATTCTCTGCAAAAGGCCTTGGCAGATTCTTTGTCTTCCTTGTCCAACCTTTTGATTGCCACAGCAGTCCTCAAGAGCCCAACTTTTCCTCTAAAAACACAGCTCAATGCCCCTCTCCCCAACACTCTACCTGAAAACCACACGCCATAAACAAAAAAGAACCAATCATAATCTCACACAAAAGGAACCAACTTTAACCAAAACAACAACACACAACAAAATCATGAACAATCTCTGTCAAAAGCTGGGAAGAGGCACATAAATAGTTTTATACTCTAATAAGCCCCTTCACGCAAATGACTCTTTTTGGGCTTGAAGCATCAATAATTTCATCGGAATGGGGGCTCAAACCCCAGACAATTTCTTATGCTATATAATGAACCATCTGCCCCAAAAGCTTTTAAACTTATGGCAGAGGTAAATGAATGATTTTATACTCTAACAAACATCGTTACCAAAAGAAAAGGTTACCTTTGGAGAAATTGCGGGTGGCAGAGAGGATTTCAGAATAGGTGAACCTGATTAAGGTGTGTGCAACTGGGGATATGCTCTTCTCCAAGGACTCAATCCTCCTCCACTTGATCTCCCTGGCGCGTGACTCACTCACCCCATTGTCCAAATTCACCATCAAAACAGTTGCAGCAGAGGAAGAACTCGTGTTAAGGGATTCCAACTCGACCTGGGAGCAGAAGCTGAACCTGAAGGATGAGTGAACAGATTGAGGGTCAGCACTGTTGCTGAGTTCGGGTCCACACCCACCAGACTCAGCAAGAAGCCAAGCCTTGTTGTGCTCCAAATTCCCATTCTTGTTGCTGTGGCAGCAGTTGCATTCATCATCTTTGCTCCTCCTTCTACTGCTAAAAGAAGAAGAAGGGTTGGTAACACATGCAAGACCAAAGCCCCAGATCATTTTCCTGAGCAAGGTTTTGAATTTGAGCTTCTTGTTGTGGTCACAGTAGTGATGTGTGACTAATGCGTTTTGGGCATTGGGAAGTTCTCTGGAATCAGTGAAGGTTCCTTGCGAGAAACCCATTGTGAAGTAGATCCCAACAAGAAGCACAGAAACCCAGAATAACACAAGTGTATATAGAGAGAGAGAGTGAGAACCCCAACAAAGAAAGAAAGAAAAACTGAAAAAGTTAAAGCTGCTTTGCTTGTGGGGTGGGAAAGAATTTTAGAGAAAAGATGATGAGAGGACACGGCTGTCTTATAAATAATTGAAGATAAATTTTTGGATTTAATTTAATGTAATGTGTTATGTGTTATTGCATCATGAGAGTGGGAAAATGAAAAAAATGGAAATGCAGGATATGGGGGTTTTGGGGTAGGAAAATAAGAGAATCTTTGGATTGTTTTTGAAAGAGTGAAGACAGGTAAACCACAAGGCAACATCTTTGGCTATGGTTTAGTTGTTTATCAAGGTGGGGTACTCAGAAGAAATAGGCCTACTAATTAAGTAATTATTATCATGTTTTTTAGGTGAGTACATGGGTTGGGATTATTATCAAGTTTTTTATTATTATTATTATTATGATTATGATAATCAAAGTTAGCAAAGCAGCTTTCATTTTTTTTTCTTTTAAAGAAAATAGAAACTTAACTTTCAGTGAGACGTGCATATCAAAGTGTATATATACAGTATTAAAAAATAGTAATTTTTTTTTTACTTTAAAAATTACATTGATCATAATAAGATTTAAATCTAGGACTTCATATATACTATCAAATGTCTCACCACTAGATAAATTGTTTTTTTTTTATTACTTAAAGGGTATTTCTTGACAATAAAGACTAATCCCTCGAGATGTGGAGATCATTGAAGTGAGTTTGCTTTTTCAACAAAGCCCCTTTCTATACACACAGGAGAGTTGAACTCTTAACACATTTAAAGGCAATCATCTAGTGGCTTAAAAAAAATATAGTAACATGAATAATATAAGAAAAGAATATATACTTATCTTATTAATCTCAAGATATTATTTGATAAAAGAGTTTAAATCTGATATATTTATCATGTAAGATTTTTTTATTTATACAACTTTTCAAGTAGTTAGGAGTGATAATTAACCATATTTATTTATATAACATTATATGATCAGGTTATTGTGTAAATTTTTTTAATATAATAAGTGTATTAAAATGAAGTCTCCACAAAAATCCAAAACTTATTTGCACAATTGAAAGTTTGGGGAAGATTTTCTTTTTAATTTTGGGTTTTGGTAGAAAAATGTTTTCTTTTTTCTTTTTTCGTTTATAAACCTGTTTATTCTATTCTTCTATGTTAAATGAGAATGAGACACTAACACCACGTGGTGTGTAATAAAATAAGAATGGTGGTACTATTGGGACAAAGATTCTTGGGTTCTTCGAATGGGATTTGTGAACATTGAAGCAAAAGATCAACGGCCATGCAGATATGTCACTGTGCATTGGCTTTGCAGTTTGGTGACCATCCAACGGCTCCCAAACCCTAACAACCACACCTGACAGCCCAGCTTCGCTAGCTTTGTTCTTGTATGTGCCAAATCTCCACTAAGCTAAAACATTATTTTTCATCAAGAAGAATTTAAAAAATTAAAATAAAAATTCTATTTTTTTGTTTTCACTGGCGTGAATCTCTCATCATGAGTTCTAACTTCTATGCTTCCACATTTGTGGCCTTTGCACGCAACATGAAAAAGAGTAAGAATGAATACTTCACCTTCATAAAGGGAGAAGAATATATATGTCTGTATGGCTCTTGACTATGCTCTACATGTCACACTATTATTTTAGCTCTAATTTTTAACACTCTTTAGCCCTGTTATTTAATTATTATTATTTCACGCCCACAGTTTACCAGGTTAATTTTTCATTTAGAGTTTTAGATTAAGAATATGTTTCGTTGAAGAATAAAAATGGGGGTAAATTTTTTGAATGAGGTTAATGTATAATTTTATACATGAAACTCATCCATGAAAATTTACACTTTATTTTTACCCCATAACCAAACATACCCTAAAATGTAACATTGAATTGGAAGGCTGAATTATAGGAGTATCTTTTCAGGCAAAAATACTTGGATCATTAAAAAGGTTAAATTAGAAAGAGAAAGTGGGATTATAATTACAATTAAATTGAAAAAAAAAAGAGTAGGGTGAAAAAATGAAAACTGAAAATAAACGGAAACACAAATATACTTTTTTAGATTACTTTTAGTACTCCATGTAATTTTTTTTTTTGCAATGATTAATTATTCTATAAATCTTGTTACATATTTAAAAAATAAAAAATAGTGGGTTTGGATTCAATTTAGAGAGTAAAATAAACTGATTTTATCTTTAGATCAATAAAATTAGAAGTGAGATATTTTTCATGCTATTAATTTAAGAGCGAAATTTATCACTTCACTAAGTGAGAATTGATCTAAATCCAAAAATAGTTATAAGTAATCAAAATTTAGTTTATTTATTCTACTAAAATATTTTACTTTATTTAATTTAATATACAAGAGAAGTTATAAGAAAATATAAAGGGAGGATATAACTTGCCTTGGTGGTCATACCTGGCTCGATTATAATTATCTCTAATAGAAAAATACTTGTGTTTCAGACTGAAAAGGAGGATATGTTTCTCAAAATTTTTATATTGTCATAAGACAACAGTGATTGTTAAAGGATCGGAATATATGCCCAAAGTTTTTATGCCTCAAAATTAAATTTATAATTTTATTTACCTAAAAGACTAATTTAAATTTTATAATTACAGTTATAATCTTCTTATATGGTTAGTATATTGTAAACATAGTATTTTTCAATATGAAAATTGTATATTGAAAACCATCTCTTATTTCATTCTCCATCAGATTCATAATATAAGTTGTTTTCATATTTTAAGAAAATATTAATTATATTTTGTCCATTATATTGCTATATTTATGATAAGTGAGAATGAATGGATGTGAGTATAGTTATTTTATGGATAAATAATTTATAATAAATGATAAATAATATTTTTATCTTTTATTATTATTTTTCCAAAAATCAATAAAATCTAATCATCATAGATAACCTTAAACAATTAATATCATAGGGTGGAGGGAGTAGTTAACATAGCGCGATAAACATGCTGTATTTAGGAAAAACAGATCATGGGTTGCAAATAAATGTCCATGGAGATTAGGTTAGTTTCTAAAAGGCATAATTATTAGGAGACAACAGTGATACTTTAGATCATGAAAAGTAAAAAGTGAGAAATATTTAGGTGTCCTTAGAGCAAGAGATAATAATTATTCTGATTTATTTATTAATTGACACTTAAGTTTTACGGTTATTATTGTCTCTCGTCTCCTTTATAATTTTAATGCAATATTTGATTTATCAATCATTGAATGAATCAAAGTAAATATTTTATCTTATTCTAACGACACCTAAAAATTTCTCCATAAATAACACGATTTCCCTATCAACGGACAAGTTAGCAAGGTGTAACTTGGTGAATGAGATCATTATACAGACGAGTATCACATCTTTTCCCTCTTGCCTTAATCATCAACAGAGCGGGAATTTGTAAAGATTTTTTTCACTGGTTGATGAAAGATTCACTAAAATCAATTTAAAAGATGTACTCGAAAGAGAGCGTTGAAATTTGAGAAAACCCCCTTAATATGTCTACCAAATTTCTTAATGAAATTTTGTTAGTAATTACGTACGAACTTAAGTATCAACAATTTTTTTTTTTTATGAAGTCAAATATTGTTTAACAGAAGTAGTAATTAATCTCCCTACATGTATAGCTTACAAATATAAGTTTTGTTTCTATCAGATTCCTTCAATACAAATTAAACTTTTAATAGATATTTAAGTTAAAAATATTATATATACTCGTAAACATAAAATATCATATCAATACATAACTCATTTAAATATAAATCTCATTTAAATATAATTTATGTCCCTTTTATTTAAAGACGAGTGGGATGTAAATTGGGACAGTGTCCCACCTAACTCGCTTAAGTATCAATCTTTCAAACGTCATTTATTGTGAAGCCTGAGTTCAGGTAGGGCATTGGTTGGTCACTTCACTCGTGAGGCCAGCTGAGAGTTTAGAGCGGTCAAAGAATGCAAGCATGGAAGGAGTAGGAGCCCATCGTGCCATTCCCCATCTTGTAGCCTGACGGCATGTGTCGGCACCCGAATGGAACCTACCATGAACATGATTAAGGGCCATTATGAAACACCAAATTCATATAATTCATCAAAGTAGCCACGGAGAATGATTAAAAATGATTGTCACAATTCACTTCTTTTTTAAAAAAATAAAAAAAAAAACTCTACAAGTCTTTATATATTGAACTATTGGTTCAATTGTAATTTAAATTTCAAGAGATTATATTAGATTATATAAATTTTTTCTTTTTGGCAATCTACTTATGTTGATTGAACATGTAATTTGATTTTCTCAAATCTAACTCAACTAAAATTAATATAGATGTAATTCTTTAGAGATTATAGTTATGATTTATTGATAGTAGTTAGCTTAACGATAAGGATGCAAAATTGCGATTTAGAAATTAGAATAACTCTCATTACTCTTTTTAGTTTGAGGCTGGAAATCGTTACACATGGCTCACTTTGGAGATGGCTAGCTTCCCCTGCAATTAGGTTTTGAGGACCCACTGATGAAACATTTTGTATGTGTACTTGTTTTATGGGTTACTGACATGCCGTATGCCTTTCCTTCCCTATATCCCCCATAACAATGAGGACCTTCCATATCTACATTAATATTTTTTTCCCTTTTTTTCAGAAATATGTTCTAACCTACTTATAACAAGTAAGAAAAAAATCTTCTTCTTGCACGTAATGTGTTGTGTGGTGCCCTTACACAGGTAATAGTTAAATTGAATAAACTACTGCATTAGTTTAAAACATGACTATATATGTGCTTAGCATAGTAATAAGTATTCAAATTATTTGGGCCTTGGTCCTCCATTGAAACCAAAGGGAATAAAATAAAAATATTTCTTGAATGCGTTTTCAACTCTGTTGAATACGCGTACAACTACGCTTATGAATATTATATAAACAGACGAGTGTTGTGAAGCAGCTTACATACCATCAAAATAGACCTCACCATAATATAAAACTTTGCCTCTTTTTTTTTTTTGTTTTTCTTTGTTTCAAGAAAAACAAATTTTTTAGTACTGGAATATTTTTTTCACGAATGATATACTCATATACCTAATAAGTGCGTTGCTCCTCATGTCAGTATATTTTATTGTTTAGAAGAACCCCACTTGCTTTTTAGTCCAAGCCCAAGAGTTGGGTACGTGATTAATTATGAGGAACGTTGGACAGCCACAACTAACACCTTACATAGTAAAAAGAAATATTACAGAAACTTTGGATAAAAATAAGATTCACTTCTATATCTAAGTCAATAAACATGTCACATTATTTTAAAAAAATTTTATGACTCTGTAATGTTGTCATTAATTAATGTGCATTTAATAAAAAATTTTAGTAGATGAGTAGTGTTATTTAAACATTCAAAAAAATAAATGTCTATTAGAATATTCACTTTATTATCATTGGATGTGATGAATGATGAATAGAAATATGAGTGGGGAATGTTATTATATCTAAAGATGATAAAATATGTATCCATTTTTTTAATATTCAAATAACATTTTTGTTTACCGGACAAACTACTATCAACTAATGCTTTGCATTTGAAAAATCTACTTCAATAACATTGAGCTTTTTGAACAGAATTACTTCTATAAATGATATATATCCGTGAGAAGCACAAAAATAAATAAATAAATGCACGCAATTCATGGATTTGAAGAAGCTATAAGATTCCAAAATAAGAGATGTTGTGTGTAATAATTTCTTTTTTTGGGTGAGCTTTGTATACTAAAGTAATTCACCATTCAGTACCTATCAGATTTGTTAAAACATGTAATATTAATTCGATAAGCGATATGCTCGGGATTTAATTTAAAGATGTCAATTCATAACACACCTTCAAACGTACGTGAATTTTCCTCATTCTTCTGCATAATGTCTTTCATATGGGTTGTCTTAGACGTTTGTCATGTTTATTATTTGTTAACTATATATCTAATCATCATTGTTGACACTTCACCCAATTGATCTAAATCAGAATTATTTGGATACAGCGTTAACAAATGATATGACTTTAAGCACTAGGCGCAAAGTCTTGCGTTTGTCATTTTACAATAAAATTGAGCCGCCATCTTTCCTCTTGTTTTGGTTCATTTTTATCAGTGACATCTTTATATATCTTACTGAAAAATATTTAGGTGTCTTGAAAATTGGAGAAATGATTTTTCTGTTCTATATATAAATATATATTGATATATTAGTTTTATGAATCATTATTATCTATTATTTTTCCTACTTTTTTATGCAATAGGCGATATGTTAATTAATAAATAGAATAGAACAAATGATTTCTCTTATTTTAATACCACTAAAAAATTTCTTATATCCTACTAAGCAAACAATAGTTGAGGTTTGGTTAAATTTCATTTTCCTTAACCTTCCTAACATTAAGAAATCCCGATAAATATAACGCGAATGTGTGTTGAATAGAAGCATACAATATTTTCACCAGTCAATTATAGATGTTTCAACAAACATATTAGTTGTTAAGTATAATGCACCTTTGCAGACTTGCAGGTTTTAAGGGTCTTCTAGTTATGGAGTGGGGGCACTAGTAGACCAAGGAATGAAAAAGCTTTCAGGAGATTGTGTTTAATTGTTAATTAACGTATTAAAGTATGATTAAAAAAATTGTGGATGTATACATTTCTAGAAAGGTGAAAAGAACGGATATATTGAGTGATCTCTTGTATTTGTGAGGTCTGCAACAAGAGCGGGGTGGTAAATCTAATTGGGTTAGAGATGAAAGGAAATTTGATTGCAGTCAAAGAGGGATAATCATGATGGTATAATCCTCCTTATGTGGAGGAAAAAATTGATTGAGTTGTTCGCAAATTGTAAATGTGAAAGATCCACTCTCTGTTTCTCCACTTCTTTCAATATTCAATATATTTCAATTATGTATTACAACCCGATTATCCAATATTCGATCAAATAATGCACGCAATGAACATAAATTGATGATGGAATTAATAAGAGTAAATGACCTTTTTGATCCTCACATCTTTATTTGACATAAATTTGGTCCTAACAAAAGTTTTGACATAAATTTAATTCTAAATATTTTAACTTCAACATTAATTTAGCCATTTTATTGGATTTTTATTTTAATACAAGATTAAATTGATATCAAAATAAATAGGACTAAATTGATATTGAAACTAAAATTTTCATGATTAAATTGATTTAAAAATTGTTAAAACTAAATTAATGTAAAATTTTTTATTAAGATTAAATTAATATTAAATTAAAATTATTATGAAAAAAACTGGGAACTCAAATTAATAATGTGTCAGGTAACCTGAACATTAAATTTTGACCAAACCCCACCCAACAAATCGATGCAAAACTAAAATACTCGTAGGATGGATTTGAGACATGGTCATTAGGCTGGTGGGTCTTAAGGAGCTTATAAATAAGCATCGATTTGAAGTGTGAGCAACAGCTAAGCTAATGGTATATGGATAATCATTCCAATATTCAAATAATTGTGTTAGAGAACATTTATATCTTTAGTAGGAAGCGGTATTGTCTCCATGTGATTTGGTGCATTTCTTTGCACGTACGTTAGAATATTTACCCACAATCTCACGTTCATGCAAAGTGCACTAGAAGAAAATTTATGAGCCATTCGAGGAAGGGAATGCATGTGGAGCTTTTCACGAATTCCTGCAACCATCTGAAAATTATTCCCTTTTTTCATCTTGGCTTTGTTGATTATTCTAGATTCTAGATAAAGGTGACTTGTGCTGACTCTTTGTGATGGATGCTTAATTTCATAATCAGTTGCTTGCGACTTTGATGTGCATTATTGCATTTGAACTTGAATTGCAAACTAGTGTTTGAGGGGGAAAAAAGGTTGCGTTTACAATGTTCCTAGAAACATCAGAATATTTAGAGTATATTTGGTTTTAATTTTTAATTTTCAATTTCATTTTCAATTTTCTGTATTTTTTAAAGGAAATTCTGAAAATCAAAAATGAAAATTGAAAACTAAAATTTGTAATTTTCAGAATTTTCAGGATTTTCTTTATAAAATTTGAAAAACTAAAAATTGAAAACTTAAACTAAAAGCCTCTTAAATGTTTATGACATATTACACAGGTTGCAGCAAGTTATTTATTTTTATATATTTTATGGTTAAAAGTTTATTTTCAATCTCTCTTTCCCCTCTCTCTTTCTTTCAAAGAAGAACCACCGCAAGTCTCACTGTGCTTTTCATATCTGCAGAGCTCAATTTTATTTAGCAATATTGCCACCACCAACCCCCTCCTCTCTCCCTCCGATCCTTCTCTGACCAACAGCTCCTCTTCAACAACAATGGCAGAGACTCTCCTAACTTAGGATAAAGCTTTTTTTAAAAATTATATATATATATATGTATGTGTGTGTGATTTGCTTTTAATTCATGGAGTTAAAAAATTAATAATTTAGTCTCTAAAATTATAAAAAATTAAATTAGTCTTCTCATTGATTTAAGTTAGTTCCTGCAAATATTATACAAAGAATTAATTTGAATATTTTTTACAAATTTAATTACTAAATTGTTAATTGTTTGATTTTAGGGATTAAAATGAAGCATACATATAAAATTTCAATGATCAAAATGAATATTTACTTGTTGTGGTAGGTGATGGGGAAGTTCCATCTACATCCAAATTTTGATTTCTTTAGATTATGTTTGAATATTATAGTAAGTAAAATAGAATAAAATGTGGTGAAATAACATAAGTGAAATGGAACGGAACAAATGCTCAATTCTATCATGTGATGAAATAACCTGAAGCGATACAACTAAGAAAAATTTTATTCTATTATTTGAAAATATAATGAAAATGAATGAATGATAACGTTTTAAATCGTATTTTCCTATCCTATTGCATTGCCTCCCTTTTTATCTATATATATATATATATTAATACAAGTTCTAATGAATGGAAGTTAAAAATTGTTACTAAAAAGGAATATCGGGCCTCAATATTTTTTAGAAAATTAATCAACAAATAGTACATGGCAAAAAGTGTTTTAAAACATTTAGAATAGATATATACCATTAATCAAAAGTGATGATAATAGCAGTACAGTGAAAACACTGTGGATTGAATCTGACTGTCTGAGAGTCCTTGGTTTCTACATTCATGGAATATCCTCACATGCTACATACCAACCAAGTGGACGTGCCGGAGTGGTTATCGGGCATGACTAGAAATCATGTGGGCTCTGCCCGCGCAGGTTCGAATCCTGCCGTTCACGGTTTTTTTTTTTGAAATTTGTTTATTCTATCCAATTTCTGTGCTTTTTCTTCCTTGTTTTTGCTACCTTTTTTTATAGACTTTGTACAGGCTCTATTTTTTTTTTCCCTTTTCATCTATGACATTGAAGTTTTAAATATGTAAATCATTCAAAACTTTTGCTCCTAGTTCATTCTGAGGGTGTGTTTTATTTGGGTAAAAATTGAGATAAAAATTTTCATGGATGAATTCTAAACATAAATTTACACATGAAAATTTCTACTCCCCAATCAGACATATCATTTAGTGGCTTTCCTATAGACTCTATTCTACTACGTGAAAGTATCAATTTCATTATTAAATCATATAGGTCTAAATCGTTTTATCATTAGTCAAAGGTATTTGCAATCAGCGAAATGAAATTCACGTCTCTCACAAATTTGGAAACCTCTTACAATGCTATCTCATATGTCCTTACAGTTGCATTTAGCCATTTACAAATCTCACATTTAACGGATTGAAATATTCTGTAGATTATCCTCAATACATCGTGAGTATAATTTTGTTTTAAAACCTGTTCTCAATCAGCAAAATTCCACCCTTAAATAATGTAACTCCCGCCTTGCACAGTTTTGAAAACCCCTTACTTTGCTATCTCATGAATATATTTAAACTTTGAAGCCTAAATTGCATTTCCTCAGATTAGGCATAAATTACACATCTCAATGCATGGAAAGTAACATGTTCTTGCAGTTGCGTTTACAATTTTCACAATTCTCACATTTCAGGGTCGAAATGCTAGGCTTTTTTATACGTCACAAGTATTGCAAGCATGGACATTATGAGGCAGGTGGCACTAATTATTAGCTAAAATTTTTAGAAAAGTAAACACTCGAAAGTGAAAAAATAAAGCAAAATTAGCCACGAAGCTCATCAATAAAAAACAAAGAAATTTTCACCTTTTTTTCATTTAGCGTGATACACACAATGCACTCTCTTGATCAAATGATAAGGAATCCTCCCCTTGCTTTTTCACAGTAAAGGGGAAGTCACCCAATCCAAAATTTTTACATCCCTTGCAACAACCTTTAATTATTATTTTTTTCTATCGAATTATCCCTGGTGGGCTGGTCCTAGAGATGTCATATATACAACTGTCAGTGCAGCTGAGTACAACATCCAAGGAAGTAACTAACAACTTCAGCAAATATCAGCAGAAGTTTAGTTGAGACTCAAGAGTGCCGCAGCGAAATTGTACTAGAAATTAAACTCCTAATCAAAGGATTATTCAGCAAGATGCTCGATAATTTTAGTAAATAATCTGACAACAAACATTATATGGGTAAGGATGTACTACGATCAAATCCATAAAATAAGGTACAGACATGAACATGACTTCATCTAAAGATAGCTTACACTTCATAAGTTAACAAGTCTTCAGTTGGCATGGTATCATATAAATGACTGACTGAATTGCATGTTCTGGTCCTAAAGACGATTTGAGGAGTACAGAGTACAGACTGCTTCCAATTTGCTTCTATCACTTTTGAACATACTGATTCGGAGATCATGATCTCAAACAGTATAACACATTTATACACACCAACAGTAGACAGCAAAAGGCAAGACCAATAACTATAACCTTATTATAGTCAACTCAAACCAAACAAAAGACAAAAATGGATCAATTTAATTTAGTAGGTAGACTCAAGTTTTCAAGCAAGGTTGCCAAGAAGAAATTCATATATAAATCTGATATTGCAGAGTATCACAAAGCCACCTAAAGATGTCCCATACGTATAATTGTATTAACAGAAAGTAAAGACTAAGTACATGTTTCATAACCATTTTGACTTAGTCTAAATACTTTCTGATAGATCAGGACAAATAAGGTCAGACTTAATTGAAGGTCTCATCAACACCTCAACAGGCTCAATCAGTGAATCATGCATTACAAAGACCACATGTCCATAAAGTCTGATATATTCAAGTGCTATTTTTTTGTTTTTGCTCTTCAGCTTACAAGAAGATGAACCCCAGATGAGCAAGTGTGAAAATCCGAGCAGCAAGGTATAAATAGCCAAAATTGATAATCTAGTTTGAATCTATAAAAGAAGGTAACAAACACACAAACACAACTATGCTGGTAAATAGTTAATGTTTACCAAAACTCGTATAAACTTCCAATCCAATCCTGGTAGCTTCTATTCAAGTAACTGTATATTCACTATGCAAATATGGTGCATATGATTATGCAATTCAGTTATTCAGAAACAACTAATTCAATTCAATGTCCATCAGAATCAAGGTGTGACATGACTCAAACTATTGCAAGTCTATATACATCAGAGGAGGCCCAAAAAACTCAAATTCAGCATTGATAGTAAGATATGAGCAAAGTACAACCTACCTAATGAGATTTCCACTTTCTCAAAAGATCCTCATACACAAACTGTTTCCTCTCTTTGACAAGGCTCTGCCTCAGCTTAGACAACGTGGAAGAGGTCAACTTGATCCCTCTAGCAACCATATCGTCCGCATACTTAACAGCTTCCGGTAGCCTATTCAGATCGTGAAGCCCCACGACAAGCAAATTCGCGGCATCCTCCAAACCCTCCTGGTAATTCGCCACCATACACTTCCAAACCTTCATGGCCATAAAAGCATCCCCACCATCGACATAAATCCTAACCGCCGCGTCGCAATTAGCCTTATCCGGCACAAACTCGTTCTTCACCATCTCCGCGAGCACCACCCCGGCATCCCTCAACTTCCTCCCCTTTATCAAGAACCTAAACAACAAGTTATAAGTAAAGGCATCAGGAAAAGCACCCTTGAAAACCATCTCATCCAACAACCTCCTCGCGACATCAGTATCATTATGATAACAATACAAAGCAATCATCGAATTATACATCTGAGTAGTAACCTTCAATCCAGCCTTCCCCAACATCACCTCCCAGAAAAACTCAGCAGTCCTAAGATCATGATTCTTAACACACTCATCCAAAGCAACATTGAAAAACCTAATCCCAGGGTAACACCTACGATCCCTCATGGAATCAAAGAACCTAACAGCTTCCCTAACACCATCATCCCCTTTAATCAAAGTGCACAAGAGAGAATCATAAGCAGGAACATTGTTAGGGTCCCAACCAATTTCAATCACCATCTCGGCGAAAGTCTCCTTGGCGGAATTGATATTCATTTCCCTCTCCCAGCCTTCCATGAGGATGGCGTAGGTGTCGGCGTTGGGGCGGACGACCTTCTTGGCGAGCCGGAAGAACTCGTTGGCGTCGCGGGTGCGGGCGTCGCGGCAGACGGCGCTGAGGAGGGAGTTGAGGGCGACGACGTCGTTGACGCAGCCGTAGTTGCCCATGACGTGGAAGGTCACGAGGGCGTCCTGAGGCCTGCCGGCGGAGACGTAGCTGCTGAAGACGGAGGCGAAGGTGGCGAGGGAGAGAAGGCGCTCCTTCTTCATGGACTTGATGGCGTCCCACATGGCGTCGAAGAAGCGGTTCTTGCCGAGGAGGTCGACGACGAGGTTCCAGGAGTAAGGGGAGTGGTGGTCGGAGAGGTGGCGGCCGGACCAGCGGAAGAACTTGACGGCCTGGGCGGGGAAGGAGTAGGA
The DNA here is from genome assembly GCA_030441495.1 of Dalbergia oliveri. Lineage (NCBI taxonomy): Eukaryota > Viridiplantae > Streptophyta > Magnoliopsida > Fabales > Fabaceae > Dalbergia > Dalbergia oliveri. The sequence continues at coordinate 2,872,431 of JAMLFY010000002.1, forward strand.
GAGCTTGAGGACCTGTTCGACGTCGGAGGAGGTGACGGTCAGGGAGAAGTCGTGGAGCGCTTGCTCCACGGAGTGGGAGGGGGTGGTGGCGATGATGTGGCAGACGGATTTCACGGTTGCGGAGAGGGAAGGGGCGTCGAGGTAGGAAGGGAAGGAGGAGGTTGTTGATGGATGAGGGGAAGAGGAAGAAGGATCGTCGGGGTATGGGTATGATCTCTTTCGGGTTGCTGCGGTCATGGTCGCGCCGAGTTTGAGGTTTGGTTGGGCTGAGGGTTGCTGACTCTGCAACCGGAGGAGCTGCAATGCAAGGTGCGAGGGGCAAGGGGCGAGGGGAGGGGAGGATGGGAGTGGAAAAACCCCACACCAAGGTGGTTTAGGAACCAAATTCAAATCCGGTCCGCGTTTTTGACACAGCCAATATTTCAAACCCTAACTCGGCCAAAAAAAAATAATCCGACTAGTGATAGGATAAATTGTGTTGATCTGATATGTAAATAATATATGAGAATTTGACATTATACATAATAAAATTATGAAATTTTATATTTGAGAAATAAAAATTAAGAGATGTTTTATAATATATGTTTCAAAACAAATCATATTAATATAAAAATAACATTAAGTTATTTAAAATATATTAATAGAACTATTACAACTTATATTTTTTTATTAATTATTATAAAAAATATACATCTAAAATAATTATTTGATTTCAAACTGAGTTAAACCAACCAAAATATAACTCGAACGTAACCCAAATTTGAACAACCCAATAAATTTGAAGTTGGTTAAGTTGGTGGGTAGCTAGGTTATGATCGCCCTTAATGGAGGGGATTAAGGTATTTCTTTCAAGGAGATAATTGGAAGATTAAGAATTAAAAATGAATATATGTGTATGTGTGCCTTTGAAAATGTGGGTTTTCTCAAGTTTGCACCTTTTGATAATTAGTGATGATCATGGGAGGAGACCACGAGATTGGATCTCAAGCTACGAAATTCGCCTCAACGAGAATGGTATGACACACCAAGGAAAGGTTGGACACTTTGACCTCCCCAAAACTCCCCAAGGCGGTCGAAAAAGTCCCAAAGGCGAAAGGAAGGCGGAAATCCTAAGCTTAGAGGGATTCTTCTAGAAATGAGCTGACTTACCCTAACGATTTCTTGCAAACCACGGAAAGGATAATGTCTTCTGGAAGGGTGCCGACTCATCGTTAGGATTTTCGTTTTAGGGCAAATCCTAAAAGGTATAAACGGAAAGTGAAGAGCATCATAAATGCAATGTCCTCTTACCCTTATATATTGTTCCCCTTGGATCCTTGCTAACATATGCATCAGATAAGAATACAGAAAAATATCCCAACCATCATATCACGGAGAGCATCGTGGCCGTTCATCCCTTGGGTAAACCCTAGACGTGACTAATTTTTAATATTGTCTTCTGATTTAATTTTAATGCGCTAACATTGTAACAAAATTTGATATTTTGTAGTTGTTCTACGATTTAATAAGGATTTAATTTTGATTTAGCAAAAAATGGAAAATAAATTATAAGGAGTAAAGATTCACTTTGATCCTTGAAATTGTATGCGTAATTCACTTTAGTTCCTAAAATTAAGAAAGTATCACTTTAGTTGAAATTTCAAAAAGTGATTTAACATAGTCATTTTAGTGATTCAAGTTAGTTCTAAGAATAGTAGTATAGGAACTAATTTGAATCGCTTTTTAAAATTTAAGAACTAAAATGATATTTTTTAATTTTAGGGGCTAAATTGAATCACATACAATTTCATAAGCCAAAGTAAACCTTTACTCAAATTATAAGGCTATGGCATTGAGAGCAACAATAAAAATTTCCTCAAAAGAATGATAATAATTAACCTAATGATATAGAATAATAATTGCCTCCAAAATAATTGAAAATCTTATGGTTGTTGTTTGTTTTCAATTTTCAATTTTCATTTTAGTTTTAGATTTTGTGAAGGAAATATTGAAAATTCTAAAACTACAAATTTCAATTTTCAGTATTTTTCCTTTACGAAATCCTAAAATGAAAACTAAAAACTAAACCAAACCATTACTATATATTTTTTTCACATTCTTCTCAATAAGAAAAGTAAACATTTACTGTCCCTTTTTTTTTTCTCTACCCAACATTGCCTAAACCAATGTCAACATTGATTGCCAATCCTGGTTAGTTCATCTACTAGTCCTTTCGTTCATGTACCACCTTGGTTTGGGTTCGATTCTCAAATTTCTATTAATGAGTGATCTATAAGTATTTTTGTAAATATTTATTAAGTCTGGAGGTATCCCTAACTTTAAATTGGCTTTCCTCTTAACTTACATTTTGTGTAACCAAAGAATTCCTACATCTACTAAAGCAATTTCAACTTCTATATTTTTCCTTTCAGTATTAAAAATGCAGTATAGTTCTGCAAAGTAAATAAATACAAAACCATTTTCACCGTTATATGAGTAATTCAAAAAATCTTATATACAACATCGCATGAGTAGATCACGCCTGGACTTGGCTCTTGCAACTAATAATTCATATTTCATATGTAAAGAAAAAATAATTCATATTTCATATAAATTAAAAGAAAAACCAAAATCTAACTTAATTCCTCGTATTAAGATTGAAGGGTAAATTACTTGATTAGATTTGAAAAATTTCATATTGGTCCCTTAAATTTTATAGAGGGACTAATTTAGAAATAGAGACAAGTTAGTTCATCTATAAAATTGTTATCTAATCTATGTCTTATTAGCTTACTTATGTGTACTAATAATTTTTAAGGTTACCTAAATTATCTTACTCCTCTAAATAAAGCCGTTTGAAACTTGTTTTTTATTTATCTCTCATCATAACTCTCTACTCAGAAAAATATTTTGATTTTCAGCTGTTATTTGTTCTATAGAAAGAGATGAGACAAGTTAAGACCACTGTGAAAATTAACAGGACATATACTTAAGTTAACATAATATATTGACATTTCTATTAATAGTTTAGATAACAATTTGATAGAGAAATTAACTTGTCTTTATTTATAAAATTTTAGAGATTAATATGAGATTTTTTTAAATATGAAAAATTAATTTGTCCTCACTATAAATTTAAATTACTGAGTTGGATATTTAGTAAAAAAAAAAAAAAAAAGAAAAGAAGGAAGCGTGCGTTTAATCGGCACTTAGGCTTAAAAACCCTACCATCATCTTCCAGCAGTACACTCTCTCCTTCTGCTGTGTCTGTGCTTTGGATTCTGGAGCGTCACTCACTGAGTCAGTGATGGATCACCTGCTGCATTACGTGGACGGTGCTGGCATGAACTTCCCTCAAATCCAGCTGAGGCAAGACCTGGCTGCGGCTTCTTCATCTTCCTCTCAACCGCCAAGCCCAAACCCAAACCCCGCTTTGTATCTCCTTCCTCCTAACCCGACCACCAACCTTCACCACCATGCCTCATCCTCCTCCTCCTCTGCCCCCCTTGCTGCTGCTGCTGCCGATCCCCCTACTGCTGCTGCCGCTGCTGTGGCTCCCTCTACCGCTGCTGCTACTGCTGTGGCTCCCTCTACCGCTGCTGCTGCTCCCCCTGCTCCTCCTCGTAAGTCCTCCACCCCGCATTTCTCTCATTTCGCTCGTTTCCTCATAAACTCTATACAAGTTTTGATTTTTTTAGAAAAAGTTTTGATTTTTATCTTATCTTTTGGCTCGTTTTTTTTTTTTTTTTTTGAGGAATTTATGATTTGGTTGTAGAATTGACCTAGCAGTTAGTACTTAGTAGCCGTGTCTGAAAACTGAAGGGCACTCCTTTGAGTTTTTCTTAAATACCCCTTTTTATTTTATTTTATTTTATTTTTTAATTTTTGAGGTTGGTATTTCCATTTATCTGTCTGTTACTGCTGTAAAATGAAATGTTCTCTAGGCTTGTATCAGCTGAGAAATTGATGGAAACCCGTGAATGATGGATCCCCAACTTACAATACCCCTTTGCAGTTTGGATAATAGCCATTTCCCTTTAAAAACTCACGGAAAGCCTGGTTTGGTATCTTAACCTTGGATTTGGCTGCTCCTCTGAAGTGATGAGGTGAGAAAGTGAGTGTTTAATTGCCATTAGATCGATAGCTTCCATTGTGTGTAAGTCCACCAAATGATATAAGAGCGATTAACCCCTCACTTTTTGATTTTACCAGTCTCCTCATTTTAGAGGAGCCAAATCCATTGATCTTTGGTGAGTGTTGGGTGTGTCCTAGTCCTAGAGCTTTGGATCAGTTCCTATTGATTAGTTTTGTTGGTTTTGGGAGAAGGAAGGAGGCCAAATCTTTGTGGAGCGCTGCTATGCAGCCAGAAGTACTGGCCAGAATCCAACTACCTGATACATGTGGCAACGTAAAAATGGTAAAAGTCGTGGAGAGAGAAATCTAATATAATAAATTATATCCATACAAAGAAGGCCCCCTCAGTTGGGATTTTAATTTTGGGTATGCTATTCGAATTGACAAGCAATTTCCAGCAGTGTGCTGTCTTTGACATTGTTTGAAGTATTTGGCTATAGCGTAACTCTTGCATCTTTAACAGAAGACATTTGGGCAAGCAGGCCTTGTGGGACAGGCTATGATGCACTGGTACGGCTTTGAGGCTGTCGTACCTGTATCCTATATGTTTTGAAACAGGAATTCCATTAGGAGGAACACTTTCCGTTACTTGGCTCAGCATCCATGCAAGTAATTAATGTCAAACAGACCAAGAAGAAAAGCGAGAACATTTCTCCAAGGAAACCCTTGTATATTAACTAATATCTTCACCCTCCTACCTTCCAAAAGCCTCACCAATGTCATTTTCTCCAACAGCACTTTTCATCACCATTTATCGCTTGCTATTGTTGGTTCAAAAGGCCAAATATTCTAGTTATTATATTTTATAAAATTATATATACACGTGTGTCGGAGCACACACGTGCCCTGCCATATCCATATCCTGATTTGCCAATAATTGCTGTTGAATTGCTTAGGTTCATGAAACTGGCCTTTGAAGTTATGTAGTGGGCCCAGAAAATTGAGGTTGTGAGTGTGAATGACCTGCCATATCTCTAGCTTAGAGCCCCACAGCTACAAATGTGTGATGTTCAAGTCCTTGACATGTTGTTTTTCTTATCTAGTGTTGGATTATTTAATTGTAAAACAGGAATTTGCTGTTGCTCTTGGATGATGTGAGAATCTGTGACTGAATCGTGTTGTACTACTTACATTTTTATGATTGCTGTTATTTTAAGTTTCTATTGCCATTGGAAAATAATTTTGAATGTTGTAAGTTAAGGCTGTTAAGCATTGATAGGGTATTGGATGACTTTGAGAATTGAGATATAAACGAACCATGGTTTGAAGCCGAACAAAACTGTGAATGATTGTTTTTTTCTGAAATTTGTGAATGATGGCATATTTTTTGGTTCAAGGTAACTGAAATAGATTGCAGTACCAGATCATGAACCCTTTATGGAAACATTTGGGTTGGCAAATGTGGTTCAATTCAATCAAGCAAAGTCCATGAGAATTAGTCAGGCTGCTGCCCCATGCTAGCTTTGTCAAAGCTGCATAGTTGTGGGTGATTCAATCACCAATAAAAATGTTGCGACTTGCCAGTTCTCCCTTTCAGTAGGGCCTATGTAGTGTATCTGTTGTATTAACTAGTGTTTAACTTTTTGAAGGCTGTCTTCAAAATTTATCTTCTTGCATGCTGAAAAATTTGGGGGAGCCCCAAATATTTTAAACTTCAACAACATCATGTGATTCAAAGATCTGAATTGTTCAGTTGTCTCTTGTGGTATACTTTTTGTTTACTTCAGTTACATACTTACATGCTTTTATTGTGACATACTTCTTGTGACATTTTTAGTTTGCATCTAATTTGACATGTAACATATAAAAGAGCTCTAATTTGTAGATTGATTTCATCAGGTTTGCCAGAACACTTGATGCATAAAAATCGTTTACAAGAATTTGCTCAAAGGTCAAACATAGCTCTTCCCATGTATCAAACTATTAATGAGGGATCTCCACATGCTCCAAGGTTTAGGTCAACAGTGTGGGTGGATGGAATGAGTTACACTTCCCAAGTCACTTTCTCTCAACGAAAAGCTGCTGAACAAGATGTTGCCAGACTTGCTTTTGAGAACCTATCTAATAGAATTAAAGAAGAAGAATGCCCTCTTGTTTCTGAGGTTTGATGTAGTATAAATTTTAATATCAATTTTGTGAATTGTTAACTAAAATGAAGCCAAAATAGATTGCTTAATCATCTTACCTGACTTGTGTTGTACAATATTTTCTCTTGAATGTTTGTTAGTGCCATTTGATTCAGCTTGCAGTGCATGTTAATCATAAGTTCTACAAGTTTAGAGACCTTATTCTATTATGCATTCTTTGGCTTGTTTTCCATTGCTCTCAGATTTGGTTGATTCAAGTATGTCATCCACTTTTCTGGCATCAAATGTTTTTCATTTTGTGTTTGGAAAAAAATGACATTATTCAAGTTTTTACTGCTGACTGTTGATATCTGACGTCATCTGTAAGTAACTACCAGCGGAAAAACGCGATGGTGATGAAATAGCATCATTGTTAGTGCTAGTGATTCATGTTGGCTTGTTCATGCACTGTCATTCTATAAATTTATATTTCTTTGTAGAATCCTCATATTACTGCGTCTTGTGATTATCTTCCAGAATGCTTGGTATTTTTCCAAGTCCATCTTGAACGAATATGCTACTAAGCTGAATCTGGAAAGACCCACTTACGACACTGTTCAACTAGAAGGATCGGTTCCTTTTTTCAATCTTATGCAGTTTTCAATGGTACAAAATACACCGGTGATGCTGCTAGAAACAAAAAAGAGGCCGAGCAGTTAGCAGCACGTTCTTCTATTCTTTCAATTCTAGGTATCATTTTGTATGTGTGTTATACATATTTTTAAGAGTTTTCATTTGGCTGAGTGACTAATTAAAGTAAATGACTATATAAAGCAGGTGGTTCTAACCCAGGAACACTTTACGAGATAATAAAGTCAAAAACTAAAATTTATGCTGCAGTCAAATCAAACAAATCCCAATGCACTGATGCTAACACTGTAGCCGCCATAGCAAATACAGGGCATGCCTCTAGTTCACTGGAACATAAAGATAAGGAAGTTGCTAGTCTTGTGGCTGCTAATAATGATGTAGCAAAAATTGAACTTCCTGTGTCTTCTATAATGCTTTCCTCATGCCAAGAATTTCAGTCGCCTGAACATGTACCATCTGCTGAAGCCACCAAGCTTACAAATATACCTCTCCAACCAGGAGGTTCAGTCCAACCAGGGGTTTCAGTCCAACCAGGAGGTTCAGTCCAACCAGTAGGTTCAGCCCAACCAGGAGTTTCAGTCCAAACAGTAGGTTCAGTCCAACCAGGAGTTTCAGTCCAACCAGTAGGTTCAGTCCAACCAGGAGGTTCAGAACAGGGTGAACAGGCTATAGGTAATGGTTCCAGTTCAAAGAAGAGGCGAAAGAATAAGAAGAAGGCCAATAAGAAGTCGTTTAGAATCTCCGTGAGTTTCTTAATATCTTATTTTCTTCAGCATTTTTTTATACTTCTCCATGTCCATGTAACTTAAGCTGCAAGCAATAAATTTTATTTAGCTTCAAGTATATATGTTTACCTTGTCTGTTCATAATTTTTCTTAGTTTACATTCCTCAGTCACATGTCTATACCCTAGATAGATCGTAATGCTTTGTCTTTGTCAATTCACATGGGGTATTGCCATTGTGTGGATGGAAGAAATTTGTGTTCATATTGCATAGCAAGGGGGGATGAGTACTTGTTATAGTGGCTGATACATGATTACATGTTTGTGTCAAAGCTTGGTTTTTACTTCTGGAGGCATGTCTTATAAATAATTAATTTGATTATCTGTGTTGAAAATTTTGCAGGCTACCGCTAGCTGTAATTCCTTGTTCCCTGGCACAGTGACAATTTGAAAGAGCAATCAAACTTTTCAAGGTGGTTAAAGGTCAAGACTTGGTTCTAGTTCTTGGTTAAACATCATTGTTAATATTCAAAACCATGTAGGATATATTTTCTTTTATGGTTCTATTTTGGAGTGGCATTCCAGCTTCTGTTAAGAATGAGTTGGCAGAAGATACTAACATTGTATTTGCTTCTGTCAAACTAAGTGGCAAGTAGGTTTATCACTAGCTCTGCTTTTGTTTTGTAGCAATAGCGCCAAGTTGTTGGTCACTTGGTTGTGGCATATTTTGGTTTTCTGTTTATGCCGAGTTGACAACATTCTTATTTGCATATTGTACCTGATTTTGGTTACTGTAGTAACTCAATGCTGTTGCTGGATGTTAATGTGTGGTGACATCGAAAACTTTCACCATGTATTTGGATGGGGGAAGGGAAATGGAAGAATAGGAAAGTGAACTCTTTTCTTTATTTGGGAGTTTGAGAGTTTAATAATAGGGCATGAAGGAAAGGAAATTTATGGGGGAATAGTTTCCTCTTTTTCTCTTAAAAGCCTTTTTTTGCCCCTCAAAATTGGGATGGAACGAGGGAAACTAAAACTGTAAAGCTAGTAATTATAATTGCTAAGTTCTATTTCTGTATTATGTGAGTTTCAAACATGATAAAGCCACTAAGATTAGGCTAATGGTGTGAGGTTTGGGTAGTTTATCATGAGATTATGTGTTTAAATCTCATACTGTTTTTATACATAGAAAAAGGGGGCGGTATTTTTTTCTTTTTCTTTTGGGGAGGGGGTTGGTGTTAATTTGATTTTGGAACCTAAAACAGGATGAGGTCAAGTGCTTTATTCACAGGGTCACCTGGGCATCTTGTCAGCCCTTTATTTCTTATATGATCCATGTTTTCTAAATAACCGGGAAACAGACATTTTAATTATTTTGGTCGAACATTTCATCAACTCTAATTATATATCTTTCCTCCAAAATCACTGGAGTTTTTTTCCCAAAACTAAAGAGGTTTCAAATTGTAAACGCCAATATGCTTGCTGAGGCTTTGGGCATGACAAGGAATGGTCTTCTCGGTCTAAAATTGACGGATTCCATAAAAAGTACAATAACAAATCCAGTCTACATTAACCATGCATTTCACACAATGGCTTTATTATTATTATTATTATTATTATTGTATAGATCATTTCACTACAGTATGATGATTGTAATACATCTTATGATCTGTATGTGAATTAAAAGTTGATTTAATTTAAATGTATTGACATATTTTTTGTATTGTCATCCAATTAATTTGTCTCTACATGATTTTCACAGTAATGAGATGAAAATTAGACTAGTTTTCTTAATATAACAATATGTAATTGGATGTTGGGACAAAAAATAAAATTTATATTGCCAATGAGTCAAAATCAAACTCATTAAAAATAAGTGTTTAGGTCCGCATAAAGAAGGGAATATTATTTGAGTGTGCTAGTATGGCTAATGCAGTATTCAAACACTCGAAATATCCCCTCACCAAAAAAAAAAAAAAACTCAAAATATCCTATATTGTTAGATTACTTGTACAGTTGTACTGCAACATTGTTTTTTTTTTTTTTTCTACACTATTTTTTATAACTTTTTTCCTACACACTACTACCTAGAGACATAACTTCATAACGTATAACTTATCAATCTAACATAAAATGATAAAAATTCATTTTGAAAAAATTGGCCAATAATCAGCTATAGTATTTTGGAGATTTTTTATTGTTTTTATTTTTGGAGATAATTTTTCTCTCAAGTGTTTTTAATTATAAGTTAATTTGAACTTAAAATAAGTGAATTTTAACATTCATAACGCATATTGATATATGGGAGAGGCTTTAGAAACATTTCATCAACTAGTGCTAACATATAATTAAGTATAGTTTTTTTTTAACTAATTTATGAAAGTAATAATTGGGGATGGTAATGTGATAAGGCGGGGCAGGGAGTAATCCGCCACTTCTTCCCCACACCTTTAGAGTTCCCTTAATCCTATCCTCATTCCCCATGTCTTGGGAACAATTCCCTTTATCCCCATTCCTTTAGGATACCCATCCCCCCATGGGGATTCATGAGGAATGAAATTGAAAGAATCCAACATTAAATATTATTAATAAAATATTAAATATCTTCATAATCTTTATGATTTAGCATGAATTTTACTTTTACTTGCATACAAAAAGGAATATATAAATTAACCAACAAATTATTGGACGAGTGGCAAGCTTGCCTTATAAGAATGAGAACATCAGTTCAAATTCACAAGAATTGCTAAAATAATGTCTCCTACAATTTAGAATATAAAAAAAAGGAATATATAAACTAATTACAAGTCATAAAAATTGTAGCTATAAGGAATCTAGTATAAAAACAAACTCTTACCTCAATATCATCAACATTAATATCATTAAATATTATAAAATATTGAGCCTTTTCTTTTGAAATTACTAATATAACCCTGGGGTGAATATTCCAACAGACAAGCCATAAACTTCATCCCCAAAGTTACCGTGGGAACTTTTACCCCATTCCAATCTCCAGGAAAAAATCCTCATATTCAGATCCTCATTATCATCCCTAGTAATGACTAAGAAATTAAAAGTGATAAGTTGTTTTAACATTTTAAAGTAAAGTGTATTGAAAACTCAAAAATTCCACACTTCAATATAAATTAATTACTCTTGTTCTTTTAATTAGTGTCCTTAAGATTAGATAACCCCGTATAATGTTACATAAATCAGCCAGGTGTACTCAAACAACAATTAAAGTCTGATGACATAACCAGTTGGCAAAATGTATACATAATGTTGAAATGGATTTGGAAGATAACAATGTGAAGCTGCATTTAATGGACGGGTCGGAATTCTGATCTGTTCACTGATTATGAGTTTCCTTCCTAGTTCATGTTGAGAAGGACTTGGTTATTAGACAGTCTCCTTGAGACAAGGAAAAAGGAATTGCTCTTTTTTCCAATGCCAGCTCTGGTTTAAAGCCCTTTGCCCCATAATTTGCCAAGCCTTTAGAACAAAACATGTGGATGATGATCTTCTTCGGGGTCTACAAAAAGATATACTTAACTGTCTTTCATGAGCAGTCAGAAGTGGTGGTCCTGTCTCCCCAACAAAAAAGTTTTAAAATAGAAATACAAATAACAAGAACATATATATGATGATGGAGGAAGGAAAGTTGACCCCTGGAATTCGTTTTGGTTTTAAAATCCAGTTTGATGGAATCTGTTCAAGTGAATGGTGGCTTTTTATTTTTCTGGCCAGCAGTGAATGGTGGTGACTAAATTATTTGGAGTCCAACCTTTTGAAAAAGGGCCTTCTTCATATGATTCACTTGCACTAGTTGAGTTTACATCATTATCTCTTTCACAATTTGTGATCAGATTATATTATGCAAAGGCACTTTCACAAGTTATGTGTTTAAATTATATTATGCGAACTATGGTTTGTTCTAGTAGAAAATAGCCACTTGTAATTTGAATGAATACCAAAAGCTTTAAAATACAGTTCTAACTATAATTTTGCTATATATATATATATATATATGTTTGTGTTAGAGTTAAGTGGGTTAATACCAAAAGGGTTATATTATGTGTTTAAATTTTATTTGCACCCTCATTTCAGTTTTAATTCTGATGTACCCAAAAAAATTTGAAGTTCGTAGATTGGAGGGTGCAAATAAAATCCTAATATGCCATCAATATTTTATATGGATTTTGTCTTAATTTACTTCCTCAAAAACCTTCCTACCGGAATTTCCTTTGCGTGCTTTATTCCTCTCTAGATGTACTTTGTACATGGGATTGTTGACTTTTTGCTAATTAGAACTTGATTTACATATCAAGATATGAGCTACCATTTTGTAAGTAATTGTGTTTACGAATAATGGGCTTTAGAATTTTGTCTACTAAATCAAACACATCTTGCATAAGATATTTGTTTGAATCTCCAATATTAAGTATGCTAATCATTTATATAACTCCAAAGTGCCCACTTAATAGCAGGAATTTATGCCATATGAGACTAAGTCATCGTCTTTGAACTGCAAATTCAACTAGTACTTTAATTATTCAAACTTTTAAGCGTACAAGATCCAATTTCACAACAACCAAATAGAATTCAGAAAGTAAATAAATGGATGGAATGAAACACACACATATACAAAACAGTCATGCTAATCAGTGTTGTTAGCCTTTTCAATAACTATTCCAGACAGCTGCACAGAATGTTAACACACATTATAAACTATATAAGGGCCACGTGCTTGAGTGAGTGAATGGAACCATGCAAGAAGCTACCTCAAGTAATAGCTCCAGCTTCTTCATCAAAGTAGGAATCAAATAGAGACGTGGGCTTTGCGAAGGATACGGCGACCCTTATGCTGCTTTGCTAATGTTTTTATCTTCTCTGCTTACAAATGCATTAACTCCTGCCAGCTAACAATCCCAATACAAAGATGAATTAAACTAACACCATGGAAACCCATAAAACATGCCTCTAAATATTTTAGTATTAGATTTTGATTTCTTGTTTCCCCTTAGTTAAGAGTTTCTTGCATACACTGTTCCCATCTCCATTGATATTAATAAATAATAAAATAGAAGTTGAGTTGAATATTTGACATCTACAAATAGGCCTCCTTTACTAGTTATCACCTTCATTGTTGACCTGTCCAAACAAAGCCTTAATTGCTCTTGCAATTAGATTTTTCCCTTAACCTCTCTTAATGGCACTGGCCAAAGACCAAATTCCTCATGATTCCACCATGGGAAGCAAGGTTCAAAGCTGTGTTTTCAATGAAACTGCTGTGGAGATTACCTCATTGAGGGCTAATGGGGTCAATGAGTACCACCACAAATCTGTTCTAGAAGAGGAAGATGGCTCACAAAGCACTAATGGGTTCAGCAATGATTCGGCTATAACCCATTCTCCTCCACTATGTGGCAGTGGAAATGGTTATGTCTATAAGGGCACAAACTACCAACTTGAAGAAGAAGAATCTCTGATCAATTTCAAGGCCAGTGGAGAGTACAACAATCTCATGGAAGCTAGTGAATCTTTGCTTAGCTTTCAGCAGAACAGGCTGGTCCATAACAACAGTTACATGAAGGATAACATAAACAGTCACAAAGAGTACTGTGTTTGGGAGAACAGTTTGCATCAGGGTTATAGCCAGTGGAATCAGATTAGTCCAAGAAGCACTTCAGACATGCGCCTGGTGCAGGATTTCAGTTGCTTTCAAACTGCTAGTAGTAGCTATAGCTCCATAGTCAACAATGCAAAGGAGAAGCAACATGATGAAAGCTCATATGGGTGGCTCTACTCTGAGCAAACTGTTCCTGCTGATAGCCTCCAGGAGTCATCAGGAGCTCAAGAATCAGCCTTGAAAAGGCGCCCTTCTATGGTATTATTGCTTCCTTCAATTACAACAACACCCCATTTTCATAATTAGTTCTTAAAAAAATTTACTGAAATTATAATGGCATTTGTTTCAGACTGAGAACATGAAAGCTGCAAAGAAGCAATGTTCAACTGAGAGTAAAACTCCAAAGCCTAAGTCAGGCCCGTCCAAGGATCCTCAAAGTGTGGCTGCCAAGGTTTTCTTCAATCTTAAGTGATCAATTTATGTTAGATATGTACACAGTTTTGATTGCAAACTAAGCAAAATTAAAATATGAGATTTAGTGTTGACAGAATGTTTGTCTCACAGAATAGAAGAGAGAGGATAAGTGAGCGGCTGAAGGTACTACAAGAACTGGTGCCCAATGGCTCCAAGGTAAGTCCTTTTTTTTTTTTAATAAAAGAAAAAGGGTATGCTTCCTTTGTGGCAATAGCTTTGCGGGTTCATTTTTTTTTTTTTTAACTTTGAAAATGAACTTTGCAGGTTGATTTGGTTACCATGCTGGAGAAAGCAATTACTTATGTAAAGTTTCTTCAATTGCAAGTGAAGGTGAGATTTAAAACTTCTTCATTTTCTTCCGATATATAGTTTCTGAATTAATATGCAAATTCTTAGGTATATATATTCAAATATCCGTATATACCTAAAACCAACACAACAACACATGGCTCTGAATTGAAACTTGGCATGTTGTTACATCTTTGTTCTCTTATTGTTCATGGTGCAGGTGTTGGCAACTGATGAATTTTGGCCTGTCCAAGGTGGAAAAGCTCCTGATATTTCTCAAGTGAAAGAAGCCATTGATGCCATTCTTTCATCCCAACGGGACAGAAGTTCAAGCTCAAAGTAGAGAATGACTTAAAGATCATGGATATCCAAAGAATTAGTGTCATAATAATTCAAACACAACTCTGCAGAACAAAAAAAGTCTTGCTCTGAGAGTTGGTCGTTCTGAAGGGCATTTTTAGAAATTCAGAATGCACCATATGACCTTTTAAAAATTTGTTAACTTATAAATCTATATCTAGCATCTAAGAATTGAACATTTTGTGTTTCAAGCAATGTATGCCGGGGCTGCTAACTTGCCCCATAATTTCATCAACTAAATATTATCTGTATGTCAACCTTGTACTTTTTATCTGTATTACTAGTGATGAAGTGTTCTAATTAGATCCAAAGTCTATCTTCCTTCTACATTAACAACTGTATGTAGTAAATGATCTATTTTGACCATGTTATTAGCATGGAAAAAGAATATATTAACTTTTATGAATTTGGATCTCATTGTTAAAGGAACCATCCTGCTTGCAATTGCTGGCAATAACAAAAGCTATAAAATCATATGCTGTTCTTTGACTTTTCTCTCAAATGGCAATATCAATATGAGCTGTTAGTGATGAAGTAGCCATGGCAGATGCAACAGCTTGGAGATTAGGGCAGGGCACTCCCTAATACGCTGTTGTACTTAAATTAGTTGGCAGTTGGCAGTTGACAGAGAGAATAAAAATAATTTTTTGAAAAAATGTTCCTAGTAGCAATGACAAATATTTGCTATAATCAATAATGAGTTAAATGAATTAATGCATCAATTAATGACTTTGTAGTCTACATATTTGACCAGGAGTATTTTCATGTCAAAAGGGAGAACAAATGTTATGTCTTGCTACACTAGTAAAATACATAAGACGCTCCTTGCTGGTTTCATATATATATATATATAGGAGGAACATTTTATTACTACATTCCTAACTTAATTAGGATTCAAGAGGCTGCTATATTTCATCCTGAAAACTGAAAAGGTTAAAACGTGAAAAGGAATGGACATACATATTGCTCTAGGTTCAACATTCTATTAAGAAAATAAAAAAAAACTCTACTCTGATCTGATGGTCGTTAATGTTAAAAATCATTAAGCCTCGCATAATTTCCTTCCACTGAAGGATAGCACCATCCCTAGGACCACCATTGTTAATTAGTCACAAGGAGATTATTTTTTAAAAAAAGAAAAAGAAAAATGAATTACCATGGAACATTAGAGAGTGAAAAATTCTTAATTATGTGAGCACAATTCTAAATTTGTTTTTTTAGGCACATTCACATAAAAACTAGTAGAATTCTAGACGAGTGAATATATGTTAATAAAGTTAATAGAATCCACTTTTATTATGAATGTGTCTGAAAATGATTCGTTAGCCTTATGTATATGCAAGAATATCTCTTGTAGAGCTTCCTAAACTCAACCTATTTTTTTGGTACATGAAAATTTAGAATGAGAGGATGATATCCTAGTTTGAGACAAGGAAGCTCAAAGAGTACTTAAAAAGAGCTCATCAAACTCATCCCTTTAATAAGAACCTAAGCATCAGCAACAATCAGAATAAAACTTTAAGTTCTGCTAGCATTTATCATCCTTAATTAAAGCTTAATTATACATATATAGCAGCAACTGTGGCCCTGACCATAGTTTAAATTTCCCTCTTACTAGCCTAAACGAACGTATTTGAACCTTTTATCAGTTCATTATGCTATATACCAGAATCATTTGCTATAATTATAAAAATTGTTATCAGAATTTGCCAAATTAAATTTAGGAGAGTTGATAGATAAATTAAAAAAAAAGTACAGATCACTGCTCCATCCAAAGGTTAGAAACGAAGATGTTATTTTGCTTATCGATTTGTCAACAATATGGGAGTTATGACATTACATAAAGGGGTAGCCATATGCTACGGGGAACATCACACCTCAAAAGATCTAAAGCTCTAAACAAACCAATATGTTACTGTAGGAATATCAGATTGAGATATGAAGTTGAAAACAAAACACCACTGAGAACATGTTCAGCACTTCGAGATTTTATCTTCTAGTTCCGCCCCTAATTACACATAGATATCAATTAAGTAAAAGTAGTCCTAGATCTGCATGCAGTAGTTACATGCATCTATGGTTCGATCCATTGGCATTAGCCTTGAACACATTAATTTGGTTCTATCTTCAGCCCAATTAACCATATATTTATATGGTTATAAACATATGCACGTATTTTGACTAGATGAGCAATTGAGCATGCATGCACATATGAGGCTCCGTACAGTTGTCTTATGCTTTACTTTCTCAAGGGAATAATTTTAAAGGAATCATTTCTTGTATGGGGACTCTAATTTAAAATCTCTGATCACTGAGCTTCTATTTGTTAACCATTATTTTTCATTCCATTTCGGGAAATAAATTAAAGAGGGGGTCATTAATAAGCACGTGTAACGATTAAGAAGGCTCACATGGGTAGGGGTAATCACATGTCTTATCCCACAGAAACCGGTGACTATATATTCCCAATGAATTCTAAATCAAACAACCAAAATATAAGAATCAGTATTCAATTTGAATATATTCTTTTAATTGATATTATCTAATTTTGATCCATTAATTTACATATGTTATAATCACTTCACATTCTCCGGAAGAATTTGAGTTTTGTAAATTGAAAAAAGTTATAAATCTCATAATAGTTTGATTTATCTCAAACTCATACAATGCGTCTATTCTTAAATAGATCTAGTATATGAATGATTAGTCATTGTGTCCAATAATTAATTAAAATTATATTTTTGATAGTAGGCTGTCTAGAGAAAAAGATAGTATCTAAATTTAGGTGATACATATAAAAGGAGATTCTTATATACAATTTTAATCCATCATATTTAGGTACACACAAGAATAGTGGATCACACATACTATATCTTTTTCCCCAGTCTACATTTATTTTTTCTAACACACATTTATTTATTTATCACTTTTGTCAACTTTAATTTATTATGAATGTATTCAAATGTGACGTATTAAAATCATGTTTATTTGAAAAAATTTCTAAAGGCAAAATATATAAACTCTTGCAGAAGTTTTAAGGGCTTGAAATCCAAACAGCGCTTGTGTCCTAAGTTCCAACTCTGTGTGTGTTTTCGGTAAGGTCCAACTCTTGATGTTTGCTACTGTATGGCAATATTTGCTTGGTATTTGTTTGCTCAAATTTCTCTCTAATTAAATAAAGAATGAAACTAAAACAAATTATGAACCATCAACAGAAGTTCTTTTTTTTTTTGAAAAAAATACAAAAGGAGTTTTTGTTTGCAAAAATCCGAGTCCCTTTAGTTTGACTGGCTAGCCTAGTCAGTTTGCATGAACATCAGAACATGCATGCGTGGAATTCCATGCAAGAGTTTACAATTAAATATATGAGATAATTATCAAGGTATGAAGTGTCTCCAAATAGACATAGACATACATACATACATACATACATATATATATATATATATATATATATATATATATATATATAATAATACATTGAATTAGCTTATTTATTAAACTATTAGTGTGTTATATATTCTTGTGCTTTCCTTAGCTAGTTATTTTCTCTAGTTTATTGACCCAATGCTTCAATGATTGAATGCTGAAGTCTCCCTAAGCATTCTATAAGTGGAAATTGAAATGTCCACGTTAACCCTAGCAAAAATTATGAAGATTCAAAGTAACATTTTGCACATAAAAATCGACGCAACCCAGCCCACAATTAATTGTCCAACCTAAGCTGTCGCTTTCCTTTTTCTAGTTTCGCATCTTTGAATTCATGACCTGCTAAAACCTAATAAGCTAATAACACCTAAACCCGCATATAATTGCGTTTCTTGAATGAACTAAACAATATCTTTAACCACTGTTTAGTTAGGAAAATGAAGATTACATTACCTAGTTAGGAATCTGATCAAGACAAGAAAACAACTAGTTAATCATGCAACGGCTAGATCTGTGATATTAGTTAGGCTTAAAGGGCTCAAGCCTACAAAAAGGGCACTTACGGTTAAGAACAATTTCAATACTTCAAGTAAGGATTAATTAGTTTCATATTCAAAAGAGTATAAAACAACCTTGTAATTAAGAAAAAAATGTTCACGCCCAAAAACCATTACTAATTAAAATGATAGGGTTTGATCTCCAAACTTAAACCATTCCTTCCTAACCATGACAGCTGGTGATTTTAAGAACTATAATCTTTCAGTTTTGAATAGATCAAATATTAGTAGATGCTTAAATACCTATCATTAAGGAGGTTACATTGCTTAATAATAATAGTCTCTCCATTGTTCGGCTATAATAAGTCATCTTATCGCTATAACTGAAACGATCAGTTAGTGAAAGAGTCTATCCTATGCTAGAAGAGGCATGTTTCTCTCAACCTATCAATATACAAGAGCATTAGCCCACTCAATCCAAAGAAACCCTTTGTCGGTCTCCGTAAGTTAGCTAGGAGAAATTATTAGATGCTCAAAAAGATCGAGTGCCAGTTAATTTGTGCTTATATTTAATGATAGAATATTTTAAGATATATAAAGCCTACCACTAACTTACTCTTTTGTCTAAAATGTCACTCTATTATTCAATAGAGCGATACTTATTAGGATGCAAAAGTAGTGGAATGAATGATTCATTAATTGCTTTAACAAGTTACATCAGTAAAATATTTATAGCCTTAGTCAAAGGGGGAACTAACTGGCAAAAACACTAAAGGACATTTACAGCTAATGTTAAAACTCCTACTCAAGATGGGGAAAAAATGGACTGAAACCCATCTTGGATAACAAATTACTAAAATGAGGATTGGGAACAGCCTTGGTTAATAGATCTCCAGTTGGTGTTTGGTAGAAACATGTATGAGACGAATCAAGCCTTGCTGAAGCTTTTCTCTAACAAAATGAAGATCAATCTCAATGTGTTTTGTTCTTTCATAGAAGGCAGGGTTATAGGCTATATGAATTGCAGATTGGCTATCACAATAGACAATGGAAGTGGGAATATGAATATTGAAGTGTTTTAATAAGCTATGGAGCCAAGTTAACTAGCCAATAAGGCTAATGACCTATTCTGCTTCCAGAACTTCAGAGTTACTATTTGTTGTTTCTTGGACTTCCAAGATATTAAAGAATCTCCAATGAATATTGAGAACACCATATTTTTGTCTTCAACTTATTTATTTATTTATTCATTTTTTTGTGTGCGTTTGAATTTAAATTTAATCTTAGCTGATAAAAAATCAAATCAAAATCTTAACTAACTCAACAAAAAATAAAATTAGATCAAAATCTTAATTGACTCAATCCTAACTTACTCCCAAAATCTCTCTACTCTTCTCTCTATATAATAATCATTCCCATCAAGAACAAAGAAGAGAGCAAGACGGTAACAAAGAAGCAAAAAAAAAGCCACCACATCATCATCACTCCCTCCCATCACAATTCCTCTTAGTGTACATCATCATCAATACACATAAAGCCTTCACCCATTTATCATTCGATCTAACCAAAACACAGAACAACCCCTCATCACAGCCATCATACCAACTAGGAAGCCGAAGAACCACCCATCTTCACTCATCAAATCCACATCAAAACCCCCTTTCAGCCATAAATCACCACCGCCATTATCCTTCATTGTCACCAAGCATAGAGTCTTCATTGTTGCCCTACTATCCAATAGTCATTCGTATAATGCCATCCCACTTTACAAGGCTGAAGCCACGTTTTGGATAAAGCATATCTACGTTAGCTTTAGGTGCAAAGTTTGGACTTTAATTTGAAATCAACAAGTAATTGTACTTTTGCTTCAGGAAATAATGTTAAAAAATTTAACTTTGGCATGTCTTGTCCATTCTAATTAGGTTCTCTTCATTTTCATTTTTATTTATTTTTTTTAACATTCTTTTGGTGTGTCAACAAGTTTTTTTAATATATTTAGTATGTTGTTCACAAATAAAATTAATCAACACATTTTATTTTTTATTTTTCTTTTTTAATTAAAATCCATTAACACACAATCATTTTCTACAAGAATGACGTGGCTTTGAGTTCTCATTGCACCAGAGGATACGGCGGCGTAGCCCACAACTATCAAGCCAAAATTAATTTTCCTTTAAATTTTGTTCTCTCCTTTTGTCCTTTTATTTTTTTTATCTATTTATTTATTTATTTTGTATATACTTGTAACTTTTAAAAAGGAAAAATAAATATTATTAAAGTTATAAATTAATTTGCATAATGAACTCTAGGGTAACCATTCATACGGATGTATTAGGGTGCAGTGAAATTAAGTTTTCACCCTTCCTAATCATAATTAGACTCTGAACTCAAATCTTTTCAAAGGATCAGTCTTGATCAAATCAAAGGTTTTCCAATTTTAACAAAAAAAAATTAAAATTGGTGGCGACTCTATTTTAAAATTTATTACCTTTTAGGAATAAAATTTTGTTGTCATTTTGTTATGGTGCTCTCTCGGACGTTGTAACAAATACAGTTTCCTAAGATGGATCTGTATCTGTACAAGTTGCCCAGTCAGCATTAGAGTATCCTTGAAGTTGTAATGGAGATTTTGATGAGAAGAGAATTCCTTGACTAGGTGTTGTTTTGAGACACTTGAGTAAATGATTAACAGCATTCATGTGAGTGGAGGAAGGATTGGAAATGAACTGGCTGAGTTTATTTATAGCAAATGTGATGTTTGGCCTGCTTATTGTAAGATAAAGAAGCCTGCCAATCAGTCTCCTGTACATAGATGCATCAGTTAATGGTTCTTTAGCAGTAGTATTGTGCAACTTTATATTAGGATCCTTAGGTAGAGATGTAGGTTTAGCTTCCAAATTACAAATGCCTTGGAGTAAGGCCATTGTATACTTTCTTTGAGACAGAAAAATGCCTTTAGAGGACCTAGCTATCTCCAAACCAAGAAAGTATTTCAGGTCTCCAAGTCTTTTAGTTTGAATGCTTGCTGAGTTCTTTCTTTATTTGGGATATTGCAACTTCTGTAGAGCTTGCTATGATGATGTCATCTACATATACAACCAAGTATCCAGGGCCAAAATCAATAACTTTTGAAAAAAGGAAATGATCATTCTTGGATTATACAAAATTAAGGGAGATGAGAGTGGTAGAAAACTTCATAAACCACTGCCTAGATGCTTGCTTTAAACCATAAAGAGATTTGTTGAGCTTGCAAACTAGGTTCTCCCCTTTAATTGGATATCCAAGAGGAAGATCCATATATACTTCTTCGAAAAGGTCCCCATTTAGAAAAGCATTATTGACATCTAGTTGAGCTAGATGCCAATTTTTAATGGCAATTAAGGATAAAAGAACCCAGATGTGGTAAGTTTTGCTCCTGGGGAAAAGTATCCATGAAATTGATTCCAGCTTATTGTGTGTATCCTGTTGCCACAAGTCTTGCTTTGTGTCTATTAATGGTTCCATCCTGGTTGTATTTGACTTTATAATAGATCCATCTACATCCAATGGTGTGTTTTCCTTGGGGTAAGGTTGTAATGGTCCAGGTGTTGTTTGCTTCCATAGCATTTATAGAACCAAATTGTTTCGATCCCATGTAGCACAAAGAGGAGAGTTTTCTAAAGGCCTAGGGATGGAACCATCAATGAATCCAAACTTGTTCTTGGCAGACACGGCGATCTTCATGGACCTGTCTACAAGAGGGATAATTGTCTGAGAACCTGGGTTACCAAGAGCAAACCCAGATATCTGCATGACTAGGAAATAAGGACTTGAAGGATCATCAGTTGGTGTAGTCCATTGTTCCAGAGATGATGCATAAAAGGGAAAGGAAGAACGAGAAGCATGGTACAAGAGAGAATAGGAGAAGTTTAGAGAATGCAGGAGAAAGAGAGTTTTCACTGATACCATATTAGGATGTAAAAGTAATGGAATGAATAATTCATTAATTGCTTTAACAAGTTATATAAGTAAAGTATTTATAGCCTTAGTCAAAGGGGGAACTAGCTGACAAAAACACTAAAGGACATTTACAGCTAATGTTAAAAATACTCCATAAGTATTTAATAATTTTTCACACACTAAGCTTGAGTTCAATTAATATATGAAATCGTAGTTATTAAACTCAACTGGGTTTTCAACTCTGGCACCACCAGGTCACTAGTTCAACCAATAGGCCACTAGATTATTGGCTTAATAATTGGGTTTAATAAAATAAATGTATAAAATACAATTTAATATATATAGTGAAACATAAGACAACAAGTTTTAGCCTAGTGGTCCTGAGTGCATCATCCCTTACTAATAAGGCTAATAGGGTTTGGTCTTCATGGTTTGAAATTTTGAATTATTTCAAGAATTCTCAATTGGACGTGGTTCAAGAGGTGCCGGTTCAGTTTGCTAATTGGTTTTACCTGGCTTGCCACATCAATCATTACCAGGTTTGATTGAGTTAATAACTTTCAATTCAATCAAAGAATCAAACCAATGACCAGTTCACTAGTTTTCAATTTGAACCAACTAATCCAGTCTAATTTTGATTACTGTGTATGAAATTGATTAGTTACTATAATGTTGTGCTAAAGTTTGCTTAATATTAGTCATATTAAGGATTATAAAGTTTTGTATTTTGACCCAAAGGGACCGGGAAATGATATCAGGACTACAATGATCGATAATAATTAATGCTTCTTCAATCCACATGCCATATTTTTCAAGACGACAAAACTCTTGATGGTGAAATGCGGTAGCTGAGAAATTGTTTTCGAATTTAATATATTTGTTATTTAGTCAATACCTGAATGATAAACATATGTAATTGTCCTCATTTTTCATGAAACGAGAAAAAGATATGAGATTGTATAAAATTTATGGACTGTTTTTTGTGATGATTTAGGAGTTGTTTGGGACAGCAAAACGCCGGTGACGGTTAGATGAGTGATTTTCAAGTTGTCCATTACGAATCTATTGTATCTTGTCTATTTATTAACTAATAATGGTTAAGTTTTCTTGTCTCATAATTTAGCAATACCAAATTGGTTAATTATTATGCATGCAAAGTCACCGATTGAATACAATTTAAATTAATTTCAAATTGACATCTCATTTGTACGCGGCCCCGTGACTAGTATAGAAGTATGGAAGATGAGAAAGCAATTGTGAGAAGTAGAGCCACGTGTGGCTATGTTCCTTCTAATCATTGATGAGATGATGATACAAATTATTTGGCCCTGGATTTCAGAATTAGTACTAAAATTATTTAGAAAAATATTATTTGTCCTCATTATGTATGGGATATAGTGTTGACTCACACCTATTTATTATTGGATTGAGTGTAACCACTTGAATGAATTCATATCCCTTCCAATGATGGATGATCTGGTAACATTGGATTTCATCCAAAATGAATATAAATAACACAACTTATCTAAGGATGTCATTTTTTTCACCATCTGCGATGGCTACACATGCCATGTACGCGTGATTGATTAGCCCAATGGATATGATGCAAAACAATCTTCTGAAATGACAAAAAGTAGATGGGATCAGATTTGATTTGGAACTCATTTTCAGTTTGGGTTAATTTGTGAGTGATAATGAACTTGTCTGAGAGCAGATCTGTGTTTAACGTTGTATTCATAATTTAAGATTTTGTGTGGGTTTTTTTTTTTGTTTTTCAAATGTTATCGGAAATTCTAAATGGTACGAAATTAATTTAGTTAAACGACATACGAAAATTCAAAAGCAGTAGTCAGACATTGTGTTTTGTTTCATCCTCATTTTTTCTCTATCTTCCCCTGATTTGCAGCACTTCTAATAGATGATTTATAACTGATGGTCGCTATTCGTATTGGTGATATTCGTACCATCAAGCAATTGCTCATCTTAATAATATAATGTGCCAAAGAAAGTCTATATTAGAACTTAAATTTATTATTGATCTTGGACGAGCCTTTAATTCAGATTATTCGAGTTGTGCTGAATAGTTGCTTACATTACATAAATTCTTTTGATTATTTGAAATTGTAAGTTGAAAAAAAAAATCAATGATGTATTTCAAAACAGTAAAAAGGGGGAAATGGAGATGAAAAGGAAAATTGTCAATATATGTAATGAATCATTTTCTTTTTTGGTAATTTAATGAATCATCTTCTTTTTCATAAATAAACTTGGCAAGGTAACATGCTAATTAATTATCACTTTGAATTTAATTTTGATATATTGTTAGAAAAATTATATTATTATTTTTCATATTGTTAAAAATCATGTTTGATTTATAGCTATTACAAAATTCATATCTAAACAATATAGATTGAGAATATAAAATATTTTTACACAAAAAATTTTAGAACTAATCTGAACTTTAAATTAAATTTATTAGTATTGTGTTTTTTCAATTTCGTCAAACACATGTCATTTATCCATTAATATAAGGTGGAATAGAAAGCGACAACGTAATATACTATAAAACTTATTTCTCATATCTTCGAGAAAGCATATAGCCGTACTACCGAGGTGAATATTTTTGAGTCTTTGAACCTTAAAACCTACATCGAGTGGTCATTATGCGTGGAAGAAAAGCCTTAAGGTTTAGTGATCATGGACAAGACACATGGCGAAAAGCTTTTAGAAAGATATTGAGGAATCATTGTGCTTTTATGATAAAAGATGGAAGTTGTGAATGAATTACCAATTAGTGAAGTAGCGCAACTGCCTTTATTCTCTTGAGCAAATATCGGAAATGATGCTGTAAAGTTCTATGATATTTTGGAAAGATTTGACCATTTAAGTGAGTGGAATATTTTTTTCAAAAAGAAAAAATCATATGGATTTAGCGCGATCATCTTATTAAAATCAGGACATGGCTCTAGGTTTAGAAAGCATTTGTAAGAGACTAATGAGATCTCTGACCAACATATTACTTACATTGATATTATGAATCAAACTCAATTTCTTGTGAGATATGAGTTCATTCTAATCAATTGTGCTAACCTTTAATATTATTAACTTAAGAGAGTGGAATATAATTTTTTATGCATTGCACCTTAAACGTATACTCTCACTATTGCACCTTAGTTTAATTTATTGGTAGCAATTTTTGGTAACCTAACTCCGAATAAAAATATCAATTGTGATAACTCAAACTCATGAATAGAGCTCAACCTAAAAGCTTAACCTATAAGGTGGATGAATTTCATGGCTTGAGTACCATAAGCATATTTATTTGCTGACCAATTGAGTTGCGTCGCTTCTTTTGTAATTATATATCCTTTGACAGAGAAGTAGGCAAAAGTAGGTGCGTTACATCATTTACGTAAAAGAAAAAGCATAGCTTTCGTGAAAAGTTTCATGGGATAAAAACAAAACTCTAGCGCATGAAAGGTACAGGAGGAATATAGGAATCTTATGTGAATTACCGAGAGTCTTATTAGGAAATAATAACTTGTTTGATTTGATTTTAACAAAAGGATAACTTGTTACCCTAAAGAGAAGTCTTAAGAAAACTCTCTACTTTTATTAGCCTGCGTTGGGCCGCATGAAGCATGAGATGTTAATTCACACAAGATTATGACTAGTCAATTTGTTGGATGTTTGATAGCTACGATGCATATATACTTGTGTGCATCACGCATGCACATTGTAAATTGAATTGACTCATGTGGCTCAGAGGTGAATTGGCTAACATAATTGTGGGCTCAATTGCAAACCATTGGCCCAATTACATTGCATGATTAGGGCCCCGCAATTTTTAAAACATGTGGCTACATTTGTCCGAAACAATTCAATGGATAATTCATAAATTGAACAGTTAAAGGGATCACTGCCTATAGGCTATGAGGCACTGTTGCCTTGTTATCTTGACGGTGGACACTGATCAAGGAGCAGCATAGAACACTGCCACTTGGCGCATACCAATTGATTCCGTTGGACATGGATTAAGACTTCACGCTTTTCTTTTTTGCTTTGAAAAGCTTGAAGCGTTGAGACTGTGACTGTCACTACAGTGCAAAATCACTAGGGGTGAATTCGAAAAGCCATGTTGCACCAATAATAATGGTTTAGATTAGTTATTATTGTTTGATTTGATTTGAAAATTTATTCCCTCTCCCCTTTCAAATATATGTCAGTTTTAGATAAATATAAATATTTAAAAATAATAAATATATTATATTAAAAAATAAATAAATATTGTATTAAAATATAAAGTTGTCTATATATATATATATATATATATATATATATATTTAAAAATGTAAAATTATTTGAGAGTGAATAGATATTTAAAAAAAAAAGTACTTTATTAACTCAACTCTCAAATACATATTTTTATCACCCGATTGTCCAATAACCTACGGCATCTTAGATTGTCCAATAACTTGTTTTATTTTTTTTTCAATTAAAATTTAGGCTCAAAGCAAAATCATCCCCAATTCATGATTAGCGCATAATATTTCACGACTCAATAAACATTTACAACGATATTTATAAATAGTCCATCAGTTAAAAAAATTGAAAATTAAATTCAAGTCATGTTAATGTGTGAGTAAAAAATCAATCATATAAAACTATCTCATTGGTTGTCAAATGACTTGTTTGGAACAGTGTTAGCCAATTATATTTGATTGGTACAAAAAATAATAAGTCTTATGTAGAATATATTGGATATGTACTAATAAATACATGTATCATTATAATTTATAAGTAGTGTCTATGAGAAAAATATTATCAACAAGCTATATCCCAGATATTATGTATGTGAAAAAACAAAATATATATATATATATATATATATATATATATATATATATATATATAACGATATCAAAAAAATATGAATTACGTATAGTGGATGACTTGGAGCGTTCAGGCCCAAATTTGAAAGGTCAAAGGACAAAATCTAGTCCCACGAGATTCGCAACTCCGTGACGTAATACATTTGTTGCAGGCCCAACGTTACGTGTCTTCTTTCGGATCGTCGATTAGTATATAAATAAGATTGTTAATTAGCATGATGCCACGTAGCATTGAGCAGAAAAAAAAAATAGATATGAAAAAAAAAGCCGAAATTCTCATGAAAAAAAAGCCACTCCAAAGGCCAAAATTCTTCCTGCGAAGTTATACAAACCAATATGAGCCGGCCAAATATGATAATTCAATGTATAAAATTAAGATTCAATTTTGCTATTGTATAATATATAAACATTTTTATGCTATAAACTAATGAAAAATTATTATTTTATAAAAATATTTGAATTATAGAATGAATTACACCCCTCATTTTAGATTATCAAATACTATTCCCTATTTTCAAATTTTACACCTTACTTTAAAATACTTTATTAATTAAAATATACATGTAAAAATTTATTAAACTACCTGTTATACAAAATATTATTATTATTATTTTAATTATATAATTTTTTTTTGTTAGTAAAATTGTTTTATTTTTAAAATTCTTGTGAAGTAATATACTAATACTAACGACACTATTTTATTAAAATTATTAAATCTTTTTTGGATGGTTTTATAAAATTGACTACGAAATTGACATTTTATTTTTGTTAAATCAATAAAGGCAAAATAATATTTCATTAACGGTAACACGTATTAACATTAATTACCATAAATCATAGTCTAAAAGGATCCTAAAATTTGAAAATTTGAGTAATTCTCACTTTTCTTTAACAATTATCATAAACCATTGTTATTGTTAATAATTTATCATCTTATATAATAATAACATATTAATTTTGATATAGTCAATTAGTACAAGGTTTTTATATTATCTTTTTACTATTTTATATTATTAACCAATCACATAATATTGTATGTATTATTTTGAAGAATATATAAGAATACTCAAATATTAATAGTGATATAATAATATATGATTAAATATTTATGTTGATTGTGTATTAAAATTTAACTAATGTGTAAAGACCTAATATATTACTCATTATCAACATTTTTTTATTTTTGAGTTTAATTTTAATATACAATGTAAAATAGTTTTATCCTGTCATCTAATTAAAATCTTTTATTTGGATATGACTTATTACATAATGAATATGAAAATCAACTATCATAACTCATGTGATAATTCAATATATATGATTGGATAAATTTCAATATATGGAAGTTAAATCTAACTTTTAGAGTATGTTTGTGAATTTAAATTTTAGAGGGGAAGGGAGGAAGGAGATGACTCGGAGTGGCAGAGCCAAAAAGTTTGGAGAGGGGGGCCAAATTAATTAATATAAAATAAAATAAAATAAATTATTATATAGAAAGTATAAAATGAGTCATTGTATAGTATTTTTCATACACATTATTGATAAATTATAGTTTATTTTATCATTTATTTGATTTTTCTCTTAACAAAAGAGTCAATAATTTTCTTCTTAAATATTTTTTAGGTTCAACATTAAAAAAATATACATATCAATGTATTATTTAATATCAAAATAGATCATTGATCATAAATAACTAACTAGTAAGTAGAAACTCTACTAAGTGAATAAAATGAATTAATAAAAGAAAATTCTTAAAAAATATATTATAGAAACATTTATATGTTTCATACTTTTATATCATATGTGCTATTATATCAAAAGACTTTTATTATTTATTATACATACTACATATAGAGATAACATAATTTTTTAAGGGTATAATATAAAATATACATATAATTATATAAATGTACAAAATTTGAGGGGACCATGGCCCTTTCGTCCCCCCTCCCTCCACCCTTTATTACTCGTAGTGTAAAATTATATTTCAAGTTATTCCCTTCTCTTCCTTTCTCTTTAAAATCTAAACTCACAAACATACCTTAACTTTCATGTCAATTACATTTTAAATCTAAATTGGGTGCCCGTGGAGCCTAATATATATATATATATAAAAGGGCCAAAGTTTAACAAAAGAGGAAGGAAGAACTCACCGACAATCCCGCACCCAGTAGAAGTTTTGAAAGACATAGCACGAGGGAGACTGATTAGTGGGAAAAAATGGAAATAAAAAAGATGAATCTTGTGGAAAAATCACTTGAAACTTAAGGAAGGAACTTATCCACGAGTTTTGTAAACTTTTTTCGCTTTACCTTTTCGTATAATAACTGCCATTAATAGTGTAATGCCATTGCTTTTGTGAATACAAAACTTGCACTCTAAGGACTCACATGTCATGTATAGCAAAAGTGCATAGTAATGTGCCAACAAACAGAACAGTTTTCATTATGTATTTTCTTCCAATCATGTGGCTTTTCCGTACCTTTAAGCAGATTTTTTAGTTGATATTGGTGTTTTCCATTGTACACATGTTACCACAAGGGGCTGTAGTCGTCACCAGTAATTCATTCATCCAAGCTTTTCAATTATTTACTAGTTATGAGCCCGTACGCATGAAAAAGAGATAACTAAAAGGTGGCTAATTAATTATCTGTTGGGAAAAGATGAAAAGGGTTGTGTTTATATATCATTGCGGAAAAATACTAGGATTAATTTTTATTCACGGACCGTCAAACTTACGTTATCATTCAATCATCAATTATATATCATCACATAATAGTTAAATTTTATATCTATTATTTAAAATAATTTAACTAGATGATAATATAAAAAATTTTACATTGTTAATATATCAAAATCAAATTCAAAACTATACCTATTGCTTAAAAATTATTTTTCCATAAAAAAGTACAAGAGATTTTACCTTATAATTTAACAAAGTTATTGGCCGAGCCTAGGACATCTCTCTGCATTTTTTTTTTAGAGTATTTTTCACTCAATGGGTGAAAGTTATTTAAAAATCACTTTCTTAAAAGATTCAAACTCTTTTCACTCCAATAAATATCCTTGTTATTAAACTTTTTCCTTTCATTCATAGTTATTAGACTTGACTTGATCATCAACTCAATTGAAATAGGTCATGGTTTCAACTTGGTGTTCCTGATTGAACCAGTTAAACCGATTTATACAAAAAATATAGAAAAATATAAAAATAAAATTCAATAAAATGTCAACTAATTAATAATTTGATACTTTTTAAGAGGTCCAAATACAAAAATATAAATTCCTAAATATTGTTCATATTTCATAATTACAATTAACAAGTTCAAAACATAATTACACAAATAAACTCATAAAGTTTTATATTACAAACTCACAAGTTATGATAATACAAACAAAGTTGTTGTATTTTTCTATAAATAGAATTAAATTTTTCTTAAGGTTTTAAAAAAAAGATATTATTTAGCAAAAGAAAAAAAAATGACTTTCTTTCCTCGCAAGTAACGTTTGATACAAACACGGTTGAATATAATCGAGTCACACATTTTGATGTGGATCGATTAACAGTGGCTTTTTTTTATGACGATTCCGGTTTTCTAATAAATCAAGGTCGAACTGATTTTTATAACCATGCTTTCATCCATCTTCCGTTATATTAAAAAAATAAGAGAGTGAAAAAAAAAAACATTGTACATTAATTTGAACTAAGCTTGATAATTGAGTATAAAACAGTTGTAACTTTCTCCGACAGTGACAAGAGATATAACGAAAAATGTTCAACAATCATTTAACGCTAATGTCTTACTTTATTTAGCTAATTTTCATTCAAGATAATCACGGATTTGGATCCTCTCCAAGCTCTAGAACTATAACTGAAAAGCTTTAGTTGTATGGGTGGTGTGTTGTCATTTGTTATTAGCTAGAAATTGATTATGTATTTCTCCCAAATTTAAACATACAAAATTAATTTTAAAAGAGAGATTATTTACAATTTAAAAATAAGTACAGAGAATTTTCATCTCCCATAAATCAAGGTACGTCTATATAGTTTTTATTGTTAGAAGTCAAGCTTTTAATAAAAAGGCATATATATAAAATACAACATCGGTCTCTCTCTCTTCTTGCAATTTTAGGCGACATGAAACTTGTTTAAAGATGATTTATTTCAATAAATTCCAACACTCAACACCACACCCATGCCATCCTGGCCAATCATTTCCTTAAGATATATGATTATTTGAGTTAATCATCACATTTGGCCCTAAACTACATATTTAAGTTACTTTAGTCATTGAAATTCAAAATCTGATTAATTAGTCAATTTTGTAATTGTAAGTCCTTGAAAGCATAACTGATTCATATTATAAATATATATCAATAAATCAAATTAATTCCTAAAAAAATATCTTTAACTTAAATTAGTCCAGTAATTTATTAGGGTTTACCTATGAGGGACTAATTAATAACATAATTCACAATTACAAAGTGAAGGAATAATTAGTCAAATTTTAAATCTTAAGAAACAGAGATGAAAATCAGCATTAATTCCAATTATTTTTTATGCTAATATGAACTTTTTTAGACGTTTAATAAAGGATGATTAGAGTAAGTGCTAACGGCTACGTAAGTTTCTAACTTGGCAACGTGTCAAACAAAATCTTTTTTAACTTTACCTGACGCATATTAATGTGAAGACCGATTTAATTACTAAATTATCTTGAACTGTAATGCTAATTTTTGAAAAATTAATTCTTATGGCCACTTATAACTAAAACGATACAGTTTACTCAAATTTTAACCTTAAAACTCGCAGCTTTCTCATGACAGTGTCTGCATGGAAAGCTTTCTAGTTGTGAACCACTGATTATTGAAGTGCGGTTTTCTCACGAGGTTTGTGTTTTCATCATGTGTATGTCACAATCAATTCTACGAGCTCCATGTCCAACGCCTATGGCTGTGGGAATGGAAATTCCCCTCATGGTTTTCATGTGACACATGGTAGAATATCGGCACTTAGTAGCAAGTTTGATAATGAAATATTTGGTTGTTAGTAAAATTTTAATAAATATTTTAACATTAATAAATAATTAATATATAATATATTCTCAAGATTTTTTTCTTCAGAATAATCAATATTTAAACTCAAGGACGGATCTACTCCTATAAAAGTGGAGGGTTATGCCCCTACCAAAATTTGAATTTTTTTTTAAGAGATATATAAATGTGTGTGTGTATATATATATATATATATATATTGCTTTTAGTATATTATTAAGTTAGACCCTCTATTAAAATAAAAATTAAACAAAATTTCACCTTATGCTTATGTATTATCTTTGGGCCCATCACTTAAATTTTGTAAATATCTTACTGTTTAAAGTTGGTTTAAACTTAACTGATCTACTTTAATATGGATTGATCCAATATGAGATAAAATTCTTTTAATATTATATTTTATTTACAAAACTTGAGTGTTTTACGGCAGGAAGTGTTGATGATACAGCAAACAGTCTAGCCTATGTTGTGTTTTTTCTTTATTCCAGTGTGATTTTGGGTGTAACAAAAAGGAAGAAATAGTGGCGTAATCTTTAGCTAAAGTAGAGAACTCAAGCTTAGTAAGTTGCTCTGTAAATAGGAGCCATTAAATAATGTTTGATAAATATATTATAAAGTTACTCTCAAAATATAAATAACTATAATGAAAATAAATATTTGTAGAAGAATAAAAAACTAAAAGTCTTAATTAATAGAATGATAAAATTGAATTTTTATTAAAATTTAATGGTTATATTAACCTTTTAAGTTATTTTAAATTTTATATAACATAAATTAGCTTTGAAAAACATCTTATAAATGCTCTCAAAAGCACTCTTACTTTTTTATTATCAAATACAAAAAAAAAAAATCCAGCGAAAAAGTACAATCAAACCTATCCTTAATAGTTTGGCATAACAAATAAATATTTTGGTTGATGAGAATTATGAAACACATTCGAGAGAAGCAAGAGGATATATGCAACTTCATTGCGATAACAAGTCAAGCATTGCTATGCCAAAAAATCTAATCCTTCATAATTAGAATGAACACATAAAAACAATATTTGTATAAAAAATTATAATAAAGTGTACTAAAATTAAATTTGTAATATGTTAACTTTGCAAACGAAAATATGACAAAAAGTAAACAAATTTAATAGTCAATATTGTTACAAGCCGTATTATATTTGAATAAACTCATAGGAAAAATCCAATAAGGATACATTTTTTATTTCCACCAGACCAATAATAATTAATTTCAACGTGCCTACTCATGATACCATAGACAATGCTAGGAAAACAAATATCCCGCGTCAATTTTTGTTGCATATATATTATGAAAATAATAATCAAATCCACGAATGGCCCCCACACCATATAAAAAACGACCATAGTTTAAAACACGTGGATGGTGTGTACTGGCCATTTAAAAAATCTTGCGAAAACAAAAAAGCTAATAATATCAACGGACTCCAAAGTCTTTTAAAAAAATAAAATAAAAACAAAAGGACTGTGTAGAAAGTATTTTCTAAAATAATTTTCAATTTTTAAAAGTAAAAAAGGAAAAAATTTATTTGGTTAGTTATTATTTTTAAATTAATTTTAAAAATAAAAAAGTAGGTTTTATGTTTTAAAAATAAAAATTAAAAAATAACTAAAAGATGTTTTTAAAATTTTATTTTTTAAACCACAAAAGAATACCATGACATAATTATAATTAGTTAATTTCATTAATTATTATTTAAAATAAATTTTAAAATATTATTTTTAAAAATAAAAATAAAAATAATTTCAAACAAGCCCAAAGTAAAATAAATCACAAAGATTAATTAGGTGGCGCGCATCTTTGATCCTCGAGACTACGAGACGGACCATGAGCAGATTGATAGAAAAAAAGTAACCAAGACAATTTTTTGAGACAAAAAAAAATTAATACTTATAAAATAGAACCAAGTCTAATGTGTTGAATACCCTATCATTCTACGAAGTAATCCTAATCATCAATTTATTAAAACACATTTAAATTTTGTAAATCTTATAAAATTTTAAATATTCAAACAAAGCCCCAGTTTCATTGTTCCTCCATTATTATAACAACGTACTGCGAAAATGAATTTAAGTGAAAAAATTATACATTGTATCTTTGCCTTTTTTGTTTAACACGAAGTTTAATGAAGTGGGTAATCACTAGAAACAAACAAACTAAATTATATGTTCTAACAAATGGAAAATAAGACAAAATATTTGTGAAATTTTAGATATTTTAATTTAAGAATCATTTTGGATTTAATGCGGTATTTGTAAATTTTAGAATATTTTGGGATTTGTAAAAGTTAAAGGGTGTGTTTTTAATAAATAGGTGATGATTTTAGATCAAGGTTAATAATTTGCATTACGTCAATAAATTGACAATTTTATGATATTTTTAATTGTGAAAACATTAATTTTTTTGAGATTTGCATGAAATTCATCCAAGTACTATGAACCAAGTCTGTTTGAATACCCTATCATTCTACGAAGTAAATAAAATTAAGAAAAATGATACTTTGATTTTAAAGTTCAACCTTCAACTTCAACGTACTGCCAAACTAATTTTGAAAAAAGAAATAACATCTAGTTCGTTTTTTGTAACCTGAAGTTTAGGTGGGTAATCACTAGAAATAACATCTAATTAACATTATTTGTAAAATAAATACAAAAAAATTTCATACTAAATAATATTTTCCAGTTGTAAATTATTATGATTTTATGATAAATGAAATGTGGTGCATGTGTCATAGATCTGTTCATATCCCACAATAACATAGGTTTAACTCTTGTTGACTATTGTGATTCATTTGTGATCAATCATCTACTCTTGACCAACTCAACTCAACTTTTTCTTATAAAAAGAAATGATGATAATTTTCTTTGTATTATTATTAAGTTGGATTGTACCAAATATGGTTCATAATTCATGATCTAAATCCCTTCAAATCTTCCCCCTTTCATTGTGAATTTTCTAATATTTATATATTTTAAATGATTAACGCCTAGACGCAACCACAAGCAAAGATCCAAAACAAATAAAATAATAAAAAGAAGAAGCCCGTTCTAAGGTTTTTACCGAACTACCTCCAAACCAACAACAACTGCTCTCTCTCTCTCTCTCTCCCCTCCCCATCACCATCTTCCTTTCTCTCTCTGTATTTGTGAACTTTGTCTCTCATAACTCATAGCTGTTGCTTAACGCCTCCCCCAGAACCTCTCCACCTCACCATTCTTTCTTTTTTCCTTTTTCCGTTTTCTCTCTTTTCTCAGCCTCTTATATCTCTCTCTCTCACCCACTCAGATTTTTCTTTTAGGGGCTGAAGTGAAGTCCTTTCTCTCTCTTACTCTCTCTCTCTACCCATTCTTTCTTTCTTTCAGTTTCATCAATGGACAGTACTCCTCATTCTCCATCTTCTCCTTCTTCACCTTCCTCACCTTATTACTCTTCTTCCTCTGAAGGCCTCAGCGCCGACGGAAGCTTCGACGCCGACGAGCCGCGAACGCCGCTGGCCGTCCGGCGGGCCCTGCAGCTGCTGAACTCCGGCGAGCCCGAGCTGAGGGTCCAGGCGGCCCGCGACATCCGCCGCCTCACCAAGACGTCGCAGCGCTGTCGCCGACAGCTGTCCGAGTCTGTCGGCCCGCTCGTTTCCATGCTCCGAGTCGACTCGCCCGAGTCGCACGAACCCGCTCTACTCGCCTTGCTCAACCTCGCCGTCAAAGACGAAAAGTACGTACTAACTAACTTCCCTTCTTTCTTCCCTGAAATTGGGCTTCTAAAAAAAATGATTTTTTGGAGTTAATTGGTTAATTAATTTATGGTGGTTTATTTTTTTTTGTTTTTGAGTTTTGGGTTTCTGTGGTTGTAATTGTTGTGATTTTTATTTGATATTGTTGTTGTTGTTTGATGTGCTTTTTCTCTGCTTTAGTGTTCGATTTTCTTGAGGAATTCTAGCGCTTTTTCATAGGAACATATGCTATGATGCTTGAAGTCATCGGGGATTCATATAGAATTGAAAATAAAATTATGTCAATTTGGGATTTCATGTTGTTATAGTGTATAATATAGTTAGTATATTTGGTATAGTACTGCATGATTCTCTGGTCTCTGCTCTTTATTCTTCGGTCCCCTCATTTTTTTTTCCTCTTCATTTTTTCTATTTGCATCTGATTGGCTGGTGGGAAAATACAGGAAAATTTTGGGATAGTGGGATGACTGGATCTTTTTTTTTTTCCTCGTAGCAAAATATTTTTAGGGATGATGGGATTGGTTCTTTTTTTTAAATAAAAAATAAAATAAAATTTCCGGGTATTCCCATCTTTGGCAGCAAATAAGGACTACAGCTTTTCAAGGCATAGAGGTTAGAATGCAAGAGGAACATATTTCTGTTGTTGATCAAATTGTTGAAAATATCTGTATTTGAAAAAAAGAACTTGAGCCATGAAATAGTGAATAGTTATTTGCCTAATACATATTTTCAATTTTTTTCTGATGAGTACTATGCCATATTATGAGTGCTGGTATGTTGCTTTTTCAATTATCATTCTTTTTTTCTTTTTTCTCGTGGCTTGAATGCATGCATACGGCATATTAAGTAAGAATTGGATCCTTTATTTGTCGAAGCTTATCTGATTGGAAGGTGGTTAAGTGTTTTCTCTTTGGCTCACATGGTGCACTTTCCTTTTTTTCACTTTTGTTTCTTTTCCTTTTTTTCCGGAGATGGCTTATTCCTGAAGTAATCTCTACAACATTATTTGTTTCGAGGGTCAAATTTCACCTTCTAGCAAAGGGAATAGTTGTCATTCCTTTATTTTGCTTTTGCTACTGGTACCTACCTTCTATGTCTATGTGGTGCAAAAATACCTGCATAATACAGGGGTGGTTAAAACAGTAGATATCTGTGATGATGCCGTGAGTCTGTAATAATGTCATGTTTATGAAACTCTAGTTGTTTTTATGTTATTTGACAGTATCTTTAACGATTGCAAGTTAGTTAACTCCTGTATGTTTAATCTTTCTGGAGATGGTTTAGATCTCTGCATTCCACCTGGTGTTCAACCACTGCATGGCTTTTTTCCTACTCCTCTTCTCATTAATGATGTGCTTGCTGGAGTAGGTGGAATAGAAATTGGGATGGATGTTAAAAAAAAGAGGGATAGAATATTGAGTGGTGTGGAAGGTTTTGATTTTCACTCAATATTGTTGCTTGGTTAGAGGGTGAAAAATCACTTTCATCTCACTTTCATGCTATAAGTGTGGCCTAAATTTGTGGGGTGGATTTCTTCAACCTTCATACATTTTTGTTATACCAACTTAGTGTGCAGTGATTTTCATTTGAAACTTCCTACCTTCCCATTTTCCACCTATGCAAACAGGTACGGCCTAAAATTTCTTGTTTTGGCTTGTGTTTGGATGCTTGATTATTGTCTTTCTAGATGTTTTTGAGAATAGAAGACAATACTTTTTATGTGTATATGTTGTTTCTTGTTATCTTTACTTTTGTGTTTGTTGTCCTTCTTTTCTTTTGTGTGGGATCAGATGTTTCAGATTCATTACTGATCAACTGAATTTCTGCTAGATAATTTTTTCTTGCCATAATTCAATGTTACTCATTGCTTGAACTCTGCTTATCTTGCAGGAACAAAATCAATATTGTGGAGGCTGGCGCATTGGAACCTATAATTAGTTTCCTCAAGTCACAAAATCTAAATCTGCAGGAGTCCGCAACTGCATCTTTGCTCACACTGTCTGCCTCTTCAACCAACAAACCAATCATCAGCGCTTGCGCGCCATTCCTCTTCTTGTGGACATCCTCAGAGATGGAACCCCACAAGCTAAAGCTGATGCAGTAATGGCTCTCTCTAATTTATCAACACACCCCAATAACCTCAACATCATCCTCGAAACAAATCCGATCCCTTTCATTGTTGATCTCCTCAAAACCTGTAAAAAATCCTCAAAAACTGCTGAAAAATGCTGTGCCTTGATAGAATCCTTGGTGGAATATGAAGAGGGAAGAGCTTCCTTGACATCTGAAGAAGGTGGGGTCCTTGCAGTTGTGGAAGTTCTTGAAAATGGCACACTCCAAAGTAGGGAGCATACTGTTGGAGCACTATTGACAATGTGCCAAAGTGACAGATGCAAATACAGGGAACCAATCCTTAGAGAAGGTGTAATCCCAGGACTTCTTGAGCTCACTGTTCAAGGAACTCCAAAGTCTCAGTCGAAAGCGCGCACCCTCTTGCAGTTGTTAAGAGAGTCACCTTACCCAAGATCTGAGATTCAACCTGACACACTTGAGAACATAGTGTGCAACATCATATCACAGATTGATGGGGATGATCAATCTGGTAAAGCAAAGAAGATGCTGGCTGAGATGGTTCAAGTGAGCATGGAGCAGAGTCTAAGGCATTTACAGCAACGGGCTCTTGTGTGCACACCAAGTGATATTCCTATAGGTTGTGCTTCTGAAGTTCCTTCAAAATAATCATAGTTGCCTTTGTTGGCCAGCTTTGTACCTTTGTTTCTTTTTTTTTTTGTTATCCTTTTGTTGCCCTCTCTTTTTTTCTTTCCCACTTGGGCATTGTGAGAGATAAAATTTGCATAGAAAAAAAGGGAAAAAAAAGAATAATACATAGGGAAGTATGCCAGTCCAGGCCATTGTGGAGGTGTCGGGTGACTGGTGGCTGTCAATAAACTAAGTGGTGAGAGATAAAGAGCATGATTTTGTAGTTGGTTTGTAAAGAAAAATGTTGTAAAAAATGATACACTCTAGTAGTTGTAATTTAGTAAAGGCTCTTTATCCGTTCTCTTTTTCCGTGTCTGCAATGACTTTGAGTAAACTTACTTTTTTGTTTCCTTCTCTTTCTGATGTCAACTTATAACACTTATGCCCTGGAGTACTGCATGGTCCACTCGGGGGCTTGAATTTGAAATCAAGAAAGTATTTATGCTTGGTGTGTGCGGAATTGAGTATGAAATTAACGATTGAAATTGGAATTAAAATTGCACTGTCTAATTGCAAGTGTTATGTTTGATAGTCATTTTAAAATTATAATTATAATTTCATATAATAATTTTATAGAAATAGAAAATAAATAGTCCAAATATTTTTCAATTCTTAACTCATAATTTTAAAATTATCAATTTCATATTTCATCATTTTTATCGTTTTTTAGCTATGATCACCTCTCATTACCCATTCCATGTGGCCACTTGCTCGCTACTGATGGTTGATCGCCCTCTATCAATGATTGATCGCCCACCGCCAAACATAAAATTTGGAATTGGACCATTCAATTCAAATTCCAAGTTAAAATTCTATACCTAACTGAATTATTATATTGAAAATTCAAACTTCATTATTTCTCTACAAAAATTTTTCAGAAATGAAAATTAAAATAATTATGCAACTTTGCACATGTGGAGATAGGCCGCCGTATAATTTGACTATTTCCTTTCGTATTTAGTGTAGCACACCTGAAAAAAGAAATTAGTAAAAAATTTAGTCGCGCAGCCCCTAAAAAAGTTTGTCAGAATGTAACAAAAAATAAGTGAAATAAAGTAACAAGCTTAGCCGCTTATTGCTTAACATATTTCATGTATACCGTATACTTATCAAATTAACAAATACTAAGCTCGGTCCGCTTGAAAAAAAAAAAAGAAAAAAAAGAAGAAAAGAACAGGAAGTGACAATAACCAAACAAGAAGAATATGAATTCCCGTAAAAAAAAAAAAGAATATGAATTACTCAATTTCTTTCGAAATATATGTAAATTTAAGACAAATATTAATATTAAAAAATAATAAATAATATTGATAATGAGTAAAATAATACCCTCATCGAGGTTAATATTAAATTGAACACTTTCAAAAATTAATGTACATGCTAAAGACAATAGTTAGTATTAGTTAGGGATTGTATTAGAAAAAATTAATTTTTTATTGAAATGTAAAATTGATAAATATTTTTAAATATAAAATTGTTTAAAAGTGAAAAAAAATATTTTTTTTATAAAAAGTGGATAGATATTTTAAAAGAAATAAAATAATAAATGGTGATATGATTTTTTTTTTATAGGTTGAGATATGATTTTCTTACTATGGTTGGTTCATTATTCAAATTAATTATTATTTATTGGTGCTATATGATTTTGATTTTTGCAACTTGGGAGTTTGGGTCCGCAGAAGCACGTTCACACTTGTGTGACACCAATACGGCAGCGAGTTGAAACGAAAACTCACTCACTGACTCGCTGCCTGCCTCAGCAGACAAAACCATTTCTCGTTGGCGTGGACTCACTAGTCAGTTACTACTAGTTTCTCTGTCTCGCTCTCTCTCTCTCTCTCTCACACACACAAACGCGTGCTTTTAAGCTTCTTCGTCCATTCACTGAACCCTAACTACCACAAAGACCACACTCTGAGACAGAAGAATGGGAGATCAAGTGGAGGAGAGGTTGGGATCGGAAGGATTGGAGTCCTCTTCCGCCGCCGCCGTCAAGGCCGACGAGCTCTGCATGGAGATCGACCCGCCTC
This sequence comes from Dalbergia oliveri, assembly GCA_030441495.1. Lineage (NCBI taxonomy): Eukaryota > Viridiplantae > Streptophyta > Magnoliopsida > Fabales > Fabaceae > Dalbergia > Dalbergia oliveri. Next base: position 2,913,094 of record JAMLFY010000002.1, read on the forward strand.
CTCTGCAGGAGAACGTCGCCACCGCCGAGGACTGGCGGAGAGCACTCAACAAGGTCGTACCCGCCGTCGTCGTCCTCCGCACCACCGCATGCCGCTCCTTTGACACTGAGTCCGCCGGTGCTAGCTACGCTACCGGCTTCATCGTTGACAAGCGCCGCGGCATCATCCTCACCAATCGCCACGTCGTCAAGCCTGGTACTACGAAGAACCGATGAATGATTCAGAGTTTCTGCCACTTTTTTGCTTTGTAATTTGTGCTAAGTTTTTTGTTTTTTTGTTTTTTTAATGTTTTTGGTGATGTGTAGGACCTGTCGTTGCGGAAGCCATGTTTCTGAACCGTGAAGAAGTTCCAGTGCATCCGATATATAGAGATCCGGTGAGTGAACCTTTTATTTGTTTTTTTTGTTAATTTGATGATTTCTGAGCTTTGATTTTTGGATTTGGTGCTGCTGAACTGCTGAAGTTAATTGATAACCTAGTAGAATAGTTTCATTCGTTTGATTTGGATTGTGGCCATTTCTGAATCTGAGTTGCATTTTGCACAAGTGCTCACATGACTATGAATGTAGGGAAATTTTTATGAATCAGACATGCGAAATTGAGCATTTGTAATAAAAACTTTGGTTGTATGGTTCTTACCTATGGTCAAATTCAGGATCAAGATAGTGTTGCTGTACAAATGATGAGTGCTTTTTTTATCATCTCAATGCCTACACTATTCCCTTTGTGTTTTGTTATACATTATGTTAATCACTTCCAAGAGCTTAAGATCTTCTGTTCTATGATATAAAATTCGTATCTTTGACCTGCTAATGCTGTATGACTACTTCATGCATATGTTTAAATTCTATAAATAATTACTGTGGTTCACACAGTAGCCATTTTTTCAATTCTCTTTTCTTTAAAATTAATTGATCATTGCTTAGAAGTTTCTTGTTGGGTTCTCTGTGCCTGTTGATGCAACCTACTATATACATGCACTCTTGCAGGTCCATGATTTTGGCTTCTTTCGATATGATCCTAGTGCTGTACAATTTCTGAACTATGAGGAGATACCTCTTGCACCTGAGGCTGCTTGTGTTGGACTAGAAATCAGAGTTGTTGGTAATGATAGTGGTGAGAAGGTATTACCTAGATATTCACACCCCTCATTTTGTCTCTGGGTTTTGTGTTTCTTGGTTTTTGATTTAAGGATTTAGATTCTCTAAAGTGAGCATCTTTGAAAGTGAAAGTGAGGGATTAACAACCCTTAGATCAATAACTTTCATTGTTGTATATATGTCCTATCAGATTATCTAAAGGTAGATTACTTCTCACTTTACAAGTATGCTTACTTTAGATGATCTATGTCCTGAATCTAAATGCTTTTGACTAGCATGTTTCATTTCATGGTTTAATGCCTCTTAATCTCTTATTCTATATCCCCACCACCTCTCTTGCATTTTTACATTTTTTGGTCTTCATGGACTCTTGGTGGAAAACATTACCTGATTTCTATGCTTACCATAATGATACTGTAATTGATGCTGAGAAATATGATTTTTTTTTAAAAATTTATTTCTCATCATGGTCAATTTTCATGAATCATGATATGTCTGGCTTCTTTCATTTGTTGTCTTCTGTAAACATTAATCGAACAAATTGGTATCCTTTCCTGCTCATAACTGCCGCTTGCTCTAATATTTTCTTGGGTATTTTTCTCCCTATGTTGGATTTTACATTCAGGTTTCCATTTTGGCTGGTACTCTTGCTCGTTTGGATAGGGATGCTCCTCACTATAAGAAGTATGTTTTAGATATGTGCCAATTTTTTTTTTTTTTAATGTGGTTTCTTTCATGAATAGGTTGAATTTAAACAGTTAAACTATTATTTCATGCAGGGATGGGTATAATGACTTCAATACCTTCTACATGCAAGTAAGTGGGATCAACTCTTTCTATTAACTTCTTCACATATTTTCCTCAAAATTTCAAATTATGAGTTGGTACGTGTTATTTTTTTTCCTCCTTCAAATTTTAGCATCCTTTAATTTCTTTGCTAGGTTGTATTTGGACCTTTTCTGAGCCTTAATAATTTATCCAATATCATGTTAAAGGATTCCTTAGTTGTCTTTAATTTCTTTGAAACTTGGAATTGAGGTAGAAATGACATGGAGCTTCATTGCTAAAAATGGTAGGCAAAGAGAATTAGCTTCTGAGGATAAGACCCATTCTGGGCCAGTGGGCCTTCATTGGGCAACTTAATTGGTAGATTGAGTGATCTGTTTGACATGGTTTGTAGGTCCCTCGGACAAATGGTTTTCAATTGCTGTTCATGATCAAAACCTTACTAGATAGTTTGTAGCAATTTTTCATTGGCTGATTGTAATTATATAACTACCGATTTTTTGCTTTGCAGGCAGCATCTGGGACCAAAGGAGGATCAAGTGGTTCACCAGTTATAGATTGGCAAGGCAGGGCGGTTGCCTTGAATGCTGGGAGCAAGTCATCAAGTGCATCAGCATTCTTTTTACCTCTAGAACGAGTGAGCTCTTGATATATATATTTGCTGAACTTGTCTGACGCTTCATGTAGCAACCAAGGAGAAGCACGACTCTTCTAGTGGGGCACCAACTAATTCAATTTAGGACTAAGTGAGCAACTAAATACCGTTATTTACTTTTCAGGTTGTGCGGGCATTAAGGTTTCTTCAACAGGGCAGTGAAACATATGTTGATAAATGGAAGGCAGTTTCTATACCTCGTGGTACACTTCAGGTTTGTCCTTCAGATTATTTTTGTAGCTTATGATCACAAAATTCTTGGTTAAAGCATTCACAAATTTTGCTACTGTGAACATGGATTATCCCATATTCCCGTTCTGTCTTAGCTTTAATTTTGGTATTGGCCAACATAAAAATACTGATATGCTGTATCATTTGGTAATTCCAAGATTATTTTTACTCCTCAAATTTTGAATTTGTTTGTCTTCTTATTGGACGTCTTTTCCATACAGGATCATGAATCCATGATGATTGTAGACGCTTTTTCCATTATAATTAATGATTTCAAGATAATTTTTATTCCTCTCACATTTTATCTGCTGCTCATTATGGATGTTCCTTCCATATTCAATATGATTTTAGGGGTTTTCGCACTTATCATATCGTAAGTTCTAGATATTTTTATTCGTTGTGTTTTCAATTTGTTTGTGCTCATATCTTTCTCTTTTCATATTGGACGAGATGATTGGAGAAAATTTTTCCTTGGTTCTCTGATTGATGTTTCCTTTTGATATGGAGCAATCTTATTTTTATTTCTAATTTGTGTAAGTATGATACAGGTGACATTTCTTCATAAAGGTTTTGATGAGACTCGTCGGCTTGGGCTAAGGAGCGAGACAGAGCAGGTTGTTTTATTCTATGATCTATTCATGGTATCTTTACTTGCAGAGAGGGATCCAGAAAATTTAGGTGATGAGGGCAAACATTGTGCATGAGCATAGCTAGAAGTTTCACATAAGTATTATCTAAGTGTGTGGTCAAATTTAATAAAATAATTGGGGCAACATATGCATATATACCTATATAGTGTATACTAAAATAATTCTCAAATCTTGGTGGCAGCATGTGCCCCCCAACATTTTAGGAGTAGATAGATCTGTCCCTGTTTACTGGGAAGCAGTTTTCTTTAAATATGCCCTGAATTATTTACCCTGCTTGTGAATTGTGTAGATGGTACGCCATGCTTCTCCAGCTAGTGAAACTGGAATGCTAGTTGTGGACTCTGTGGTAAGCAAATTGTTATGCAGAATTTTAATCCTTTATGAGATGATATTCCATTTTAATTTCTTTGGCCTTAATCCTTGACTTGTTTAGGTGCCAGGCGGTCCAGGTTATAAACATTTGGAACCGGGTGATGTACTTGTTCGTGTCAATGGGGAAGTAAGTTTGCCTGAAGGACAAATGTTCTTTCTTCCCTTTACTATTTTCTACCTGTCTTTCTTTGGTTCTGTTATTTATGTTTCATGCTGATTTAGTTTGCATATTGTCCTTGGTGACACTTTGGGGTACATGTTGCATCTAAAAGAATGAGAATCGGTCGTAAAAAGGTGTGGCTTGATTACGGAGGGCTGATGTAGAGGGAAAAATGTTAGGGCTGGGAGCCTATGTCTGGATGGAAGTAGCTGTACATCCAAACTGTTGCTTATGACAATTAAATTAGGGACTATGATAAGGAGACTGCTATGTGGAAAAGTAACAATGAATTGCATTCTTTTATTTCCCCCCATCTAGTGTATCTGTTTCATTAGGACAACAAATATGGATTTCTAGGATTTCTAAATACTTCCCTCCTAATCTATATAACCTGGTCAACTTTATATTTTTGAAGATTTTCTTGTGCCTTTTGAGTGATCATTGGTTTCAAGAATAACTTTCTCCTGCTTGAAAGCTTTATAATCAGGGACCTTTCATGTCTTCATACAGTTTGTGGCTGTTAATAGATGCAGGATCCCCTTTTCTAATCAGTTGGCTGGAGCTTGACAACTCTCTGAACTTCATTGCAGGTCATTACTCAGTTTCTGAAACTCTAGACTATACTTGATGATAGTGTAAACAAGAATGTTGAATTACTAATTGAAAGGGGTGGCACATCGAAGATATTATCTTTGTTGGTGAGATAAATTTTTCCTTGGATTATATATATGTTATTAGCACATTTTGACACACCCAAGTGCTTATATATTCTATGGAAAGAAAGAATGTGGGCACTGTAGAGATCAACTTGCAACCTGTTTTTGAAGACACCAGAATTGTATAAACAGTAAATAAATCAAAGAGCATCATATTGTACTTTGTACATCCCTGTAATTTTATCAAACTTGGCCCAAGTATATCCTAAAATACAGTTTAGTAGTAGAATAAAATGATAATGTTTTAATTGTGAAAGTAATAAGTGACTCTTTGAATTTCTGAAGTTTTGGCAATCCTTCAATCATTTTTGACCAAATGACAATATAACAGTAGTTTAAATTTTATTTTATTTTATTTTTGGGTGGGGGATGGAATTAGAAAGATCAACCGGATGACAATATAAAAGTAAAGTTGGGTTCATAGGGTTCTTTCTTGCTATTATGAACAACGTGGCTCGTGATTTGACTGACAGATTGAATTAGGGAAAATCCAATTATGCTTACTGTTGTACTAATTCTTTTATTTCCTTTATTGTTCATCTCAGGTGCAAGATTTGCACTCAATAACTCCTGATTATTTCTTAGAAGTTAGTGGGGCAGTGATACATCCTCTTTCTTATCAGCAGGTTAGTTGGACTGTGTGCGGAATGTTTTCTATGATTTATTTTGTCTTTGAAGCAAACATGGTTGAGTAAGAATTTGCTTGCTGTTGAGAGGGTGAAGGAGGTGGCCATTTAAATGCAATGAAGAAATGGGTCTTGAATACTTTGTTTGTGATATTTAAGAAATTATAGACAAAGCAACTTCTGGCTTCATTCTATTGGCCAATCTCTTTCTGTATGTCTGTCTTCTGTTAAGTTACTGTCTCCTATAAATGGTCAATTTGACATCTCTTACTTATGATATATTGTTCTGGTTTGTTTCTTAATAATGTGGTTACTGCAACAGAGTTATGTGGAAATATTATGATGTTATGCAACATGTGACATTTAATTCTTCTGGTTTCAACTTTTCCATTATATTCCCCTTCCTTCCCCAAGGTTTCTTCTCTTACTTTTTTAATTTTAAGCTACCTGTCTCACTATCGTTTTGTTTATCATCTTTTTTAATGCAGGCTAGAAACTTCCGTTTTCACTGTGGTCTTGTTTATGTTACTGAACCAGGGTATGTATACCTATGTAAATGTTGACTATTCCAAACTTACAGTTATTTACAGGCCACAGACTATATTAGATTTTTGTGGTTTATATTAATAGGTTATTGTTATCAAAGTATAATTAGAGGGGGATTGATCAATTGACATTGATGTAAGACTTGACACATTTATACCACTACAAAACTTTTTATAGACTAATATTTTTATCAATCCAGTGGTCGAATTATAATCATATATCATCTTGATCATTTGTGTCAAAATTTATAAAAAATTAGATGCTGATAAAGAATGTGATCAAATGGTTTTTTATTTGTCTACATTTAGGATATATTTATTATGTTGATTTTGATGTATATAATTATAAAAAATAAACATTTTTTGGATTATGTAAAATTATATTGAATCAATTCATGACATAAACTTTCAATCTAGTGTTGTGATTTGTCAAAAATTTCTTCTCTTGTTGTATTTAAGAATTCCCACAGCTGTTCACTTCTTTGAGAAAAATTTGCAAATAACAGAGTCCAGCATCATTTCTGCTTACATGTACAAGAGGGCTTTTCCTGGATGGAGAATCTTGTGATTTTTATTTAACATTTTGCCATAGAACATGTTCTTTATTGGTCGTGTTGTGATTACCTTTTGCAGATATATGCTCTTTAGAGCAGGTGTTCCCCGCCATGCAATAATTAAGAAATTTGCTGGTGAAGAAATATCTTGTGTAGAAGAACTGATATCAGTCCTCTCTAAGCTATCTAGAGGTGCTCGAGTCCCATTGGAGTATATAAGCTACATGGATCGTCATCGGAGGAAGGTAATGGTTACTATGCATTCAAGACATATGATATTGAAAATTGTATATTTGCAGATACTGGTTATTCCTGTTGTTGTGACTTTTGTATGGGGTTGCTTTAACTTTTCAAACCTTGATACTAGTAGTAGTTGTTCCTCAATTAAAGACACTCCCTCATCATTTAGATTGCGTGTGTGATATTTTAAATAAAACACTGACTTTCTCTAGTTATAATTTTCTTTCCATCTCTAGTTATACCCTGTCGCTCTTTATACATGTGGTTAATGTACATATTTTGAATATGCACCACATGTTTTACAGAAGTCAGCTGTTATCATTGTATGTGTTATTAGTTTCTTTGGTTAGTATTAATTAATGTATTTATATCAATAAATGTTGATTGATGAGTATGTGACTTATTTTCTATGGTCAATAATGAAAGATTTGACATACACCATCAAATAATGTTTAGAATGTCATATTTATGGTGCATTCAACCACTAATGATCAGATATTATCTTTTTGATATGCATACGACTGTATTCATGATCAAATTATAATTTTTTATATGTATTCATGTAAATCAAGGTAGCTAGGACCAAGATGTATATCGTAAAATCGTTTGATCCTACGTGCTTCCACCCATTGGCCGATTCCGATTCCACTGCTTGACTCACCACCGTGGGATCGCCTAGTAAGATCTCAGAAGCGGTGGGATCACACGATTTTGGCGTGCTTGCGCATCTCCTCATGCCGGTGAAAACCCACCCAAAATTTCTAATCCTTTCTCCAGAGCTTTTTGTCCCTCTCTCTCCTATGATTGTACTCAGTTCGCCGACCAACCACCTCCGTCTTCTACCCCAATCTCCGTCTTCGATTTCAACATCAACGTCGAGGTCGATGTCGAGGTCGCATGCCACTGCCCTCAACCACAACCCACCAAAACTATCTTTGTCCTCCACCGTTCTGAACTGCAAACCATGCACTCCGTGGCTGCATGCGGATGCCTCCTCTCCCTGTTTCTTGCCGCCCCCATGTCCATGTGTAGCTACGCCTACGAGAAGCTTCCTCTCATGTTTTGTTTTTGCCTTCGTTTATTTAAAATTTGTTTCCCTTTGTGCTTGTCATTTGGGCTTTTGGGCCGCTACTATTAAAAAGAGGATGCATCTTATGTGTTGGACCAGGTTTTTGGTTTCATTTTTCCTTTTTTATATTTGCTAAAGAAAAACAAAAATGGGGAGTTTGAGTTAAGGGTAGATATGGTCCGATATTTTTTTAAAAAGTATTAATTAGTTAATATTAATTATGAACTATGGACTTCTTGTTATGTGATCTGCAAATCCTTAATTGTGAGTTATAACTTTATGCATATTTAATTAAAGTTTAGTTATGTTAATAGTACTTATTTACTTATTTATGTTATGTTATGTGATATACATATTTATATAAATATGATTATGTATTCTAATAGGATCTTACGATTCGTATTATGATTCAACGTTTTACGATCTTACATCTCCCTTCCGATCCTATGTAAGATCTCGATTTTAGCTACCTTGATGTAAATATCTATATTGCTGTGAATCTGTGATGCATAATTGCGCTGATGTCTCTTCAAGATATAACTCATTGCGGATTTTGATTTGGGAACGTATCTGATGACTGCAGTCTGTGTTAGTGACGGTTGACCGCCATGAGTGGTATGCACCTCCTCAGATTTACACTCGGGATGACAGTACTGGCCTCTGGATTGCAAGGCCTGCTTTTCAGCCTGATTCCCCTTATCTATCATCTGGTGTTAAAGATGTTGGAAATCTTGCCACCCAGCCTGTTTCACTTTCTGGTGATCATGCTTGTGGGGGACATTTGTATGAAGATAACAATCGGGAGTTGGCTGATGGTGTCACTAGCATGGAAACCAATTGTGAAGATCCTTCTGCATATGCATCTCACCACAATGCATCTGATGGTGGGGTGAAAAAACGAAGAGTGGAGGAAGATTTATCTGCTGATGGAAGTGTTGCTAATTTTTCCATAAATGAAACTGGTGCAACAAAGCTCGGGAAATTAAATGCTGTTCAGGATGATGGGTTAATGGACTATCAAGGTGCAACTGCAGCAGCAGCAAATGCATCAGTTGCTGAGCGTGTCATCGAGCCTACTCTTGTGATGTTTGAGGTATTATTTTATAAATTTGATCACACTTTGATTAGTTGATTCACTTAAAAGCTTGGTATAGGCACATGTATCATACTGGAATGATGTGATATGGGGTATCCTCCTTGAGTTTCAATATCTAAGATGCACGGGAACAGTAAAAACCAAGCTGTTCCCGTCTCCGAGACGTTCTGATAGGGTTCACTCCCATGCGCTTGAAAACACAAAGGCCTTGTTTTCCAATTTTTTTTATTAATAAATCTGTACTTAAACAGAAAGATCTCTAACCTTTAAAAAGTTAAATAACATAAAGATATCTCATTCCTAACCAACTCTTAAAAACAATCTCTGATATATTGGATAAGACTTCCAGTAAGAATAAATAAGATATGATGCCAATAAAAAATAAAAAAGATATGATAAGATTAAAAAATGCTCATGACTTAAAAAAAAAAGAGAAATAGATTGTTATCCGGTGATAAACTTAGTTTATTTTTTATTTGAATATTATTCAATGAGATTATTTCTTTTGTAATGTGAAATATTTTGTAGATATTTTTCTACATGCAATTAAGATTTTAGATTATTTAAAATGACATATTTTATAAATTCTTACAATAAATTTATATTTATTTTACATATTTTCATTATATTTTATATACATGTATATGTGGTGTACCCTGCCGTACCCATATCTTAATTTTTTAGAAAATGCCATATTCCTGTACCATACTCGTACTGTACCGGAAACTCGTACATGTTTTGATGCAACATAGTTCAATATATCCTCACTAAAAGGCACCAAAAATTTTACAATTTAATTGCTTTTGTGGGTTTCAGATGAGTTACAGTCCGTTTCTTTTAACAAAATTATTGCACCATATATATCTCGCTTACAAAGTATCAAATTTTAGTTTTTCTAGTTTTGGGTTAAAGATGGGTTTAAATCCCATGTTCTGGGTTCATTTGAGGTTATTTTAACTGTTTCAAAACCCATTTTAAAATGTTTCAATCACGATTGGTTGCATTTTGAGGTTTGTAATGAAATGATAGTTAACCTAATTAAGTAGAATTTCATGGGTATTTATTGGTAAATGGTATGTTTATGCATATATATTTTAACCAAGAATTCGTTTCAAGGATTCATGTGCTCTGAATGTATTGGCAGCTAAGTTGTACAGGTATGGGTCAATATGAGTATTGTATTGTATAATATAACAAACATCATTCAGATGCACCAAATTTTTAAGAATCTAGAAATACTGCAGCAGAATATATATCAAGTAAAATATTACAATTTATATATATAAATAAATAACAAAATATACTATCTGATATATTTTCCCTATAAAACACACAAATGCAACAAATTTGAATCTTTTAATGGATTCATTTTTGAACTGAAATTTTTTTATGGATTTCAACCATGTTTTTGTCCGTTTTAGACCAGCCAAAACCAATCTTCTGTGCTATGAAATGCTACATAACATTTCAAAACTCCTTTTGAATGCATTTAGTGTGCATTTGGATGGAGCAATCATAGAGGGGAATGTAATTTTTGGAAGGATTTAAAATTCATCATGATAAAATATCCTGTTTGGATATTGATTTAGAAGGAATTACAGAATTCAAGAGATTTTATCTGCCTAAAATAGAGGATTTTAATTTCCACCAATAGAGAGGGAATTTTGAAAATCCCTACACACATAAGTGTGCATTTTTCTCATTTTGGTAAGTCTCATTTTTATTATATTTCATTACAATTTCTTTATATTTATGAGATTTGTGTTTAATGTTATTTTTAATTTATTTTGTTGCATTTTAAATTTTTTAATATTTAGTATATATTACATGGTGTTATATTTATATATCATTTTATTTTGTTTATATAACAATTAAATTTTATAATTCAAAGTTAAAATATTTTGTGAATGAAATTTAAGATAATTTATGAAATATAAGCTCATTATAACTGATTTTAAATAAGTTGAATTTTGATTATTATTAAAAAAACTTATTTAAAAAATACATTATGTTTTTCAAATAAAATATGTTAAAATCAAGGTAGTGTAATTACTTCACCCAAACAAAGTATTTTACAAAAAAGAAAATGTAATTATCTATCTAAACAAAAAATTTAAAAATTGAAGGGAATTTAATTGAATTATTTTAATTTCCTAGCATTTTAAAATCTCTTGTATTTTGAAAATACTCCATCCAAACACACACTTAAAGTTTTGAAATCAAAATTCCCATTTTGGCCTGTTTCGGACAAAACATTGAAGAGAAAATAGTTACCCATGCAGGGTGTACGGTATCCAAATAACAAGGATAATACATGGCACCATGGAAAAATTTGAGTATCAATGCTTCTCAGATTGACAGAAGCAAATACATTTTCTATATGTAAGATTTATCAAATTTTAAATGCTATACTGTACTTAATTAACAAATAAATTTTTAAATATGTGATTCCTCTTCCATATATACCTTGTTTCTCCCAGTAAAAGCATGGTATTACTACAGTCATATTATGATAGTAGTCTTATGTTTAGAGCCTTTTCATTGCTATTTCGCGAATAAGTTCCAACATACTTGATGTTTCTAATTCCAAATCCCTTAACTACTACCTTTTATTTTATAACTTGTGATGGATGCCTGCCTGGTAAATTCTATATGATATCTGTAAATGTTGCCTATCTTGTAACTGTTGTGTTTCTAATTGTGGTTAGCTGCAGTTCATTTGGTTCTTGCCTGTCTAATTGTCTTAGCTGTGTTATGTGGTCCGAATTGCCTACCAGCCTTTTATTTTGCTTGAAATGAAATGGAGCAGCATGGCATACGGTGTCCCTTGATTTTTTTTCTCCTAATTCCACTTCTCTTCATTTCCTCATTACTGTGATATTTTAGTGTCTAAGTTTATTTCTCTCGGCAACTCTATTCTTCTAATTAAAAAATCTGGATTATATAGTCCCTTTTATCAAACCCAGTCATAATTTTATAGCCTCTTGCATACTTCGTGGTTTTCTATGGTTCCCAGTTTTTCCTGATGTGTGAAACTTCTTGTACTAAAATCCTGTTATACATGCAGGTTCATGTTCCTCCATCTTGCATGCTTGATGGCGTTCATTCACAGCATTTTTTTGGAACTGGTGTCATAATATATCACTCTAAAGATATGGGATTAGTTGCAGTTGACAAGAATACAGTTGCAATATCTGCATCTGATGTGATGCTATCGTTTGCTGCTTTCCCAGTTGAAATTCCGGGAGAGGTAAACCTTTCCAAAAGCTTTAGTACTGTAATAAAACAAATGAATGAAAAAGAAGACAGTATTTCTTTAGCACATTGTACCTGTTTCTTTTGAATTGCAGGTGGTGTTTCTCCACCCTGTTCACAATTATGCTCTCATATCATATGATCCCTCTGCTTTGGGACCTGTTGGTGCTTCAGTTGTTCGTGCTGCAGAGTTACTTCCAGGTGCTTGATTGTGTAATTGCTAAATTTCTACTGTTTTAGTGAGACTTCATCGGGTCTAGATTTAGCACGAAGAACATTTTCATTCTCAGTGAGCCATAAAGGCTATTTTCATTCTCAGTGAACCAAAAAGGATATCATACTTTGGATGAATGGAGATGAGTTAACTGGTTCCCTCAAGGGACTGAAATAGAAATAGGAATTGAGGAGAAATTATAATTTGCAATTTCCTGAATTGCAATTTCTCCAATCCCTTTCTGTCAAGGACCACTTACCGTACCGGTGAGGGTAACATGACAACTGTGGGCATGATTAACTGTTTGTGTGCTTATTAGTTGTAGTCAATACTTGATAGATTTATTTCTTTATGTGGAAGTTAATTGCTTTTGTAAATGAAGCAATAACCTTAGAAAGGGATGAGGGAATATTTAAAAAATAAGATGAGATTTTGTCTTAAAAACTATATATTTTAGATGTAGGAGATGTGAGTAGGCTGAGGTTTTGAAGGCACATGCTATTTCACAATCATTTATCCAGATTCAGGAGACTTATTTATTACATATTCTTGTCCAGAGCCGGCATTACGTCGAGGGATTCCGTTTACCTTGTGGGGTTGAGTAGAAGCCTTCAAGCAACTTCCAGGAAATCTGTGGTCACGAATCCCTGTGCTGCATTAAATATAGGATCTGCTGATTCCCCACGTTACAGAGCAACGAATATGGAAGTAATTGAGCTTGATACTGGTAAATTTGGATAAGTTCTTATTCTTCCCTTTTGTTTCAACCAGCATGTTACTCATACAGATTAATGCCTGACTGTGTATTTAAAAATACAGATTTTGGTAGTACATTTTCGGGTGTGCTAACAGATGAACAAGGAAGGGTCCAAGCTATATGGGGAAGCTTCTCTACTCAGGTTTCTACCACTTATTCTCTGCTTCCGGGGTTGAATCTGGACGAAAAAAGTGCTCATATAGTAAATTGAATGATAAAACTAATTCTTAAAGACATTAATAAAAACCATTTTCATCCTTCTCGGAACAGCTTTGCTTTTTTGGCATAATATCAGCACTTTTATGACCAAACAGTAAAAAGTCCAACCCTTTCTGCTCCTTTTTTTAATTATAAAATTAATTTCAGAACTAGATTTTTGTGGGCCTGTACAATGTCCACAATTAAAGCTTTTCTTCTTTGGTTTGTACGAGGAAGTGTTTTGGAAAAGTTAATAAGATCTTCTCTTGGGTCTTCTCCTTACAGCTTAAACTGTTAGCATAGTTGGTTGTTAGACCCTAATAAACCTAACTAGTAAGAAGAACAACAACTAAGCCTTGTTTACTAAGTGGGGTTAGCTACGTGGATCAATCGACGCCATAGTGCTTTATCATATATTATATTTTTGTCTAACCCAACTAAACCTAACTACTATCAGTTTCAATTTTTGTTTTTTGGGGAATAGAAGTTTAAGGGAAGGGAGCTGCTCCATTCCAAGGTCAACGCTTGCAAATGCCTTAGCAAGGGTTTAGGATGGTACTTGTAGATGACCCACTAGTAGGAAGTGGACCTGAAACCTATGCATTGACAGAGTTCTCTCCTATCTAGATGTTAATTTCTAAATAAAAGTGAAAGAAGAAATATTAGACTCCAACAATATATCTTAACATAATGAGTAAAACTCCCGGATGAGAGACTTAAAACAATGTACATATTCTATGGCAGTTGTCATGAAACCATTTAGTCCAAAAGCTTAAATTGATGGTAGAGGCATGAATGATTTTATACTCTTAACAAACCCCCTTTTGCTAATGTCTCTCTTGGCCTTGATGCATAACTTATTTTATTAGATTGGGGGTTTGAACCCCAGATCATTTGGTGATGGTGGCTTATATATCATGTCAAGAAATCATATCTCTCAAAAGTTTAAGCTGATGGGTAGAAGCACAAGAATGGTTTTATTCTCTAACATTAGTTTTTGGTCTTTCCTTTAGTTTAAGATAATAAAGCCTAACTTCGAATAGTTGTGTCCTCGTAGAAGAAGGGAAAGAGAAGAAAGACAAAAACTGGAAAGAGACAAGAGAAGACAAATTTTACTCAAACTTCAAGAGGCTACCTGATGGTGGGTTGGTCCTTGAAGTCTGCCATTATTCCTTTTCATTTAAAATTCTAATATTAATTAAGAAAGGCCTTTGCTGTTCTGAAGTTGTATGGCTGTTATAAAAATCACAGACCTTTAAGTTAAAGGAGAGAATGATTTTCTATATGTATGAAAAACAAAAACTAGTTTTTTAATTGGTCTAAGATTTAGAAAGGTTAATATGTGATTTTTTATTTTCAAGACGGGCTTGATTGGATGGGTGGAAGTAAAAGGTAGAAGATAGAGGAGGGAAAATGGGAGACAAATGAAAATGTTTTAATTTGGACTTCTTGGTGGTGCTTGGAAGAGAATATGATAAAAATGATGACTGAATTTATTTTTATACAACTTAGTACAATTGAAAGTCGAGAGGAGTGAAAAAATATAATTATAATACTAATTAATATGTTCTTCCTTTTGACAGTATTTCTAACATCAACAGAAGGGTTTTTAATTAGAAAACATGGATCTAACTTGGCTTTTCTCCTTGCATTGTCACTTCTTTTTCATCATAAATGGTGTCGGTTTTTATTTATCCATTATCTGTTTTTCTGCCTAGCAAGCATGTGTTGATTTTGATTCTTTACTTTCAATCCTCTTTTAGCTTTTATGCCTACACATGGCATAGCTATATATTTTGGGGGACTTGGAGCCCTAAGGAATTAATTTTAGTCAGTAGATGTCTGCATCTTATTTTATTTTATTGTCTTTTTTTGTGGAAGGGTGGGAGAGGGGTATATGATGGATCCTGATTGTTTGTGAATTATGATGTACTATTTTATTTATTTTTGTTTGCTGAAATCCCTGTTCCAGCTGAAATTTGGTTGCAGTACATCAGAAGATCATCAATTTGTGAGGGGTTTACCAATTTATGCAATAAGTCAGGTCCTTGAAAAGATTGTATCTGGTGCAAATGGGCCACCTCTTCTGATAAATGGTGTCAAACGGCCTATGCCCCTTGTGAGAATTTTAGAGGTTGAACTTTATCCAACATTGCTTTCTAAGGCTCGGAGTTTTGGATTGAGCGATGATTGGATTCAGGTATGGATCTTCCTGTTATAGTTTGTTTTTACCTTTAGGGTATTTTCTTCTTTCTAGGTGCAATTTGTAAGAATGTATTTGACTCAAGCTATTGAAAGAATGTAGAATTCTTGCATTGTATGTTTATGACGATATAAGACTCAATGATTTTATTCTTTCTTGACAACCAGATTTAAGGTTCTAGTCTAGCCCTTTATGCACTAGATATTTGCAGAGAGAAGAACAGGCGAGAGATTCTTTAGGGCCTGATGAAAGCCCAAGCATTTATGTTGCAAAAGTGAAAATAGTCAATAGCATTAGTCATTTGTTGTATGGATTGAGTTTGTGAAGTTTAGTATACAAGACCTGTCAAGTAATCCTTGTAAGTGTTCATTTGGACATGGCGCAAGTCATGGTTCCCTTGTTGACAGTAATGGAGAACCATCTCTCTCAAAAGGTTAGCTATTGGATAGAGGCTCATGAATGATCTTATTTCTAACATGCGGTCTTATGCAAATACTCAGTGGGCATGAAGTATGGAGTCGTGGACAATGCATAGGGCCACTTGTGTCAAAATTTGACTTTTTGGTTTGGAAGAAAGCGGAATAATAGGGATTGAACTCTATAGATCACTTGGTTGTAGAAGTTTTGATACCATGTTATAAACTATCTCTCCCAGAAGTTTAAGTTATTGATTAGAGACACATGGATGATTTTAAATTTCACTTTCCTGCTGCCTTGTGATAAATGACTGAAATGAAGAAAAAATAAATTATGAAATAAATATGAGATCTGTTCTGAAATAAAGGTGAAAATTAGTTTTTATTTGTAAGGATTAATAAATACTTTATTTACAAGGATATGATGAAAGGGTGCAAAAAGGGTATACGAGTATCATTTTATGAGAGAAACTTACGTTGTAGCAAAGGTAGATTTAGATGACAAACCATCTAGATTTAGCAAATTGAAGATGGCCCCAACACAAGCTTCCCTTGAAACAGCAGCAAATATGACAATGTATTCCTGATGATTCTACCTCCAATATGTGGCATAATAGCTTTCTTCCTTGGATGATTATTGTCAAAAGTCCTTTGGGTTTTGCTGTATGAAAGTTATGTGCTATTTATGATGAATGTGTCTGTCCCATTTTGTTTGGCTAAAAATTATTCCAGTAAATTAAACCAACTTCCTTCCAGGTTTACCTACAGACTACAGTACCACCCCCTTCTGTTTCAGAAATTACACTCTCTTTGACATTCCTTGTCTTTGTATTTTCATATCTAGGAATCTAGGATGATTGTAGTATGTATCAGATTAATATTTAAACAGGGCATAAGGGGTGGCCTTCATTTAAAGTTGGGAAGGTTAGTGTTTCTTTCTGAAAATTAGATGAGTGTAGCTTAGACAAATATCAAAAGGGGTCAGTGTAATGTGATGGAACTGGAATTATGAGTTGGTACTGGTGACAAGGTTGTCCAAATTATCCCTGTTGTATCTTTTTCCATCTTTATTTAAGAAAAATATTTCACGCAAGGCCAAAATGTATAGGATCTATTTGGTTTCAGTATTCAATTTTTCAGTTTTTAGGATTTTGTGAAGGAAATATTGAAAATTGGAAATGAAAATTGAAAACTGGTTTTTGTAGTTTTCAGAATTTTCAGTATTTTCTTTACAAAATCTGGAAAATTGAAAAATTACAAATGAAAATTGATAACTGGAAACCTAAACCAAACAGGCTTATGGAATCTCTTGTTAATTAGCTCAGGTATTAAATTTCCATACCATCTTTCACCGAAAAGAACTAGCTTTGGCATTGCCATTATTATGGTTTGGTGTTAATGGTTTTTGGTCTCTGGTATTGTAGGCACTTGTCAAGAAAGACCCAGTAAGGCGACAGGTTTTACGTGTTAAAGGTTGTTTGGCGGGATCTAAGGCTGAGAATCTTTTAGAGCAAGGAGACATGGTTTTAGCTATTAATAAAGAACCAGTCACGTGCTTCGGTGACATTGAAATTGCTTGCCACAAATCTCAGGCCAATGATGGGAAGCTTTGTATGACTATTTTCCGACAGGTATGTGAGAATATTTACCCTTTGTTGATTTAATTTATATTATTTCTTTTGATTGAGGACTCGTGGAGCTTGCTGAATGATCGTTTCTTGTGCTTTTCCTTCTTTGGTGAGTTACATGGATTATTCCTTAATGATCGATTCCATGGTTGTTCAGGGACAAGAGGTTGAGCTTCTTGTGGGAACAGATGTTAGGGATGGAAATGGCACAACACGGGCAATTAATTGGTGTGGCTGTATTGTTCAGGATCCACACCCGGCAGTGCGTGCTCTTGGATTTCTTCCTGAAGAAGGTCATGGTGTATACGTGGCAAGGTATAATTTTCGCTCATGCTTGCAATTCATAATTCTGCAGAAGGATAAAGTTCCTAA
Organism: Dalbergia oliveri; assembly: GCA_030441495.1. Taxonomy (NCBI): domain Eukaryota; kingdom Viridiplantae; phylum Streptophyta; class Magnoliopsida; order Fabales; family Fabaceae; genus Dalbergia; species Dalbergia oliveri. Next base: position 2,930,937 of record JAMLFY010000002.1, read on the forward strand.
TTAATGGATGGTGGCAAGGTGGGATGTTTATATTACTAGTAATAGTTTGAGGTTGTACTGTGTGTAGTAGTTAGTAAGCTCACTTGGACCTCGCTGATCCTGTGTGCACAATCTGCTGTCTTGTCAATTGAATGTGATGGCCGTTGATCATGGTCTAGAACTCTAGATAACTAAGAGGCGTTTGTTTTGGGCTTTAAAATTACATTTCCACGAATCACATTTCTATGACTATTATATCCGGCAATGTCATTCTAGAAAACTTGTTTGCTTACCATTAAAAGTTCCTAGGAATCATCTTTTGAGTTTCCTGAGAATAGGTTAAAAACTTGTTTGGTTTACGATACATATTCCTAGGAATACATTTGATAATTCTCAAAAAAAAAAAAATTCCTTAGCATATTTAAGTGCATTATTATTATTATTATTTATTAAATAAGAGATATTTCAATATTTTTGTACAATAACTTTTATAATAAATATATTATAATAAAAAATAAATAATTTTATCCATTTTAATTGTTCCCAAATACTTTCTGTTGAATACTTTTATATAGATTTATTATGGATAACTAAATATTAGTTGAAAATATGTAACAAATTGCAAATCTTAGATATATATATATATATATATATATATATACTCTCCATTCCTTATTAGTAGTTGTGGTGAGAAACTGTGCCAATTTGGTACATTAAAATGTTAATGTATCTAATTATAATTTATAATCAAATACATTAAATTTTTAATGTACCAAATTGCAGGGGTTCCACCAGGGTTATTAATAAGGAATAGAGGGAATATATTAGAAAACATATAATGACAAATATATTATATTTACATACGTCAGTTTGTCTCATTGATGAACTCACAGCTGCTCTTACATTGCGTAATTTTGACTTAGCATCTGCTTACAAAATTTGTCATATTCACAGGTGGTGTCATGGTAGTCCTGTACATAGATATGGTCTATATGCTCTACAGTGGATAGTCGAAATTAATGGAAAACCAACTCCAAATTTAGATTCTTTCGTTGATGTGACGAAGGTATGGAATTTACTATGCACAAATGCAACTTGGATTTACATGCATACACTTACCTCGCATTTCTTCCTAGCTAGAGCTTAATGTTATGATACAGCGTCCCTATTGATTATGGATGCATTAGATTGTATGGCGTGTCTATATATGGCTCCATCTATGGTACATTTGTGTTATCACTGTTAAGTTATATGAGGAAACTATTTACCCACTTAATTTACTGTATAATCACTTATTAACATGAGACATTTATGGAATTTGTAAATCCCTATTATGCTTTTGACATGCCGCTAAAAGTGTCCATCAACTTTTTCTTCTACAAGCTATTTCTCTTTATGACCGGGAAATTGCATGTTTTTAAATTAATGGGAAATTGCATATTTTGGGGAGAATATTGTAATTGTTGTCTGGATCTGATAGTAGTATTCATGATAAGGCATCACGGTTTTCGCTGCACATTTATATCTAGGACTAACGAACTTCTTTTTCTGTATTCTCTTGAATCACATGTATTATAATTATTTCTTGAATGTTACCAGGAACTGGAGCATGGAGAGTTTGTTCGTGTGAGGACAATTCACCTCAATGGGAAGCCACGAGTCCTAACATTAAAGCAAGATTTGCATTATTGGCCTACATGGGAATTAAGATTCAATCCAGACACTGCAATTTGGCATCGTAATATAGTCAAGGCATTGAAGTGCAATACCGTATGAGCAGAGTATATTATTGGTACTCACATCCCGGTGGAACCAGCAGAGCATATGAGCATCTAAAATCTTGTGGAAGGCATTTAGCTGTGCTGCGCTGTTGCAACATTTGATGCTCTTCATAAATATTCTATTGCATTGCCATAAATCCATGCTTGACAAGTGAGGTGTTCAATTCAGGCTGGCAATGAGTTATTTGGATCATGTACACCGCATCATTTACATTATATACTGGAAAGCTTGAGTAATAAAAGAAGAAAAGAATAATAAGTATTTATCATTTTTTAGGGTATGAACAACATAGAAAGCTTCTGTTTGGTTTTCCTTTGGCTTTTGTACATCTCATCAAAGCCCCATCCATTAGCATCATCCTCAGCTGCTGTTGCAATGTAAATGTGATGGAAAAACTTTGAAAGTAGAAATATAAGCTATTAGTATATGTGCAGTTGTAATTTCTCTCCTTTTTAACTTCTCGCTTGTCAACGTTTTATGACCTTATCCTGTCACGTAAGTGGGAATTAAAATTAATAAATAATTTGACAAAGGAAACTACTGCGTTTTCGTAACTTGTATGTAATGAGATATGAATGTCCTTAACGATGGCTGACATGCTTCAAGCTGGTGAAACGAGTTGATGTTCCTACATCACATTATTTTCGTAAGTAGACGTGTTATAGCAACCTGGTAAACCCTGTCTGAATTGAATTGTTGTGCCTACATAACATATTACTATCAGAATCAATTTTCCTCTAAGCTTATACCGGGAAATGTTAAACTGCATGAAAATTTAAAATACAACAGATAAATTGAGCTAATAGGAAGAAAAAGGAAATCTGAACTAAGAATAAGGAAGAGAACCAAACATTAAACTAAACTTCTCCTGTGGAAGAACTTAGCTTCATGATGTCATGATCATCCAAACACCGTAGTAATTGAAAGTGCTCCCAAACCAACCAGAACCAGCAACCCCACACCTCTGTTTTCAGCACCAGAGTAATAGTATATCCATGTGTATGGTTTAGGCTGGTTTACCTGCCCTGGCACAGGCACATATATGAACTTTGGTGGCGGTGGCGGTAAAGGGCTGCAGTTCTCTGGGCAGGAGGGATACTTAGGAGGAGGTGGAGGTGGTGGTGGTGGTGATGGTGATGGCGGTGGTGGTGGAGGAGGAGAAGGAGGCGGAAGTGGTGGCGGTGGTGGCGGAGGAAGTTGCTGGCCACATGTGTTTCCACAAGGGCATGATCCACACTTGATTTCATTGTCTGGTGGCTGAGCAACCACCTGTTGGTCAAACTTCTTAGAAGAAGTTATGGCATTAGTTGGAGATGAAAATATAATGCATAAAAGAACGAGTACTGTTGTGAGCTTTTGAGGCTTCCAACTCTGTGTTGGAGAAGCCATTCTCTGAGTAGTAGGGACTTGGAATTTGCTCCTTTTGAGCCAAAGCCAAAGGCATAGAAATATGAAAGGGAGAGAGATAGAGAGAGAGAGAATGTGAATGTGTAGAAGAATGTAAAGGGTTGGTGATGTTCTTGCCTTACGTTTAGTGCACGAGTGGTGTGATAAAGTAATGGTCATGATCCATTTAGCAATTCGTAGCTTTGATCATTTTGGAAATTGCATGGTAAGAGAAGCAAGGGGAACTTGGTTTAGTTAGTCCAATTACTGTTGTTTGAGCGCTGTTGATAGCGAGTTGCATGTGTTTGTTATAAATGTACTAACGTAGGGGACCTTGTGCGTGGACTCTTTCAATGTGGAGGTTGAGCAAATAAAATGGTCACTCTTGTATGTGTCTCTGGGGAATTCAGTGAGAAAACCTCAAGATTCTGAGAAGGGTTAATTTTTAACCCACTACTAGCAAGTAGCAATATGTTGGGTCCTTTATTCCCTACACTTTTGATTGAGCATAAGAATATTTGCCTTTTTGCATGAGGTAAGGTGAGCAGATTCAGACATCAATTGCACAGTAGTTGTGTCTCTCCCTCCATTGTGCTATTGAACTCTCGTGGCTGTTGCATGAGGTGTAAGGTCATCAAACTCATATAGCTAGTGTTCAGTGGACAATATAGTTAGGGTGTAAGTCGGCACATAATCCCACATTCCTTATGTATAAATAACAACTTTTATGTAAAATAGGGAAAAGGAACTTGAGCGAAAAGAAAAGAGAAAACTAAATGAACTAGGACTTGATCTCCTGTCAACAATTAGTACTTATTTGTTTAAAGGTGTGTTAGCCTGGCAGGCAAAGCAAATGTTTGATTAGCAATTTAATTTACTTGTTAGTTTATTAACTGTAACCTTAACATGATGTCCAAATCATAGTTAAGTTAAACTGTAAAGAGAATAAGAGGGGAAATTAAATTAAAGTTGCAGCATGCATAGAGGGACTGCTGAGTGCTGAGTGCTATTTAACCTTACTTTGCATCTCTCAATCTATAGAACAGAATCCTTCCTTAACTTTGCATAAAGTGCCAGGCTTGCACTATTCCTCCCCTTGAATGACCAATTATTGGAAATATTTATTTAATGTGGCTTGCACTTGCGGTAGAAGTATCTTATAGTCTTTTCCACCTTTTATTTTGAGACAGATTAGCTAGCAAAATTCCTTAAGGACTTCTGAGTTGCTGAGCTCTTTATTTAGTAATCTAGAGAAAGAGAAAGATAAAGAAAAGAGAGAAAGTTTTTCTACTTTGTTTGTGTCTTTGTGAGAAATTCTTCTTAGCCAACCTACATTCTCAACGCTGGAAACATAAGCATAGGAATCAATTTAAGAGTTAACATAGTTTCTTTCAACAAGTAAAAACTTGTGATTTTTTCTTTAATGTCTAAACATGTAGATTTTGACTATTCCACAATTTTTAAAAGCAAAATGTGACCTGTTTTGTTATAACACATTAAGCAAGGAATCACATACCAGGAATATGATTAAAAGAGTGCACTTCTAAACTTTTTTCTTGGACGCGATCTATCATTCCTTTTTAACCTCTCGATTATTCTTGGCCACTTTTACTTGCAGTTGCATGTCAATCATGCTTACATGAGTAGAGTCTCCATTTGCATCAGATTTATCAGAGACAAATTTGAAGTGAAATATGATGAGCATGAAATACCAAGGTATACCAATACTACATCATGAATGCTGAAGGTGTGCCATAAGAATAAAGGAAATAAGATTTAAGTATAAGAAATGAATTAAGGGTGAGATAATGGTAATAAAAAGTGATAACATTTATAAAATATTTTAAAGTTCTATTTACACATGTTTATGATAAATATGTAGCATGTTCCTATAACTCTACATGATGTGAATCCTGCTCACAAACATACTTTTATACTCGGAGAACTTATTCTGTTTTTACAGATAATAAAGAAGAAGGCACCAGATGCTCTATGTTTTTGGTTGCAAGCATTGATTATTGCTCTTACATTTGGTTCTTTGGTTGCCACCAATGGCTTCAATTGGTTTATGTGTGAATATAGGTGTATCCGAGGGACTATAGAACATTTAGTGGTTGAGAAAGAATACTAGTGCTCAAGCTCCATCTCCTGCCTCACTGACTTCAATTTTGGCTCATCTGATGTTAAAATGTAAAACCATTCATATGCTTTTATCCATCAGCTTAAGCTTTTAACTTAGATGATTTCATTATATAATATCAGAGCCATGACTAAATGGTCTAGGTTCGAACTCTCATCCTGATAAAATTGTTCACGCTTCAAGTTTCAAAGAGACATTTGTGTGAAGGACGTGTTAGGATATAAAATCATTTAGTGACTTTACATATTAACTTAAACTTTTGGGAGAGTTGATTACATAACAACCCAAACCTTTTCTCTTCCTTTTCTTATATAGTTTTTCAAGATTAACATTTACGGGTTTGAGTGATACATTATTAAACTAATATGTATGTTCAAATCCCCCCATTGACCTCAGACTACACTCGTGGCTTTGAATTGATAATTAGCATGTTACATCTTTGTTTTCTTATTGTTCATGGTGCGAGTGTCCACGGTGGGAAAGCTCCTGATATTTCCCACAAGTTTAAGCTCAAATAAGATGATGTGGATCCAAAGAAAAAAAATTGTCAGAATAATTCAAGCACAACTTTAATTTGCATAACAGGAAAATGCTTTTTGCTCTGAATCGTTCTGAAATGAGTTATAGAAATTCAGAATGACCTTTGCAAATTATATGTCATAATTGGTGGGTTTTATGATTCACTTTCTGCCATCATTAACCATCTATTATTATCCATTGAATCAAACTATTCAAAAAATAATAATAATCATCCAACGATTAATAATAAGAGATTTATAATTAACCCAAACATATGGGGTTCACCTGATAATTTGTCGCTATAACTTCTAAATCAACATCTAGGCCTAGCTAGCATCGAAATTGAACATTGTGTTTCTGTCAATGTAGGCTGGGGCTGCCACCTTGTCCCAGAATTTCATTGACAATAATCTGTCTTGCTTTGTTTCAGCAATGTATGTGATCTTTCTTCTTAGTAATATGTTTTGTATGAAACCATATATTTGAGTTTATGTTAGAAGCATTTAAAACACAAATTTTAACATCTGTGACACTCTCCTTGGTCTGATATATACAGAAAAAAAAAAGGAGGGGACATTTTGCTACATTCTGGATTCGTACGCATCATACATTCCACATTAGTACCTTAGATTCAAGAGGTGTTGTAATCTATTACGCTACATTTCATCCAGCAGGGGAAATAGGATGAGTTGGATAGATTTTAGATTAAAACAAAACGGATGGGTCAACAATAAATTATTAATCTATTTATGATTTGAAAGAAAAAGAAATTGTAATCTATTCATTACTCATTTAATAAATAATTACCTATTGATTGTTTTCTCATAAAATAAATTACATTGTTGTTATATAAAATGGTTATATTGAATTTTTCCCTTAAGGATGTGTGTTCGATATGGGTATATAAATTAGGGTAAAATTTTCTTAAATAAATTTCATGTATAAAATTGCACTTGAAGTTTATGTATAAATATTTATTCCTATTTTTATTCTAAGGATTCTAAAGAGGTAAGTTTTGTATTGAAAATTGTGTTTTCTAAGGTTTCAAAATGTGGAATCCAATGTAAAGTTAATAAAGTTACCTTTTATGGAATCTCTAACTAGTGCTCTTAGAAAACATTTTTCTATAAAAAACAAATTTGAAAGAGAAAGAAAAAAATAAATTTTTTAATTACTAAATCCTTGCGTAGAAATAGGAAGCAATTAGCTGTCCTTGCCAATGAACTAGTCAACTAAGCAATCCAAGTCAAGTAATAGATCAAATATGCAATCAGTTTTACGTAAATTGACCCAACTCAACCAATTCTTTAAAAAAAAATAGCGACTCAATATAATTTAATCAAATAGATTGGATCGTAAGTATTTATTTAAAATATTTTAACATTTTAACAATAACTACAGACAATTTACCTTTGGCCCTAAATTTTTCAGAGTCCATGTGCCAAAAATTGAAACTTGGCCTGGGAGACAATCTTTTGATTCCTTTCCTAATAGAAGCATTTGGCTTCTACTATATTGTTAAGTTATATATAGAATGAATTAAGAGTTAAGTTATATCATAAAAAAAGTATCAAAATTTTCTAAAAAATAAAAATAATTATTAGATAAAATAAAATAATATAACACACTTAATTATCTAAAAGTAATATATAATAATAATAATAATAATTCTAACAAATAAATTCGAATAAAAATTTGAGCTCTTGCAACATTTTCTTGAAAAAAATCTGTCTCTTAATTTTATGATGAGGCCAACCCGAACAGTCTAGTTAAACCCTTTAATCTTCATGGTGAAACGTTACCCGCATCATATTTTGCACCAGGTAGAAAAAAATGGTTGCTTCATGTCAAACGGAAAAAGTCACTTCAATCATCGCTCATCCAATATGACAATACAGTAATAAGCATGATCAGACAAGCAGGTTAAAAATGCAAGGATTATTATATCTCTAGAAATTGCTAAATGATAAGTGAGAAACCTTTACAATCATGTCATCCAATATGGAAAACACATTTTTAATGGGCAGACAGACAGGCCCAATAAGGTTGTGAGAATAAAAATAATCTTGAAATCACACTACAAGAAAAATGATACCTTTTAACAATCAAAACATCAAAAGCGTGGATAAAAATATTGTCAAAAAGGGTAATTTTGATATAAAATGATCATTGAAAATACTTATCAATAAAAGATTATAAATATTTTTAACGATCAATTTATACTTTTCTTAATAAGATTTTTATTAATACTTTAATTGTTAAAAATATATATTTTTCTTGCTGTGTGCATCACCAAATTATGGTGGAAAAAGTGTCTACAACCATATCATGATCCAATATAGCAAAGACATGTACTCTACAATAAGGACGCGTTTGTTTGATGTCTCGAGACACAAATACAGGGATATTTTGTTGTTGTATGATATTTGGTGGTGGAGACGGGATACAGAGATAGAAAAATTTTTTGTCCCAAAGGTAAAAATTTTCTGGATTTCTGTCCTTCCATAAAGTGGAGACATGATACGGAGATTGAAATTTAATTTTTTTTCCAATAACATATCTTAGATAGCAACCTTGGTGGTGGTCAGGTCGTAGGCCACTGCCGATCAATGAAAAGTCAATGCCGATCAATAGTCAACGGATCGCGTCGGTCAATGGCAAGTCAACGCCAGTCAATGCTAACCAACGGTCCACGATGGTCAATGCCGATCAATGGCGGCATGGGGTGATCAATGCCCGGACGGAGTCCGAGAGGGTACATATGTCACGAAGACTTGGGAACGTGACCACGTGAATTCCATCCCGTAAGCCTTCTGGTGACGTGTCTATCTAAAAGCACAACTTATCATAGTATAATACTTGAAAGATAATTTTCTTCTAAATCAACAATCATTTCTCTATTTAAAACATAATACTTAATTACGTAAACTGGAAATATTTAATATTAAAATTTTGAAAACCCTTTTCTAATTCATTCTGCAAATTTGAAAATCATAAACTAATCCATTCACATTATATTAATCTTAAATCTGACAACTTGCTTAACCATGGGAAACTGGTTTATACTATTTAGCTGATTAAATACATAATCTAATCGAAATCAAGAATTTCAAATCCAAACTAAAATCTTGCAACACATATAGGAAATTACATAAACTTTGAAAATAAGTACAGTATCTCAAAATATATGCGTGGCTCGAATCCCGCCAAACTACTGGAGCCCTCCAAGACTAACATAACCTCATTAAGTCTTACAACAATATTAAGCTCACCAAGGGATCGCCTCGGAACCGTGAAGAAAATAAGGCAACTATGAGAGGAAGAAGGAGAAGGGTGAGTCAATGGACTCAATGAGTGAGCTCTCACCCATCACCCATATAGGACAACCAAGGAACATATATATATATATATATATATATGCAATAATACATGCAAAAACATAAACCATTTGATATTTACATACATAGCTAGCTAGGAAAACACTTTGCATTCCATAGATTCATAATCAAACATTTCTAAACTCATAGCTGAATAAATACATATATAATAACAAAGGCTGTAAAGTAGTGCTCAGTCCTGCCCAGAAGAGCCTGCGAAACCATAATAGTCTCTGTTGGACATGCTGGGGCACCTAACTAGGTCCCCTTTTTGAAATTGCCACCATAGCTGTTACGGGTTTGCCTCCATGACGTTTGAGTTTGCCTCCATGGCTGTATAATACGTTGCCTCCATGGCTGTGTACCGTTGCCTCCATGGCGTTTATTACTATTGCCTCCATAGCTGTCTAATACTATTGCCTCCATGGCGTCTCGTAATATATTCATCATACAAAACTTAACTCATAATAAATAAAAAGGAAAACAACAAATGCTAAAAGGAGGATACTTTGTCCCAGGTAAAGCAGAGCCACTAAATTCTTAGTACACTAAGAGTTCTGGACTCAAACAAGGTTAGCAATCTAACTTTAGCATAACTCCTATGGAAATCATTCCCAAGGGATTACCGCTTACCGTTGATTTCAAGCCTACAGAATATGTATCTAACAATTGCTACGAATCATACTGAATTTCATACCTCTTGGTACTATAAATCTAAGTTCTAAATTCAAATATTAAGCTAACATAACTTTTCATATTCTTGATAAATCTAAAATCATAATTTTAAACACCGGAGTTCTAAATTATGAAAACTTTAAAACTATAATAATATTTTTCTTCATAAAACTAATCATACTTTCTTCAACATAGCTCAACTTAATATTTTTCAATACATCTCAACTGGCTAATCTAAAATATGGTCTAGAATTTAAATCATAATTGACATCATAACTCTTAAAACATATTTGTTAAAATAGCAACTAGATAAAATCATATATTCTTTCAACAATCATTTCATTAGTATATAAAACATTTTCTATACATACAACATAGCAATCATGGTCCTATGGTTTTGTAAAACTCATTCTTTCATGCTATCATCATAAATCATAATTTTTCTAGCTTAACATAATCTATACATACACCCGCTTATAGGCATTCTGATTTCAAGCCTAAGAATATGTATCTAGGTTGCTACGAATCATTCTGAATTTTGTACCTCTTGGTACTATAAAACTGAAGTTCTAAATTCAAATATTAAGCTAACATAACTTTTCATATTCTTGATAAATCTAAAATCATAATTTTAAACACCGGGTTCTAAATTATGAAAACTTTAAAACTATAATAGCATTTTTCTTCATAAAACTAATCATACTTTCTTCAACATAGCTCAACTTAATATTTTTTAATACATCTCAACTGGCTAATCTAAAATATGGTCTAGAATTTAAATCATAATTGACATCATAACTCTTAAAACATATTTGTTAAAATAGCAACTAGATAAAATCATATATTCTTTCAACAATCATTTCATTAGTATATAAAACATTTTCTATACATACAACATAGCAATCATGGTCCCATGGTTTTGTAAAACTCATTCTTTCATGCTATCATCATAAATCATAATTTTTCTAACTTAACATAATCATGTAATATCACTTTCTATACTTTTTCTTATTTCAAATTTTATATTCAATAATCATCATGCAAGAAACATATTCATTATGATAAAACTAAGGTTGAGATTAAACCTATTCACCTAGAGGGAGAACAATAACGACGATACCAAGGGAGCTTGAAGCGAGGATGACAACAACAACTGGCATAGAGCAACCACAACTCTAGATTAATCTCTAATATCCCCTAGATAACTCTAATGTAACTCTAACAATATTGGATAGCACCCTCACTTGACAATAATGGAGAAACAACAACCCAACCAAGAACATGAAAGAAGTGGAAGGAATGAGACATAATCTATCAATATTTATATACCTTGAAGTTTGGGAAAGATAGATTAATGGAGGATAAGAGTAAGGAGGTAGGAGAAGGAGAGGAAGTGTTAGGGCTCGAATTTGGGGTGAAATCCAAGTGGAAGGGGGTATATATAGGGTAAGGGGGCTCATTTATCAAAACTGCGTCGTTTTGCATTGTCTAATATCAAAACGTTCGTTCAGCGAGCTTAGTTTTGCACTTGCCGATATTAGACACATTCACTGCAATGAGTAAAGCTCGCTGCAGCGAACCTAGAGGAGCAATAACTCGTTGCAGCAAGCCTCCTGGCTCGCCTGCCCAGCGAACCTGTTCTGTGAAATTTTGCAACAACATAACTCTAGCAGCACCCACCCTCAACACTCACTTATTTACATTTTTTAATTTTAAGTTAATGGGAAGATTAACTTTAAAACATAAATATAAATAAGAAAATACCCCCATTTTGATTCAAATAAAATATCTAAAAAATCAAAACTCCAACAATTCAAAATCTAAATTTTGGGTTTTAGTTTAAATCCGAAAGTTTTTGAGATTTTCTAAACTTGAGGGCTCAAAACGAAACATTTAAAAGTATCATAAAATTTATTAAAAATCACTCTTCAACTCATTTTCCCTCTAGGAACAATTACCGGGACTTTTAATCCCAAGAATGTCACTCTAACATTTAGCCCTCCAAGGAGGTGTAGAGTCAAGACTTAGAGAACTCCAAGACCTGGCTGGGTCCTGGGACCATGACGCCGTATAGAACTTATCTAGACACGTGTGCACGGGTATTACAACATATGTCTTTTTATCATGTATTTATTGTATTGTCCCGTGTTGCCAAATAAAATATGGAGACAGTTATCATGTCTTGTACTCCACAACTAAACATGATACAGAGATAGTGTTTTTTATGTGTCCGTCTTTATTGTCTCTATTGTCCTGTATTTCTGTCCCATGACAGTAAACAAACACTACCTAAGAGACAATGACATTAAAGGTGTGAGGAATAAATATAATGTTAAAGTTACTAAATGATATGGCATGAGGACCTATTACCAAAATTAAGCAGGGAGGAAGTGACAAACAGGCCAAGAGCCATTTCATCGTTGACAAAACTTGCTAATAACGCTATATATATATATATATATATATATATATATATATATATATATATAGTTTAATATGAAAATGAGAGGATTAAATTTGGACCTCATAATAATATATGGATGGTCAAAATAAAAATTATTATAAGATTGCATGATCACTTTAAAAAATCACATGACTTTATATTTTAATCCTGACTATTAATGCAAGATTTGATAACCCAGATTTATTCATCTCTCTCATATAAAATCATTCCTCTTACTTATTTATATATATATGGTCAAATTTTTTTATATGGATTTTGAGTGATAAAAGTGCAAGAATATATTGTTTCGGTGGAAACAATTTTGGTATAGTCAACAATATAGAATTCATTGTAAGCGAAGGATTATGTACAAAACAAACATAGCTTTACTATTTTGTAAAGAATCTGCTATAAGCGGATTTTGTACAATACAATTTTTAACAAAGAAAGCAAATTGCATCGCAACACTTAACCGGAAAGCAAACTTGGACGTGACAAATTTGGCTGGCCCTTCTAACTTGACATGACGCAATCATATTGGAAGTTGCATGCGTGACTTCACGAGCCTGGATGGGTGAGTTGACAACAAATTGAAACTACAGGAACCACGTTGAAAGCATTGTATACAAATTTGACCACACTAGAAGCTACAAAAGACTACAAGTGAGTCTCTACAATGGAGGTGACCACTTTCTGAAAATTTTTCCTGAAATGGAGGAATCTCGCTTATCCCATTGCATTGCTCTGGAAACTTGAGATTCACTTTAATTTGGGAGGAGTCAGGTAATGAAATGAATTGAACATAGAATTGGGCTCAAGTCTCGATTCTTCTCCCTTGTATTAGTCTATATAAATGAGTTGAGAGGGAAGGTTGTTTATAGAAAGAAATCGATTTTCAGTGATCTTTTTCCTTCTATTTTTTCTTGTTTCATTGTTCTTTTTTATTGTGTCCCCTCTGATCTTTTTAACTATCATTATTGAGTTTAGAAGCATAGAAATGCTCCACTCATCCTCCATCTCATTCCCATCCTTTTTGGCTATATTTTAAGTTTTAGAAATAAAGGGTAAAAAATAGTGTTCCACCATTTAAAAAGAGTCTGTAACCATCAAAAAGTTAGTAACCATCAAAAGAAAAAAGAGTGTATAGAAAAATATTGAAACACTTCTAGCTTCTAAAATCTTTAAATAAATAACTTGATTCATAATAATATTAAAAATAATATAAGTAAACAGAATAAATATTATAACCTATTAATAAAATAAAATAATCTTACATTTTTATTAATAACTTGCTCAGTAATATGCTTATGAGGATCCATTGTTTCATCAGGTCTTCTAGGCACTTTTTTTTACCTTATATCACTTTTTTTCACTCTATCTCTAAATAAAAAAACTAATAATATTTTCTTTTACAATAACTCTTAGCTAGAGCTTCGATGCTTTTCTATAAACAACCTTCCACTTCTCAAATCATTTATATAGGTCAATACAAGAGAGAAAAATCGAGACTTGGAGCTTAATTCAATGTTTAATTCATTTCATCACATACATCCTTGCTAAATTAAAGTGAATCTCAAATTATTGGAGCAATGCAACGGGACAGGCGGGATTCTTCCATTTCCCAAAAAAAATTTTAGAGAATGGTCACGTCCATTTCAAAGACTTGCTTGTAGTCTCTTGTAACTTCTAGTGTGGTCAAATTTGCATGTAACACTTTCAATGTGGTTCCTGTTTGTTGTCAACTCACCCATGCCATGCTATAGTCTACGTACAGTACCTATTGCTTTTTTTTTTTTTTTTCAGGAACTCGGATGGTCCGAGTTCCCTTCCTGCTACAGTGCACATTACAGAGTGTGTGTGTGTGTTTTTTTTTTTCCAGGAACTCAAATGGTCCAAGTTCCCTTCCCGCTACAATGTTGCGCTACAGTGCATCTGTGTCCTCCTGGCTCTGCCGGGTCACTGTGCTTTTTCAGCTTTCATGTTCTGGCAGTGTCTTTTCTCAATTTGGCTTTTTCTTAACTAGGACAATCTGAATTATGTTTTTCCATATTTGTGTATCTAAACCCTACAACCCATATTATAATGAAATTTTTTGGGAAACCTCAAATGTAAATTAATTTGTCTTACTATTGAGTTTAATTTATTTTTATCCGATATAACCCGCATTAATTTAATTGTTTGATTCGGGTTAACCAAATTTATTGAATAGGATTAATCCGCTTACACCCCAATAAATGATGCTATCATTATATATACATGTTAATTTTTTATTGGAATGGCAGAGAGTGGGGTGAGCGGAAGAGACATAAGATTTCAAAACCTGGAAATGGTCCCCTGACCGATAATGACATTAGTTAATTTTGTTTTCTTAATAGGAGAGACCGTGACAAAGGACTAAAATCCTCTAAACACTCTTATTTTCCAACTAAAAGCATCATTCGAAGAAAATGTTAATTAAGACATGACTATTACTGTATCATTAACTTTCTATTTTGATTGTAAGTTGTTCTCAGCTCCCTAAGACGCACACACGAACCTAGTTACACCTATACAAGATACATGCACTGCTGCACAAGCAAATTATAGCCAACAAATATCAGCGCTACGCGTTGACCGCCGCCACCATATATTATTTTATGAATTAAGATATTTGAATCCCATTTTTTCTGGACATTCTACAGTTCCAAAAGAGAAGAGAGGAGAGTCGAAGAGAGAAATTCGAAAAAACAAAAATATGAAGCACCAATTTCATATATTTTATATATATATATTGAGTGTTGAATATCTCGAATTTTATCAGTTCAAATAACATTATTATTGCCTTTTGAATTTAATTTTATTATATAATATATTATTATATTAATAAAAGTTATTAAATTTCGTAGTAGATGATTTGTTTGTGGACAGAAATTAAAGTCATCGTTATTCGAAATCATTATTCATTGTTACAACACCACTAGCACTCCATCAAGATGACCAAAATTCATATAATCGGAGGGAAAAAAAATATTGTTATTCTAATACCTAAAAGTGATTATCCAAGACAACACTCATTCCATCATCTTTGAATATGATAAATAAGTGAAGAAAGTTGATATCACCATTATCATATAAAATTAAACGTTTATTTTTAAGTTTTAGAATAATATTAAAAAAAAAAACCAGCACCACCTATCCACTAGCTATATCATTGGCATTGCCATTATTATTATTATTATTATTATTATTATTATTATTATCAGTGTGCAGCACGAGGGAGCGAAGGTGGTCAATGAGTGCAGTCAAACTCTCAAAGGAGGACCCACCTTCGTGAACAGCTGTCCAAGCCTTGTCTTTCATCTCCTTGGCCTTCCTCTTGATCCTCTCCCCTTCATCCCCGCCGTCCATCAACCTCTTCACCGCCTTCTCGATCCTCTCCCCACTCACCACCTCCTTCTTCTCATCGTAAGGCGATAGGCTCCACTCCGCTGCACCCACCTCCACCCCAAAACCATGCACCTCACTTATCAGCTTCTCATTATAGTACTGGTCCCCGAAACCCGGCATCGTTATCATCGCCACCCCAGCGCTTATCGCTTCCGCCACCGCATTCCACCCACAGTGCGTCAAGAACCCTCCGATCGCCGCATGATTCAAGATCAACGGCTGAGGAGCCCAACCCTTTATCAGCATCCCTCTCTCCTCCTTCTTCATCCTCTCTTCAAATCCATCCGGTAACCACTTTTCTTCACCCTCTTCTTCTTCTTCTTCTTCACAATATTCTCCATTCTTCTTCTTCTTGTTCTTCTTCTTCCTATGCACAACCCAGAGAAACTGGTGCTTTGAGCTTTCAAGACCTAACGCGATCTCATAAAGCTGCTTGTCAGATAAACGACACAAGCTCCCGAAGCAGATGTAAACGACGGAGCCGTTTTTCTTTGTGGAGAGCCATTTCAAGCACTCGTGATCGTTTTCTGCACCAACTGATGAAGCAGGAAGTGCTGTTTTCTGCACCATGAGAGAGGTTGGACCTATGTGCCACACTTTTCGACCTGTGAGATTCTCGTAGTGCTGTGCGTACTCGACGTCGAGCTCCTTGAAGCTGTTGACGATGACGCCGAGGCTGTCGTTCTCGGCGGCGACGAGTGACTCCGTGACTCTGGCGAAGCCCGGCGAGGGCTTGACGGGGAGAGTGAGAGCGTGCGGTAAGCCAGGGATGTTGTAAGGTCCTGAATCCGAAGATTCGAACGCTTCGGGGTGTGATCTGATGGCTTCGATCATGCACACGTCGAAGATTGAGATAGGGTTGAAGACGATTCTAGGGATTCTGAGGCGTTTCGATGAGGCTTCGCTCCACGTGAACATGATATCGGGGATGAACACGTCAGGTGGTGGGGACTGGGAGATGAGGGATTCGACTGCTGGCTGGATGAGGTGGGCCGCCATGTGGATCTTGCCGGCGGTGATGTTGTCGGAGGCTGCGAAGAGGTTCTCGACGCCGGCGGGGAGGCCGAGCTTGTCGGAGGGGAACCTGAGGGTGTGGACGCGGATGTGGTGGCCGGCGGCTGTGTCCTCGTCGATGGTCTTGTCGAAGAGCTGAGCATTGGATGGGGTGGTGATGATGGTCACGTGCTGGCCACGTGAGGCAACCAGGCGTGCCAGGTGGACGAGCGGGATCAGGTGGCCCTGTGCGAAGAATGGCAGGAAGTATATCTTCAACGGCCGCGATATCATCGCCATTATTTTCGGTGAGTAGTGGCTGTGTTTTGTTGCTGTTTTATTGTTTTTTTTGTCGTTAGGAGTAGAGGAGGTTGGTTTTTGAGAGCTGGATTTGTATGTGGGTGTGTATATATCTATATAGTCAGAGAAAAGGCTTATAATTGCATGCCCACGAGGGCCGCGCAGGTAATTATTATATATACAATATAAGATTGATATGAAAAGGATATAGTTAAATGGTTATATTATTAGCAAAAACACAGCTACGTACACAAGAATGTGTCATGGCATGGGTTCCTCGCATTTAGCGTGGCGCTTTATATGTAGTATTATATTATCATTCATTGATGTTATTGACAACAACTCAATTATTATTGAACATGTGATACATGAATAGAGATACTAACGATTATAGTTATATTTAACAGTGATAAAGTGGTTGTTTTATTTTTTTTAATTGGGATATTAGGAAATAGGAAGTTGGAGTAAATATTCCATTTAAACATTTATTTTTAGATATTAAAATAATATTTTTATTTCAAGAATTATCGATGTAACGACTAATTTTGGGTAATAATCCAATACTAGTAATCTTGGATCCTGACTTACATATTGACTCTAAATATTGTCCATAAGTAGTAGAATAAATTTATGTTTTAAACGCCTAAAATCCCAAGCATTTCTCTCATAAAAAAACATATATAGGACCCACATCTTTTTGGTTCTCTACTAATTTTTTCACTACATCTCTCTTTCTATTTCTTTTGATTGTTACACCCAATAAGGTGTTAAGACTATCTTTTTCCCAAAAATAAATGAGTAAATTACTCCAAACCTTGGGGTGAAATTCATATCGGCAACATTGGTTTTTCTTGATTATACTATTTAATGTGTGAGAGGGGAGTTTATAAATTTAAGAAAAGCAGGTATAATTATTTTATAAATTCAGAAACATTCTAAGTAAATTTTACAAATAATAAAGGAGATATGATGAATTTCACCCAATCAGCAAGGTCATTTTAATTTATCAAGATAAAATATTTAAAAGGCTCCTCACATGAGACACTGATGATATGTAATTAGTGTTAGGTCAAAACACAAATGATGATCAATGATTGATTGACGCCCGGATTAAAGTTCTGTGAGTCACTCATGAATTAAGTATTGTCATCGTTGCTTTATTACTCAAAGAGTAATGAAGATATAAAAGTAAATTAAATATTAATGAGTAATCAAAAACAAAAAAGTAGATATTAATGAAGTAGTAAGACATGACATTTTGATTTTACCTAGTATTATACGATGTTTTATCTTTTTCTCCCTATAAATATTTACTTCTATGTATGTTCATTTAGCATGTCCAATAACATCCCTGTTTGATATTATAATTTGATTCGTTTATATAATCTTTCACTTTATGTGGTTTTCATCAATAAGACTTCATCATATACACTAGAAGTTGTAATCGCCACACAAGAAGGGTTGCAAAATCATGGCACATCCCATTACTTGGTTGGAGTAGAGATATTTGAATATCTAAAAAGCTAATTTTGGATATTCTAATAATATTTTATTAAAATATCAATTTTATTACTATTAAATGTGATGGATGAATGTGATCAAGTGAAGACCATTATTATATATATCTAATAGTGATAAAATATGTGTCTCAATAGACATTTACTTTGTGTTCAAATAACGTTTTTGCTCTAATTGATAACTTGATAGATTCTTTGAATAAGGAGAAAGCAAGCTCCAATATTTCTATTTCACTATGATATTCCTGATAATGGTATTTTCTCTTATTTATACACAACTCTTATTGATACAATTAACTACTAATTGGTTTTGTAGCGATCAGCAATATATCTCTCTTCATCTTCAAGGTTGCTAAAACAAAAATACGAAATGCAGTCTAAAACAGAATATATACAACATAGCTACTCAACATTAATTTATTTAGTAGTAAAAAATATATTATGCGAAGATATATGTGTCCTTGAATTGTTGTTCCCATTCTCCATGCATGGTGATCTCTTCATAATATGTTTTAAAACTCAGAACAGATTGGTTAGTTGGACCAGCAAATCTGGCCAAGTGACCGATTTGGGTAGGTCAACGGATTGGACTTGCACCAAAATCGGTGTGAACTGGTTTAACTCGGCGATTTTTTTTTTCAAAAACCAGTGACTTGGTGAACCACACCGGTTTAATAATCTTCAAAAAAAAAATGACAACCCAGTTTTTTTTTTGTCAAGAACAACAACCTAGTTCAAATGTTCAATAATCTCAGGGGAAAAAATGGGCAAGTAGCTGGCCACATCTTTAGATCTATTGCGGTTGCCTTCATATGGTGAGCCGCCACATCGTCGCTCTTCAGTTCGGCATTGATGCTTCAGATCTACCATTATTTGGTGTAGTGAGCCGCCATGTCTCGCATCATGAAGGGGAGGGGAGCCACATTTGTTCAGCAAGAGAGAGAGAGAGAGAGAGAGAGAGAGAGATGGGGAAAAAATAAAGAAGAAAGGAGTTAAGGACACTCAGAAGGAGAGAAGGGGAGAGGCTTTGTGCGGTTGGCTGTGGTGTGTCATGTGATGAGAGAGAGTGCTGTAAAAGTGAGTTGAAAGTAGGTTTAGGCTGTTATAAGTGTTTCTATTTTATTTTTTCTATTATTTTTCAGATTTTCTTTTTTGGGCATATGGTTTGATTACCTTTTGGAACTACATTACTGGGCTCGTGCAACACCAGCCCCTTCTCTTATGTTGGGCTTTGGCTTATATGTATGACTCATGCTAAATAAAAGAAAGAACAAATTATATTTTAAATTTATATTTTTACCATTTAAATTTATAATTTATATACTAATTATGTCCATGTTTTTATATATTTATATAATTATATAAACATATAAATTTTTATATCGTGTTAAATTGTTAATTATTTATATTAATTTATTATATTTATTTAAATTATAATATATTTATATATATTTATTTAATTGTATTGATTTAATAGGTTCAACCAGTGACCCATTAACCCGATATCCTTAGTTGATTATTGAGTTGAGTTTTAAACCCTATGCTTCACATAGTATTGTCCTTAATTTTCTCTCAAGCATGTCTTCATGACTTCATCATGAATGATTATCTCCAAAATGCATGTGCCAAAATTTGGTGGACTACCACCATTAACCATTTTTTATCCGATGAGAATAAACGCTCAAACCAACCAAAGGGAGGTGAACAGTAAAAAAAAAGGAGATTAGAGGATAAAGAAGCAATACAAGAAGGACAAAAAATAAGGCACCCAAAAAAGAGTTAAAGCAGGTTTCATCTCTAATTCCTTTGGCAATGCTATCAAGATTAGGAATAGTAACTGCACAATGTTAACCTCTTCACCGACTATACAGACTTGATCTTCCGTTGTGAGGATGAGGACCAATTTAATAGAACACATCATGTGCATGTGGGAGATTTCCACATTCCTTGCAAATCAGGTTGCATGTAAGTATAGTTGTCTCTATATCAATGAGAAAACCATGCTACTAACAAAGCATCTTCAATGCATGTATAGTAGGATAAGAAAATTGTGAGAGAACATATTTACAAAATGCTGGCCCCTTTTTCGAAAAGTATAGGCTCATTACCAAGCACACTATCCCAGTGAATCAGCAACTCTTTGAGTTGGCAAGACTATACCAACGACCAACCACACTATTAGCAGTTAATCAGCAACCCTTTGACTTAGCAAGAGCCAAAATCAAGGTCTGCATCTCGATGATATCATTCTAGAGCACTTACCTTAATTTCAATATGGGATCCATTAGTTGGGTGAAAAGTTTACATTCTGAATCTTTATTCCACCTTAAAAATAGCCATGTTCAACCACAAGTCCCATAATTTTGCATGAACTATACCAAACCAATCATTTAGAGAGTCTCTTACCCTCCCACTAACAATGAACACAATATATATTTTTGGTATCATGCAATGCACATAGTAGCATTTTACACAAATGTAACTTCAGTGAAAGGAATTTTTATTTATAGTAAATTGCCATATACAATTGTACCACAATAATCAAGAAATGTGCCCCGGTTACTTGTTCTCGTGTATTCTGATCAAACAATATTCCGAAATTAGGGGAAAAGGAAGAAACTCGAATATGTCTAAAGCATTTCGACATACACCATACACGCACATCATCTCACCAATAGTTGAAACCTACTAAAGAGTTTGTGGCAATCGCTTGTGTAATGTGCAATAACAAAACCAAGGTTCAATTCAGTACAAAGATCAAAACTTTTCACCCATAAAGTCAATGGTAATCATCAAAATATGGCGGTGATCAATGAATTTGGTATAGAACATGTAATATTAGTAGAGCTTGTATGTTTACTATGTTCTGGGGCGAAAATTGTGGGTTCTGCAATTTGACCAATAATTTCTCAGCACACAACAAGGATGCCGTAAGTGCCCATTGCACGGTCTATGTCTAGGGCGTCACCACCATTTGCATTAACCCCTTGTTCCATAATCACTTGGCTTAACCTTTAAAACTCTCATATTGTTATCAAACTCACAATTCAACTCTTAAAATTGTTCGTGCTTACGAGTGATAATAAGATGGAGGAGCCCACAAGGGTGGTCCCCATTGAGTTAGGGATTATGTTAATCCATTTATAAAATCAACACCATCAACTCATCAAGTATACTGGGTCACAGGGAATAAAAAAGAGATTATATTAAATATAAAGATATAGTTTTGTTTCATAAAATTTGATTTTTTTTTCATTTTATGAAATTATAAATTTCTTGCAATATAGAAAAATTTAAATGTATATAAATAAAAAAGTAGAGATTTTTTTTCTTTAAGCTTTCAAATCTCAACATGAAATATATATATATTCAGTAAAATGAATTTTAATGGTCTATAATTTATATATTCAAAAAAATTGTAATAAAAATTTTTTTTAAAAAAAAGACTAGCTATGTTATTACAATTTTTTGTAATGTCCTCAAATTATATATATAATTATAATTATACAACATTTGATCTTGTACTTTTTATAGATTTATGGTAGTATTTTATCTTAAATTTAAAAACACTTTTAGTTAGGTGTATTATATTAAAAATTATTATATTTAATATTTTATTTTAAATAATTCTATACTTATTATTTAAATCAATTTATAATTTTATATGCAGATATAAATCGCGAAATGCACGGCCATAATGCTAATTGGGAGAATGAGCCATGAGATGAACCCAAACCAAATTATTACTACTGTTTCTTGTGATGGGCTCAGTCGTCAATTTGTATCAGACCAAGAAACATTATTACTTGGGCCTTGCTAGCTCTATTTAAGTTAAGGTTCAACCAAATAGAAAGTTCATAATGGTAAAGAGGTTTATCCTCTTGAAAGTGGTGGCTGATAATTTGGTCTCCCACTACTTCTAGCATATCACATGATCCAAGAATAAAATTACAAATTAACCCCTTCACATTAACTCCAATTTAAAAAGTTTTCTATTTGATCATTTCATTCGTTTACAAACCCCTCCCATCAAGCTACTGACGAATGGAAAATAGGAAAATAGCCACCCTAGCCTCCCAAAAATCTTGTAAAATAACAGTAGCACACACCACAAGATATATGGTTAAACATAACAATTAGAATAAGCATTCTTCATTCTTTGGTAACTAACTTGTAGCCTATCAATTTCTCTCTTTGACTAAATCAATATATATATATGTAGAATATAGAAAAATGATTACCTAACAATAGAACCAACATATTGATATTAAGAGTAAGAGCCTTGATGGAAGCTATGGCCTTGAGAGAACTTTACGGGAGCCAATGGAGAGAACCAAGAGCCAACAATTCGAATGGTTAATATCCATCAAGAAAGAAAGAGCCAGGAAGAAAGGAAAGAAAAAGAAAGAACCCCTCTTAACAAATCTCCCACACTACTCTCAGTTTGCAATCTCTATTTCCGATCACCAAACAAGAAGAAAGGAAAAGAAAAAAAAGGAAAAATCACAATTAATTATGACCAAAAATCACTATAAAAAGAGAAATCAAAGATGAAAAGAAAATGCATAAAGGAGCTAAATGGAAAGAGGATCTAAAGATAATATGGATGGAGATTGTAGAAGGTACGCGAACCTCTGTTTAAAATGCACACGAACCATAGCGGCAACAAAGAGGGCGATACGTCCTTGGTGTGGTTGACAGAGCGACGACCAAACTTGCCGTCCATGGGGGAAGTATTTGGGTTTTGTAATTCATCGTCGCGATTGATCTCCATTCCAAAAGAGTAGAAGGGTTTCTTAGTAAAAATAAAAATTTTCTGAAGTAATTGTCAATTTTAAAATTTGAAAGAGTTAGGCTAAGTATCAGTCATTGAATTTCATTAAAACCCAATCCAATAGTTCAAAATGGCAGATCATGTAATAGTCAGAACTACTGAGACTAAATTATCCACCACCCTTGAAAGTTGTACCTATCTAGGTAGTAAGAGGGCCCATGTTCGGACCCCATGACATCCTCCACCCTTTTTGGTGGGTGAGTTTGACCAAGAAAAAAAGGAATTATCATACCGACCAAAAAACAAAAAATGGAATTTTCATGCATGTGTATATATAGGGTTATGATCAAATTACATCGATGCAACTTGATGTATAGTTACACAACTTGTAACTTTGTATGAAATAATTTTTTGTTGATCTAATTGTTGAATTACAAGTACCCATCATAAAGATTATTTATGCTAAATTTCATAAAAATTGAGCATCAATAGCAATACAATCATATAGCTCTTATTCTTATTTTTTTTAACATATATATTACATTGATTTTGATGTACATAAAAATTCTATCAAATGATTTTAGATTAATTTAAAATTTTATAGACATGATTTATATAATGCAAGCTTCCAATCCAATAGTGAGTGTTGTAAAAAATTACACCAATAAAAAGTTATTCAACAATGTAATATTTATTTAAAGTTACACTAGTATAACTTGATCATAACCCATTAATATATATATATCCAAATATAAATTAACTTTTACATAATTAATTAAAAAAAATTTAATCTCAAGACCTAATCCAATGACATTTAGGATGCGTTTGATTTAAGAAATTAATAATTTTTAATTTTCAATTTTCATTCCTATTTTCTCGTCTCTTGAATTTTATGAGAGAAATACTAAAAATCATAAAAACTATAAATTCTAATTTTTAATTTTTATTTATAATTTTTAATATTTTCTTGATAAAATCCTGAAAATATAAAAATTATTTTTTGAAACCAAATGTATTTGTTTGCTTCTTTGCCTTTGATGCTTATTCCTTTCTTCTTAGTATAGGAAAGTTACCCACATTCTATATATATATATATATATATATATATATATATATGCTCCAACTTTGGAATTTTATTTGTCTGTTCCTCTCCCTCCTTACTGCCTTTCTACCTAGCAAGTTCTCATTTTCTTCTATATTCCTTAGCCTTTCTGTTTAACTGGTTTCTTCAGGATCTCTTTCTTGTATTTCTTCGTTTCGAGATGGATCAGTTCGGGTTCTCCTGAAGGATTTCACTGTACCTAGTGCGGTTCGGTAGACTGTGGAAAGTTTAAAGGATCTTTGGTCAAGATTGACACGAGTAAGTAAAATGAATAACAATATAGTCCAATTGGTTAGTGTCTCTGCGTGTACATATATATAAACTCATTATTTTTAATATTTTTTATGTTCTAATATTTTTATCTTTGTGATATATTCTTTCTTTATTTTGTATTTTAAAAACTATCCTTCAATTAATTATTTTGGTCATAAAACACGTTAAATTTATTTTTTTAGCATAAAAATGAAAAATACATTATTCTTCGCTTCTCTGATGACTTTTTTAAATTTTATAATTTCTCTAATTTAGTGTTTTGATGTTATATAAATAATATATGAAAGAAAGGCCGCTGAAGCTTTTACTAACATATTGTAAAATTTTAAATTGAAGAAAATAACCATTAATAATAACTTTAGAGTTCCATCAATATAACTATCAGCACTTCACCAAAAGAGATAAGAACATAAAATGTTTAGTACAGAACAACTTTATATTTTAATTTTGATGATTGATGTAAGATCCAATAAATAAAATTTTACTCCCCTCATATTTATCATTAACTAATCAACCTCATTTGATCATCTCCTTACAACCTTATAATGAAAGAAAGAAAATTTGTTTGGTTGCAGGGGTATATTAATTGAAACTTGGACACTTATTTAATGGGTGAGATATCAAATACCATGTCAGATGAAATGCTGCTTGCCCAACTGGTACAGCCAACATCTGAAGGAGATGATCAAATTTCAGGTCCCAAGATCCAAAGGGTTCCTGCATTTTTGCGTCAGAATCCCTACATCACTAAGTACTGGACACCCAAAATGATATCATTTGGTCCCATCCATCACCGGAATCAAAATCTCAAGCAAGGAGAACAATTCAAAATTAAGTGGGCATCCCTCTATATTGGAGAATACAGCGAGAAAACTAATCAAAGTCCTACAGAAGCAGCCAAGTTTCTGCAGAGAGTTATACAAGATAACATTGGGGAATTGAAGAAGTTGTTCAGTGAGGATGTGATTGAAGGCTACAATGACAAGGAACTCGCTCGGGTGTTGTTTCTGGATGGTTGTTCTTTGCTCTATTACATGGACAAAGTTAACGATCATCATCCACAAGCACTAAAGCTAAAGCTTGACCAATTGATGTTTTCTTGGAGAGATATTATGTTGTTGGAAAACCAAATTCCAAGGACAGTGTTGGAGCTGCTAAGTAAAGAGAAGGGTGCTGACTTGGAATTCTTGATGCTCAATACTAGAGAGATGGGCCGCGCAAAGCGACTTGGAATAACAATATTCGGACTCCAAGATAAGCCTAAACCGTTTCATATACTTGATTCTCATCGTTACATTGATATGGAAGTGGAAAGCAGAAAGAATATTATCAGCAACAAACAAGATCATGGTGATGAGGATGATGAACTTCATTTTTGGCAAACTTATAAGAACTTAAAGGATCTTAAAACAGCAGGGATTCGGGTGAAGGCAAACAAGAGAGGAGAATGGGAATGGTATAAGGTCTCTTTCACCTCTGGGTGGTTTAGCGGAGAACTGAGGCTTCCTGGGATTATAATCAACGATGCCACACCTTATTTGTTTCAGAACTTGATTGCACATGAGATGTGTCCGGACTTCTCTAACAACTTCGAATTCTGCTCATACTTTACCTTCATGGATTCCATAATTGATGATGCTGAGGATGTGAAGGAGCTTAGATCAGCTGGTGTAATCCAGAACTTGCTCGGGAGCGATGAAGAAGTGGCCCAACTCTTTAATCAAATTGGCCATGGATTACCATCTAAGATTTTCAATCACATGGTTAGAACTGATCTCGTGGCCTACAGCAACAAATATATTCAAGTAAAGCGTCAAATCGAGAAGCATTACAGCAACAAATGGAAGACTTGGTTGGCTGAAGCACACAATACTTATTTCAATACCCCGTGGTCTCTGATTGCTTTCTTGGCTGCATTGTTCGCTTTAGTCCTCACTTTTATTCAAACTTGGTATGCCATGCATCCTAAGTGAAAAATCATTTATAACCTCACCCAGTAATAGGGTCATAATGTGACCCACGCATCATACAAGTGGGGTTTGCATCTAACTGTTTTTCAGGAAAAAGATGAGTATGAACTTTGAAGTGCTACTCTAAAGTATGTGCTGCAAGGAAAGGATCAATACTTGTTATTGCTGTATCGGGATCTCTTGTTTGGCAATTTCAGCTAGTACTATGAGTATATCATATGTAACTACAAAATTGTAAAATATTACCAAGATTCTTGTTTAGGAAAATTGATGTTGATATGGACCAGGATGATGTTTAACATTTTAATATGGGAGTTAAGGAAAAATTGCTATGGGGTGGAAAAAGGAACATAATCTGCTGTCAATGGATTATAACACCAAAACCAAAAACAAAAACTCAAAGTGGTGCACTATCAGTTGAAAGCGAATTCCTCTCCCTTGCTGGCCCCACCATCTGCACAGCGCCAGGAGCTTGAACAATTAAGCTTCACGGACCATTTCTAAAATTAAAGAATGAAAGTGGATAGTGCATCAGCGCATGGGTGCATTGTAAAAGAGCCAACGTACCATTTATACTGTTGTTGGTAGTACATGCATCGGTCCGTTTATTTTTTTCCTTGTAGTACACTATCCGTTGAAAGCGGATTTAGTTCCTTTAATTTTTTTTGGGTAGTACAGTATCTTTATGAGCGAATTACATTTCTATAATTTTTTTTGGTTTAATGGTAATAGTATTCGTTAAAAGTGAATTGCTTTCCCACACTTACCCTACTGTAATTTTCCTGAAAACATCGTATTTGGGGGTTTTTTTTTGTTCAAATTCCATATGTAAATTAATGAGCCTTGTTGTTACTTTCGCTTTATATATATATATATATAAATAAACATTGCAGTATTTTAAATTCCTATATAAAAGAGACCTATCATCTAAATAACCATTTAAGAGTATGTTTGGTTTATATGGTGTAATTATTTTGAGAGAATTAAAGTTAAAAGAATTATTTTTTTAATATATAACTATATATAGTTGAAAGAATTTATTTATGCCGAGAAATGGTATTTCAAAAATAAATTTAAAAGAATTTATTTTATTTGAATAGCTCAATATAAGACAAAATTAATTGTAGAGGTAAAATTATATATAAAAAAAACACACACACACATATAAAGGTAGGTTATGCGGTGGTCACTTTTAAGTTTGTGACCTAGTTGGATGGTACTAAGGTGACGTCAGGCATATTATCTATAAAATTATTAGTAATTTAATTTAGATTATCAATTAGAAAAATTACCACATTTTAAATTGGTGGTAATGTTACAATATAATATTTGATATACACAGGTAATTTAACTGATAATTCATATTATCTTGTTTGGTATATCAAAAGAATTACTAGATAATGCATGTCTTTTATTAATATAATAATAATGATGATATAATAATAGTAATAATTAATAATAGAATTAACTAGTTAATTATTAGTGATTGTTAATTATTATTTTATTGTTACTAATTATTATTAATTTTTTATTATTAGGATAATAACTAAAATGCAATTATAGAATAATTATAATCATAAAATAAAATAATAATAATAAATTTTATTATTGTTGATTATTAATAATAATAATAATTAAAAATTTTAAATAATAATAATAATTTGAGGAATAGACACCCCTTGGGGCAATTCACATTACCACCGAAATGACAATCTGGACCGCCCTGTAAATTACTAATAATATGGATTTATCAAAGGGTAAGATTGTGGATCAAAATAATTTTAAGTAACATTATCAAACACCCCGTAAGAGCATGGGGAAAACGACCAGTCGCAGGAACAAGGCAAGAAGAACAAGAAGGAGGAAGAAGCCGTCTAACATGAATCAGATGTTGTAGGTGTATCGATACGCCCTGTGATCATGACCGTCAGATGACAAAGTCCATCACGCACCAAGCACAACAAGGTGCATGGCACATGGCGCCTAATCTGTTAATCTCAAGAATCAGCATCAGATGAACGCACTTTCCCTTTTCCTTCTCCTTTCGAATCGAAGAGAAGAGCTCGTTTCATTCCGTAAGCCTGAAATTCTGATCTGAGGCTTCCATCGTCTTAGGTACTCCTTTCTTCTCCCAATTTTGCCTCCATGCATGCTCCGATTACATTGCCTTTTCTTCTTTTAATCTCCGCTATACGTTACTAACTTCTGTTTTAGATTATGTTTTTGGGTTTGGCCCATTTCACGTTCCGACTGCCATACTCTATAGAAAGTAAATGTGTGAAATTCTGAGCTTCTAGTTGGATATGTTTCCCAAAAAGTTTGAAACTTGGCCTTTACCCATTTTCTCAAGTGGCGTTTTTTTTTTCTTTTGGGTGACATTCTTAACCTTCTAGAGGATAAACTAATTTGAAAGAAGAGTAGGTAATGAAAAAGAGACTATAGAATTAAACCAATAAAGCCTGCAGATTGGGACCTTGCCCTTTAACCATTGTCAAGGTTCAGCCTTACCGCGCAGAGAACCTTTGTCCTGAGAGGCAAACCCACTCGATGATCTCACGCCTCAAAATTGTCTTCCCTTGTCCTTATACCCTTAAGCAATAAAAAAAGAGACTATGGAATTAATCATGTCAGGAAATGCATTAATCAACTATTTGGATGCATTGAAACTTCAAGGAATGCTGGTCTTGGATAGAAAAATCTCATAGGATATGGATATGTGATACTCTTCTGTCCTTGCAACATCTACTTACATATACTGTTGGAAAAAGAAGCACTGATCATAATTTGTTAATCCCCCAGAAGGACCTAGAACAGACAGGAGATGAACTTCACTACACCAAAAGGGGTGGTGAGTGGTGAAATTACATTTCATGGTCCACACCAAGCCATTTTGTATCTTGTTTTATCGCCTTTTGATGTTGGCCTCAGTGCTCGACGTTGTGCACAAAAGCTGGAGTTAACAATGATTGAACTCACAGCTCTATATGGTCTGAAAGCTTGTCCTGGAATAATTGGTGAGATTGGCGTGTGGGTTGGAGAAAGGAAGATTGGTGCGATTGGTAGTTTGGATTTCAAATGCGTTCACTTCTCATGGGCTGGCATTTTGCATTGATCCTAATTTGAGCTACTTCGTTCACATTGTTCCCTGGTGGAATTACAGGTAAAGATGCAATGTCTTTGAGAAGGGAGACGGATTTTGAACTTCCTGCTGAAGAAATAATACAGGGGCAATTGATTTCTTGTTTTGCAACAAAATAAAAAAAAGAAATTGTTATAGTAATCTTATCTTGAAGGAGAATGGTTCATTATTTTCTGATAGAAATGAAACTGAATGAGAGATGTGTCTAATTTAGCTAACAGATTGCTGTTTAACTTCTATCTGTTCTTTTAATTTTTGGACATTCTGTAACCATCGAAGTTCTGACTTATTTTACATTTTTACACACATCCTTATACAATTGTTTATACGGAACATATAAGTTGGACAAACCCAGTGCATTTTGTATTTCTCTCTTTCTGAAAATTTCCAGTAGTTTGATAGTTGGTCATCATCAATCTAATTCAATAGATTGTTTCTAAAAACTTATACATAATGTGTGTTTAATGATAAATAAGTCATATTTTTAAATACTATTTACTTGAAAAAGGTGTAATAGTAATTGTATGTAGTTTCTTTTTTAATTGTAGTGGTGCTTACTCTCTCAGATGGGTGTAGTGAGAGAGGTGATATTGGATGAATCAGTACTCTTGACTGAAGGAGGTGATGATAAAAATGTATTTTCACTACGGCCAGGAGCTGAGTCTCTCATCCGTTTGCTCTCCCTGTCCAAAACCCATATGGAAGTCTCTTATGGTGTGGGGCTTCCCGATGACAAGGTGAGTATTCTTAAAAGAATTGCAAGTTTGTACTCACTTGATTGTTTCATCTTAAATGATCCTATAAGTGGGGTTATGCCTGCATGGAGCAATACTGATGGCAGCATTGTTTATCTAGTTTCTAACAAGAAGGAGTTCTTACCTAAATTAAGCACCTCTAAGTGGGTTATTGTTGTTCTGGATGATGGAGGTAATAGTTCATGCTACACAACAGATATGATTCAAATTGAAAATTTGGATGTGTTTCCATTGACTATGTGCCACTTAAATAAAAAGTCAATTGGAACTAATGCTGTGACTGTGGGATATATAATGAAGCCTTCTCGTGTGGAAGATTTTGCAAAGAGGGGTGCATTTCCTTTATGTCCTACTCAGAATGGGTTAATGTTTGTGCCTCTCATGCCCAAGCTTCCCTTATCAACTCAATTAAAGGATATTGACATAGTACTCCACAAAGCCACTGATGAAATATTATCCATTGAAGGGAATAAACTTACTTTTACAGAGAACATGCAAGAAGTACAAAGATATTTGGAACATCACCAGGATCTCTGTGTGATTGACCCACTGAATAACATTTATCCTTTATTGGATAGGCTAGAAATTCAACAAGTTCTACTTGGCTTGGCAGAACTAAATGTGGAACGCAACTATCTGATCAGAGGGGCCCATTTTCTTAAGGTTGATAATTTTGATGAATTTAATTTTGAGACTGGGTTAGTGGAAGCTAGATTGTCCCTTCCATGTATAGTGAAACCCCAAGTTGCTTGTGGTGTCAGCGATGCACATAAGATGGCAATTGTTTTCAGAGTTGATGATTTTAAGAATTTGAGTGTCCCTCTTCCAGCTGTTATTCAGGAATATGTGGATCATTCATCCACTTTGTATAAATTTTACGTCTTGGGTGAGAAAGTATTCTATGCTGTCAAGAAGTCGATACCAAATGCTGATATTTTGACGAAGTTATCTAATGGTGGTGGACTCAAGCCTCTAGTGTTTGACAGCTTAAAATCTCTACCCACCATGGATAGCATCCAGGTTTCTGGAGCAAGTGATTGCAGCTCGACAAGTAATGAGTCTATTGACCTTAAACAGGCTACAGATGCTGCAAATTGGCTTAGGGTAAGGCTTCAGCTTACCATCTTTGGTTTTGATGTTGTAATTCAGGAAGGCACTCGTGACCATGTCATTGTGGATGTAAACTATCTCCCTTCATTTAAGGAAGTACCTGATGACATCTCAATTCCTGC
Organism: Dalbergia oliveri; assembly: GCA_030441495.1. Lineage (NCBI taxonomy): Eukaryota > Viridiplantae > Streptophyta > Magnoliopsida > Fabales > Fabaceae > Dalbergia > Dalbergia oliveri. Next base: position 2,962,719 of record JAMLFY010000002.1, read on the forward strand.
CTTCTGGGAGGCCATTAGAAATAAGTTTGACTGTAGAATGTCTAAAGAACTGTTTGTTTGAACTTTGTGACTTTCTTACAAGGAATTGTGTGGCTTTCGAGCTCATGATATCAAGCTGGAAATGAAGTTGAATAACTCATGCTTGCATATTTTACATTTGAAACACTTAGTTCTTGTTATGGATGTTATTCACTGTATTGTTTCTTCTGCTAATTGCTGGAGAAATTCGTAGGTATCACAGCCTATCATATGTCAACCCTTAACATGTATAATGTTGTATGGCACATGTTAGAAATGTTCTTATTTCTAGAGAAATAAAATGCCTTTACACATATCAACAATTGATTGATTTGAGTGAGTCTCCTCTTAAGGATAATTTCATGGATTTAAATTTTATACATTCACAGTTTAAAAGTATATTTACATGGTCATCCAATCATATATGATCACATCAATCATGATAATTGATTCTCATCTCTATTTACTTAAAAGGTCATATAAATGAAATATTTTGATTGGATGAGAGGGCAAAAGACAAAATATAGAAAAACTAAATCTCTTAAAATTTAAAGGCTCATTTGAGGTTCCACACCATTTACTGCCTAACTGAGGGAATTAGTTTTGGTTCCAAAAGGTGCTCCCAATTCTATCCAACTCAACCCACTGAGTACCCTATAAGTCTTTGTATCACATGGATACTTCGATTCTTCCATAATCAATAAATGCACGTTGGGTAAGCCCTGATTCAAAACCAAACCAGTGGGGAGCAAATTTGAGGTAGCATCTGCTCATCTGGGCACTAAAAATTGTATGAATATATAGACATACTATATCAACCTAGACTCTACTCCAAAATTAACTTGCTTCATAAGCACCCTAGCGGAATGGCTTGTGGCTGTCCCGCTGTGAGGAAGGGCTGCTATTGATTAGGGACTATTGAGGACCTGCTTCAACTCGAATTTCTCCTTGCTCCACTGGCCTGAAACTCACTCGCTTCTGAAAATTCATACCATTTGATTAGAAAATTAATATTCTCTGAAGAAATAGCATATTATCTAATTAACATGGATGTGTAATTTGTGTCATACAAGTGTGCAATTTGAACAATCCATTTGCATGGAAATTGAAACGAATTACTAGGAGACTACACATATCTTAGGCTAGTTAGACTGACATTGAAATGTTCTTACTCCTGTTTCTTGTCAACTTGGGTTTTGGTCGTACCATAAGCTGGTAAACAGGGAATTCTTATATTGAATGCATGCACATGCTACATTTTCTCTCTAGAGTAGCTTGCTTACACACTTAAAAAGTCCATGCTTGATTAAAGTTAGTAATTGTTCCCCTCATGCACTGCTACCCTCACGTGGAGACGATCAAATTTTCAAGCTTCTATAATTGAAAAGTAGAAGCAATTGTTTTTAGATATAACTCGAAGCATCATATAAAATGCCCTTTTTAAAAAGGTATGATTTGAACAATCATTTTTAACAATAACGAATAATATTAAAAGCATTTTCCTATGGAAGTAACTATGTGAGAGACTATCTACCAAAAAACTATATGAGAGACTTTTTTTGATTCGCTACTATATGAGAGATAATTCAAACAAAACTTGTATTCTAAGCTTCTAATTGTAATTTAACTTTTCAAAATGTATAATGTAAACAAAAATGCACCGACTTTAGATGCGATTTCACATTTGACTTTTACTTATCCCTATTTTGTATGTTTCGATATATTTCTTTGGTGCGGGCCATATATGAGTGGGAACTGAGAAAACGGCGAGGCAAGTTACTATGTTAGTTAGCTTAAAGAAACCTCATAATTCATAAACAATGTGAAAGAGAAAACACAAGTAAAGAGTAAAAGACAGAATACATCCTTCCAAACTTAACAAACATTTTACAAAAATGCAATATAATTCTATTTCTCCAGCTTCGTAACATCAGCAAGCCAGGGGTAATTGCTACACGTATCATTGTCAATTTGTCATTACACAAGTAACTCAATTATGTGTTTTTGTTCATAGGATTTTTCTTTTCAATCTTCGTGTTGCCGATTTTTTTTATTCTTAAATTAGAAAATGTCAAAACTTTCATTCAAATTTGAATTTGCCATCCCCCCCCCAACCCCCAATCCCCAATCCCCATTTTTTGTAATTTCTTGTTGAATACCCTCTTTTAGGTGGTCAAACTCAACTGCAGTTTTTGGATCAAGGGTTGAAGACTAGAAGTACAATAACATATGCTGATGCAAAGCGAAAAAACAAATCTGCAATATCGCATGTTGCATGCTATCACCACAATTTATATAATCAAATTAATAATCATTATGTAATAAGTATATTCCTGAAAAATTCTTAGATGTCATGAACGGAAAGAAACATTGCCCTATTTTATTTATTAATTGCACATAAGCTATAAAACTAAAAATACATAAAAAAAGGAGAATTGATGTGTTATTTAATAAATTGAACAACACATTTTTTTAACTCTCATGAATATTTAAGAATTTCTCTCTTATTTATTTTATATAAAGTTTTACAATGTCACCTAATCATGTATTTCCACATCAATATAGGTAGTTAAGTCACACAATATACTTAAAAAATCATATAAATTGAAAAATTAAATTAAATGATACTAACAATATATCAAAATTAAACTCTTTTTTTATACATCAAAGTTTAAAAATAATAAAATTTGAACTTATAACCCATATGTACAATTTAAAACCGGATTTAGCTTCTTTGAAGTAAGGGGTTAAATATGAAAATGATTCCTTTGGATCATTTAATGGGATCTGGAGTCTTACACATAATGAAAATTATTTATCCAATGACAATTAATTATTCACTTTTACACTTTATCAATCTCCTCTATTTTAGGGTAGTAAAATATTCAAATTTGCAAATAGCAAAATCACCATATCTACCCCCACACAATACTACAAATGAAAATTGTTACCTCTATTCACAAGCATCTGACAGTGTCAACTTATATCTCATCCACCATTAGATGAACGTCACGCCACCGAATGGGTTACATCCCATCCACAACCGCTCAATGGAATATAAATCAACACAAATGTCATATATTGACTACAAATAACATAACTCTACTCCATTATGCCTTTTACGCATGCCGGTATCAAGCAAATGACGCAATCGCATAATTAAATCGTTATGTAACAGCCCAAGTAGTCCACCAAAATCAAACGAATTTTTCAAAGATTCGAGAATGTAATCAACAAATATTATAATCAACAAAATCGCTAGTGACAATTAAAAGACACACATACCGCTCGTGGCTTGTGATTGTGAGCCTCTCCATCAGCACCGTGCACCTCAGCCTCCGGCGCCGCTCCGCCACCGCCCACGGCGGCAGCATTATTCCCGGCGTACAAGCTCATAATCTTCTCCGCCATATCAGCGCCGTCGCCTCCGCTCTCCTCCATCAGTCTCTCCAACTGAGCCTTAGGGAGCCTCATCTTAACCCTCATGGGCCCACTATCATGTGGGCCGGGCCCACCAACACCGAGATTAGCGGCGGATGACGGCTTCACGAGTGAGAGGTCCGAAACGGAGCGTTTCGACAGCATCAAAAAGTCGAGCCTCTCCTGAGCGTTCATGCCGCGTATACCACTGGATCGCGCCCTCCTCGGTACAGGCTGTTGTGGCCTTTTTTCACGTTCGGGCTGAACCTTCGGTAACTCGACGAGGAAATAGATTTTCTTGGGCTTGAGCTCGTGGTGCGCCTCAAGTGGCTTGGCACGAAGCCCGAAATTTTTGACCGAATTGGAATCAAGGAGAACGTGACCCGGGTAGTCCTTGACGACGTCGTTTGCTATAGCCGGCGTCTTCAGCTTGAACGTCTCGCCGTTTATCTTCATCACCTTTGCTTTCTTACTCCTCCCCATGGCGTTTCCCATTGCTTCTTCTTCTTCTTCTTCTTTTTTTCCAAATATGTTTGATTTTGCGTTTTTTTTTTTTATTTGTTGCGCTTTGCTCTCTCTCTCTCTCTCTGGTCTTAAAGTGGGGTAGTCTTTATATTAGGGTCATAGGAGTAATAAGTAAAAGGTTGACAAAGGCAAATTTGAAGTGTGGGATGTGGTGTGAATTAGTGGAAATTTGCTAGAGATTCCATAAAAGTGATGATGATTAATGACATGATGTATTAAATAGTGGTGTGAAGCCTTCAACTTTCACGAGGATAACCACGCTACGTGGATGTGATGAATGTAACCTAAAGTTTCACTACTCCCATTTGCTTATAAGTGTATTTTTAGGACGGGAAAAAATTATACAATACCATTTGTTATCATTCATGGCTAATAATATTTTGATACCTAAAAGTAGAATATCTATTCAAACATCTATTTTATAATAATTAGATGTGATGGTAGTTCCACTTATTCTTAATATCCATCACATTCAATGGTTATAAAGAGGTGTTATTTAAACACCCACTTTTTCCAAAATATCATTAATCATCATTTATCATGAGAGTTTCAAGAAAATATTAATTATTTCTTTTATTTTTAGAGTAAACACTCAAATTGGTCCTTACAATTTTTTTGATAAACAAATTGATCCTTAATAATTGTAAACACCCAAATTGGTTTCACAAATTGTAAAAATAAGGCACTATAAGTCCATGACCCTGTCAAGCCTCAGAGAGATAAAAAAAAGCTCCTGCGAGAAGGTGGAGCCATCTAGAGGGAAACAAAGCTTGGCAGGACTAGGAGAAGCTCCTGCTTAGGATAAGGCAGAGCTCACTGACAGTGTTCCAAGACTGAGCCATGTGACAGCTTACCACCCTCATCTGCTCTCCTCAACCAAGCTCCGTTTGCTCGAGCTCTATTTCCTCTTGGACGGCTCACCTTCTCTAGTCGAGCCTTGATAGGCCTTTGGGGATCTACAGTGTCATATTTTTACAATTGTGAGGAACCAATTTGGGTGTTTACAATTGTTAGGATTAATTTGTCCATCAAAGAAATTATCAGGATCAATTTGGGTGTTTACTCTTATTTTTATTCTTGTATGATTCTGTCATACTTTTTGTAATAATTATTTTATAAATGAAATAAAAAAGATAATTTTATCAATATAAATTTTATTTTGTGGCTATGTATTTTAAATAATTTTTTAATCTATATATCTAAATTTTAAAAAATATTTATTACTATAGGGAGGGAATATATTGAACTACTAACTTTTATGTACTAGTACGTTGAAAGAATTTTAATCTTACTATAAACTTTTTTTTGGCAAAATGTGAGCAGAATCATGCACATTAAATGTCTAAATGAAAATGACAAGATTTCAGTGTGATAACAATATATTAGGGTACCGAAAAGGTTTACATGGGGACAAATTAAGTTAAGGTTGGTGGGGATTAATCTCAGAATTGGAAGGTTACAAATATGAGTTGTTGGGTAGGCCTTACCAAACTTAATCAAACTCTTGTACCTAGTGAGAAAAAGAAGCGGGCTTGCCCAGTATTCTTTTCATATCTGATTTGTCTAGATCTCCACGAAAAAACAACTTACTATTAACGTAACTGTATGTAATTATGACCGTTGTTGTGCCACTTTTTGTTATGGCATTTAAGTCAATTGGTTTTAAAGCATTTATTAGTTATTAATTTTATAAATAAATATTTAAAAATTTAAGGGTTAAATACATTTTACCTCTAACCTTAGTATCCTAAACTTTTTAAACAATATAAAATATCTTAGACTTTTCAAATAATGTAAAACTTTTAGGCTATTTGTGATGTCTGACACGTATCCTAGTTTAGTCCAGTACGGCTTTAGAGTTCCTTAGACCCACCAGGCATTACAGAAAAGTCTTGGATGCAGGAAACCAAGTTGCAGGTAGGTTCTCCAGAACATGCTCACTGGGCAACTAGGCCCGATGTAACGATAGGACAAAATAATCAGTTTCACTTATTGATATCTCATCCATAAACCCCTAAACTCGAGGAAAACACCTTATTCCCAAAACCCTACCCCCAAAATCTCTCTTTCTCCTTGTCCACTCTCATCCTTTCCCAATCTAGCTTCCATCCAAGCTTCAAGGTATGTTTGTTGATGGTTTATGTTAAATTCTTCCTTTTTCTTCATCCTTTAGGTTATGAGTATCATTTTTTTCTCTCATTGTTATCAAGTGGGGGTGCTCCTCCAATGTTGTTAGAGTTAGTTTAGAGTTATTCTAGAGTTGTTAGAGAATATTCATGTGTCTTTGTTACTCTATGACAGTTATTGATGACATTCCAAGCTTCCAAGGTTAAGTTGGTGGTGTCCACATACTCCCGACTCCTAACGGTGAATGTGTTTGATCTCATAGCCTTAGTTTCATCACTATGAATATATTTCTTGCATGATAATTGTCAAACATGAAGATTTGGGATGAAGATACGATATTGATATTATATTTGCAAGTGATGATGAAACTAGCAAAGATTATGATTTTGATTTGGAATGAAAAATGTGTTTTAGAAAATCATGGGACCATGAATTGGACTGATGCATGTTATGAAAATGTTTTATATGCTCATGGAATGATCATTGAGAAAAAAAAGTATGGTTTAAATATGTTTATAAAAGTTGTCAAATATATATTATAGATTTATGCTATTGCCATACTTTAAAACTTGCAATTTCAGAAATCGTTTTATTGAAATGTTAAAAAGTTGAGTTATGTTGAATAAAAAGTATGATTTAGCTTTATGAAAAATATGTTATCATGATTTCAGAGTTTACGATTATAAACACTAGTGTTTTGAACTATGATATCAAAGATTTCAAGTATATAGAAAAATATGTTAGCTTAAAATATGAACCTAAAACTTCAGCTTATGGTACAAAGAAATATGAAATTCAGGATGATTCATAGCAATTGTTAGATACATATACTATGGACTTGAGATCGAATGTCTACAAGCGGGTCATCCCTTGGACTCTATTTTCACAATCATAGTTATGATAAAGTCAGATTGTTAGAGTTATATGAGTCCAGAACTCTTGAAGTACTAGGAATTTAAAAGCTTTATGATTTCAGTTAGGGCTCTTGTTTGCGAGGGACTGAGCACCTAACCTTCAGTTATGGATTTTGACAAACTAGTTTGGCCGGAGAGATAAGGAAACAAATAGTTAGTTAACTGATGAAATCGTTAACATTGGTATCAAGTTGTCTACTAGAAGACAATATCGCCCCCAAGCATATACAGAAAACAAAACCTAGAAAGGTATCCACAACTTGTCTGATAGGGATTGTTTTGGTTTCAGTGAGTGCTCTTATTTGCCAAGAACTGAGTACCACCTTACAGCTTATGATTTTAAGCTTTTGTTATTATTATTATTATTATTATTATTATTATTATTATTATTATATTTGTCATGTTCAACAAATACTGTTTCCGATGCTCTGCGCACCTAGTTAAAATGATTTCATGTTTGATTATGAGTTTAGAAATGCTTGTTTATGAATCTATGGAATGAAAAATATTTTCCTAGTTAGCTGTGTATGTAAATATCAAATGGTTTATGATTGCTGCATATATATTATATTTATGCATATTCCTTGGTTGTCCCATGTTGGTGATGGGAAGAATTCACTTACTGAGTCCATCGACTCACCTCTCTCCCTTCCTCTCATAGTTGAAGGTAGAGACATTATTCAATCTCCTTGGTAGCCCAGTTATCCTTTGGTGAGTTTTACATTGCTATAAGGCTTAGATTAGGCTTATGTTAGATTTAGAGTACTCCAGGAGATTAAATTTAAGGATTTGAGTCACGCATGTATTTTGAGATATTGTAGTTATTTTCAAGTTTATGTATTTTCCTATATGTTTCCAGAATTTAAATTTGGATTTCAATTACTGATTTTGATTTAGATTATGTAATAGATTAGTTACGTTGTTATGATTTAAACATAGTTATGTAATAGAACCAGTTTATGATTTCATGATTAACGGAAATTGGGTAAGATGTTTTCAGAGTTTGAATATTAAATACTTCCAATTGTATGTATTTAAATATTATGTTTTAATTAGAGAAAAGATAATGATTTAGAAGAAAAATTATATTTTAAGTATAATATTATGATAAGTTATGTATTTTGAAAGTCACGTTACCCAGAAGGCTTACGTGGGGATGAGATTCTTACGTGCCTCATGTTCCCAAATCGGGTCATGACACCATTGCAAGGTGTTAAGTTGCACACAATAAAAATATCAAGAGATTAAGCGCAAGTGAGAATTCACAAATAATATGTTGGGCTGCACACACTATAAGCATCAAGAGTTAAATGCACATAAATCATACTTTCACCAACAGCCAAAATTATGTTAGGGGTATTTTGCACAATTCAAAAAATTGAGGGTGTCGCCGATAAAGTCTTGAAAAGTCAAGGCAAAACTACATATGACCTAATATTCAGAGAGTGAAATTCATTTTACCCAAAATTTAATAAACATAAGTAATAACAATCGACAAAATATTTAATAAATCACTTTGCATACCAAATCCTTAGAAAAAAAGGAAGTATACTAATATTAAGTTTGTAACTACTCCATCCATTTCAAATTAAATGTCTCTTTCACTTTTTAGATACATTCATAAATTAATATATCTATACACAAATATTGTCCAAAGAATTGCCCCTAGTGTCAATGTGGATACTAGACAACCCATTTCATTTTTTTTTATAATTTTGATATTTTTTGGTAAATTGTTGTTTTAATATTAATATATCGATTAAACCTTCGCTTACGCAGTAATTTCTCTCATTTGAGCCAACAAGCATATTCAAGAGGCACTATTTTTTTTAATTGTTTGAATTATAATATATATAGAGCATTTTTTTTGTTATACATTAGTAGAAGTGTCAATAGGTTCACCTGCCTATTTAGGCCCGTGAGCGAATGTCGCAAAAAAAAGGTAGGTCAATCCTTCAAAATAAAATGGATTGAACAATTAGCAACCCATTTAGGATTTGCAATTGGTGGTAAGCGCCAAACAATAAAAAATACCCAAAAAAATACTTTTTAACGTTTTGATGAATTTTTTAAAAAAAATTAAAAATGTTTTTTATTTATGTATACCCAATTTTTAAGATCCATAACTATACATTAACTTTGACTAGAAAATGTTATTATTAATAGTGTTATTAGTGAGTTATGATATTGTTTTATTTTTAAGCTTTAACTTTGAGTAAAGTGTCAACTATACAATATTACTATGTTAGTGAGTTTATACATTTTTTACTTTTGTCTTTTTTGGGTCACATATTTTTTACTTATTTTTACCAATCAATTGTGAATTTTTTTTAAAAAATAACTTGGCTCGCATGTCAAATTCGTCCTAACCCACCTAAACTCATCATTAAACATGATGAGTTGGAGTTGTTTTTTTACAATTCAAACTTCAATTCAATCCATTAAAAATGGTTAGTTTGATGAATTAATCGGAACCTTCTGTTAACATCTCATATAGTAGTATATAGAGTATTCTTATAGGTCTCGAAACTACGCACATGTTGGATGACTCCTAGCATGTTCGGCAACCCTTCAAATAGGCCCAGAGGCCTTTTAACATTTTTCAACCTGCTTTTATTTTGAAAACAATGGATGTCAATGTCAAATAGGTGCTTAAATCATGACCAAAAAAATAGGTGTTCAAACCTACATTAATGGTTCGTCCGATATGGACTTTCCCGAACTGCGTTTCTGTTGTTTGCTTTCAATTTTTTTTTTCTCTCTTTGCATCTTTTCTCTGTCGGCACAGAGAACAACCTCACTCGGTATAATTTATATGCTACGAGCCGTAAATCATAAATGACTTTGTAAAAGTTGATTAGTTTTAATTAACCGTATTAACTATTAATATCAAACTTATTAATTTAACAATATGTATACACTGGAAATAAAGCATAGCGGCTATAATAGTAGAAGGCAGATATAAGATATAACTGTAGTGCATAGTTGAACCATAAGCCAAACTAATTAATTAATTGAAAAGATAAATGTTATTTATACTAATCATTTGTGGAAGTATCAACACACTCTTATATATTAATAGATGATATGAAACCTATTGTTTTACCCACATCATCTAATTATAGATTAAAATATGTCAACGCGGATTCCATAAAATATAAATACAAATAACACTACTCAATTGAAAAACTGTTGAAACATAATTAATTGGTAACGAATTCATCTCAAGACCTCAAAGTCTACGGACGTATCGATGTAATCTCACCAAACAACAACTCAAATGTCTGTAGTTGCAACTAGTCTCTTACTAGCCTGCAAGGTCAAATTAATGAACAAGCCACATGAAACAAAAATAAACAAGATGTTTAAAATAACAATCGTATCGTTCTCATAGTTAATGAATGATGACTTCCAGTAAAAGTTCCCCTTCTAATCATTTTAATGAAACACTAGGTATATTCTTTTTATTTTCATTCTCTAATAAGTGTTTATTTATAAAATTTATTTTTTTTACTATTATTTATTCTTTTAAGAATTCTAAATAACATTAATCATTTTTTCCTTGATACTCGTACAAGAGAGATAGAGTTAGAAGATAGATTAAATATGAAAGAGAATGTTAATGTAAGTAATAAGAGTACTATTAAAAAATATACTTAAACTTATCTAATTTTAAATTCATCTAATTATTTTCTTATTATTTATGCATAAGTAAAAATGAAAACTTAATAGAGAAGAAGGCTTGTATATATAGTTTTCAGCTACTCCTAGAAGAGACATTGACCCACTTAATTTCATGACTCCAAGATCCCATATTTCAACAAATAAACTAAAAGTCTAAAACTACCAACCATAAATATGCATGCACCAATCAAACTTCGGTAGAGATATAGAGGCTTATAGCCTGGACCAAACCTCAACCTAACCATTGAGATTCCTTTCACGTTCACTTTTTATGATGAATATAGGGTGTTAAAATTAGAAATAAACATGCATGGAAAATGGAAAGTGATTAATAGTGAAGTCTGGGACCGAAGTGGAGAGGAGCACAAGGTGAAGTTTGTTTGTTTGTTTGTTGGGATCAATAAAAAGGTAAAGTTGAAACGTGGGAAGGAGAGACAGGATAGGTAGTGCAGGGGCCAACTGCTCCTCCTCCGTGAAAATTTTATGAACACAGATGTTTATATCCAACACCCAACATAAAAATTAAATATGACCAAATGTAATATAATCAGGTTGACAAGCTCATTATCATATACTCCCCAATTTATTATTTTTTTCATTCCTTATTAATAGTCATCATGAAAAATCGAATCAATTTGCTATATTAAAAAAATTAATGTACCAAATTGCTAGATCTATTAGTTTTTTACTCCCAATTGTAGCTAAATACATTAAGTTTTTAATGTATTAATTCGACTGAATTTTCCATGACAACTATTAACAAGGAATGAGGGAGTATTGAGTGTCATTTTGGAGTTTTTTTTAAAGTCAATTGTTGTTTTCAATTTTCAATGAATATTTAATTATTTTATGTCCATTTTACCCCTCTTTAAAAGAGAATGAGTGAATGCGACTTAATGAAAAAAGAGAAAATGTAAAAAGGCATTTTCATTTTTTAATTTACTTTTATTATTTTAAAAGATTAATGAGATTTCTTAATTATTGTGCAAATACCAAAATCATCACTTAATATGAAATTGAGCGAGGAAGGTGGAAGGGTAATTGAAGGAGAACATTTTTAACAAATGGAGTGAAACACTACAAGATATATAATGAGTGAGTGAAATAAGGAGTGTGCAAGTGATGTATGACCAAAGAGGGTGTGAGTGATACACTAGGGAAGACATAAAAAATATGTGAGTGATGCACTTGAAAGGAGTCAATGAGAGCGGGAATGTTTTTAATTCTTATTAGTCGAGTCATTGCTTATTTAAAAATATTATTCTAATATCTAAAAATTAGTGTTTAATTAGATTTTTTTTTTATCACCGTTGAATGTGATGATAATTCCAACCTTCTCTATTTATTCATTACATTTAATTATGATGGAGTGAATGCTTTAATTGGACATCTAAAATTTAGATGTTAGAATAACAATGCTCTTGATTATTTTGGGTGCATGTGTTGGGGTTTCCCTTTTTTATTTTTTAATAGGAAGGGATGGAGGAATAATAAATGGTGACTCATGACGTAATGAGGAGTGAAACACTGGGGTGAGGGAGAGAGAGGGGGGGGAGACTGTAATTGCGAGTGACAGTATGAGATATACACTGTGTTAGTGAGACAAGATTTGCGAGTGGGTGTTGATTGATGAGAGAAAGACATACAAAGTGAGTGAGAGATATAAACTAAGTGTGAGTGGTATGGGTTTTAAAGTGTGGAGTGATATACAAAGTGAGGTTATTTCTCTTGGTGTGTGTGTGTTTGTGTGCGGGCGCTTGGTATGTGGATGTTAGAGGAGCAAGTGATGTGGCTCTGTTTTTCACTTGAGGATGTACTATTGGAATTTATAGATTGGGTTGTTGATTTGTTTGACGTTCTTAGAAGGGGTGTCCTTATTTAGGCATCTCTGGATTAGTTGGCAGTAATAGTAGTACCAACAAGGTATTTTGTAGCCAAATTGCTGACTATAGTCTGATTTAGGATTTTGATTCGGTTTTCATGTTTTGCTTGGTTGGCTCATTACGTGACTTTGATGACAATGTAAAGGATTGGATTTGTGAGTTGTTTATATTCTCTTGTACATAGGGGTTATGAAAGTCTTTTATGCTAATGGATGATCTCAACTTTTAATAGGAAAATTATATGTTTTATATGGGCTTGGGATGATTTGTGTTGTCTACACCTTCCATTTTGCAGATTCTTTGTGCTCAATAGAAACAGGAATGGAGTGCAAGTATTGGGCAAAGGAGTTATTAGCGTCATTGTTAGTGCAAGTGTAGCCTTCGTATGGAAGTGTTCTCTGGTGTTGTTGACGCACGGTGCCTATGGTAGTGTTGTTGGCTGTGGAAAGCTCTCCAATTGATATGAGATGCAGAATCGTGCACAGTGAACGATGCCAAACGCATTAAAAGACGTTAATTTTAAGATGAGGTATTATATTTTGCAAATTCAGAAAAAAAAAGCCTGTAAGAAACTTAAATACGATTTATTCAATTTTTAATATCATATCTCACATACATGTTTAAAAAAAGAATACAATGAAAAATTATTACATGGAGCTTAAAATATTGATAAATATTAACCAATATATTTTAAAATATTGATATGAAAATAAAATTTCTTTGTGGCAGTATAGAAAAACTTCTAATGAACCTTTTATTCTCTCTCTCACATATTAAAGAGCAAAACTTGGACTGATTATATATTAGTGGGCTCTTTTTTCTCTTATTATAAAAATGTCAAGTAAATCTAAGAAGTTTTTTGTTAATTTTTAGATAATGAATATTTTGAGAGAGAGAAAAAATATTCCGTCCAAATTTTTCTCTTTAATGCGTTTAGCAGTGAATTTGTAAAATATGTTAACATAGCTAATACCTCATCTTAAAATTAACGTCTTTTAATGCGTTTCATGAATAATTCTATTTTGACACTCACATGAATATAAATATCCATGTACCTCCTATCTGGTATAAGATGAGTGAGAGAGAGAGAAAATAGTTGGAAGAAAAAATAAGTGGTAGATTATGTTTATAAGTCAGGTGTTTAGGTGTTTGAAAAATTAGGTGTTAAAATAGCAAGATTGGTTTAGCATAGTTCACTGTGCACGATTCTGCATCTCATATCAAGTGGAGAGCTTTCCACAGCCAACACCACCATAGGCACCGCGTCAAAAACACCAGAGCACACACCGTTCGTGTGATGATAGTTGTTGCCATTTAACCAAGAAAAATGTTATTTATATTCATTAGATATAAGATATTGTATCAACTCATAATTTATTATTATTAGATAGGATGTGAATCCTACTTGAATAAAGTTTATATCTCATTCAATAATAAATGTGATATAAATTAATAAGAGTCCTATAAATAATAAGTATAAATAACACAACTATTTAATCTCATGGAGTTGGCTTTTGGTCTGGTGTGTTTTTCCAGTTTCGGCTTTTGGATCTGTTTTAGCTTTATATTGACTCTTTTTGCTCCTCCCGGTTTTCATGAGACGAGCCCGTCCTTAATTATCAAAAATGTCTAAGAAACTTAAATAAAAGTAGGCTTAGTCTAACCCTTTTGTTTGGTTTTTTATGCATAACCTTCCTTATAGGAAATCATGCTCGAGCACTAAAAGTAAGCATCTCTCCTAACTATGACTCAAACTGCATGGTTTACCACATGTTAGAACTAATCCCTTCTGCTAAACATATCAATTTCCACTGGTAAGCCTAGTTTAGCTCTAAAAGCCAGCTCAAAATAAAGAGAAAATAAAAATATTATTTTTCATGTCTTAATTTAATTATTATTTATTTAAATATTTTAATAATATTTTAAATATTTATTAAAGTTTTTAAATATTATTCGTTTTAACATATTTATTATTAAATTTTAAGTAAAAGTAATTAATTTTATATAATTTTAATTATTATTTATCTAATAACTATTTTTATAATAATATAAAAAATTGATCTCATATAATGAAAGTTAATCCAACCTCCCTAAACTCTTTTTTTTTTTAATCTCTGGTCAGAACTTATTAAGTTATTCATGCTTGTGATGTATACGGATAGTATGATGGATAAGTTTTATATTATTAAGTATTGGATGTAAATCACACCCTAAATTCTTTCAAATAAATTTTAAACACTCCGATTCATTCTTCTAATCCATAGAAAGCACCCCATTCTAAGAAACGACTCCGATTATTGCCTAAATTTCACAGCTGATCGCAAGAACGGCGTGCATATATCACAACTTCACTAGATGTGGATTCCTACCTGCCTAAGCAATAGTAACAAGCAAACACGATTGGCACATCTTTATTTTTCCTAACACGGATGAAAATTACCAAAGCTAAAATGGCTAGCGCAATGGTTGTCAATTCCAAGCAGTCTCGTAAGACAGAAATTGCTGGTTCATTTTGATTCGGTTTGAGCTTTGAATAAGTTACTATCTTCCTTTCAAAATATCTGTCACTTTTAAACAAATACAAGTATTAAAAAGGTAATAAATATATTGATAATGAAATAAAATATAGTAAATGAATTAATGTATCCTATTAAATAAAATACTTTTGGAAACTAGTAGTTAGTGAGTAAAAGAGTAAAACTTAAATTGGTCCTTACAATTTCTTTGATTGAGAAATTGATTCCTAACAATTATAAACATCTAAATTAGTCCCTCACAATTGTTAAAATAAGACATTATAGATCCTTACCGGTCTGTCAATGTCCTTAGAGAGGTAGATGACAAAAGAGCTCGGTTTGAGAAGATGAAGCTCGTTGGAGAGAAAATATAGCTCGAGAGGACAAGAAGAGCTCAACTAACTATGGGCAGCTCGGCGACAGAATGAAGCTATAGCCATGTCCGGAGCTAAACCACTTGTCATCCAGGCCATCCTTCTCAGCCAAGCTCCGTCTTCTCCTGGTCGAACTCTATTTCCTCAAGACGAGTTCCATGCACTTTCTTTGCAACGAGTTTTTTTCATTTCCGTCTAGGCTACAATTCAGAGACTATAGTGTCCTATTTTTTCAATTTAGGTGTTTACAATTGTTAAGAATTAATTTGTCTATCAAAGAAATTATCAGGAATCAATTTTAGTGTTTACTCTAAGTGAAATTACTTAAGAATAATGTTGAAAAAAAGAATAAATATTGTATTGAAATATAAAGTTGTCTAAAAATAAACAAATACTTTAAAATATAAAATAATTTAAAAATAGACATATTTTGAAGGAAAAGGAGCAATGAGTGAGCCAACCTTCTCCAGATTAGTTACACCGCCACTATAAATTTGGGTCGATCGATTGAAATAGCAATTAATATTCATATGTGCTTTATCTAAATATTGCTGGGAGCCGCCACCAAAAGGGACTTTATTTACTGCATGCCAATTGCCAAATGCCTGCATTAGAATTCAGAAGTTTGTTCAAGTCCAACTTCAATGGTTACTATGACGTTCCTTATCCTCGAGTAATTAAATCCTTCCCATCGTCACCTTCTTTCTTATCCCCAAATAATTAAATCTTTCCCAAGCTGCATATTAGTGATTGCATACATCATGATTAACAGTTTATTATAAGATATAATAAGATAAGCTAATATAATACGTAATGACTTTATACGTTGTTTGGTATGGTTAATGTATTATATAAATTTATCCATCAAATCTCCTTTATACATTAAAATAATGAATAACTCTACTAAGCCTAGGGAAGTATAAGGACTATTTAGTTTTTAATGTATAAGATTTATTTTTCATTATTTAATTTTATGTTAATAAATAATATAATATATATTTTAAATAAATAATAATTAAATTAATTAATAATATATAAAAAGAATAAAATATTCAAATAAATAATGCATAATATTTGATATAAAAATAAATTATAAATTATATGTATAAAAATATGAATAAATAATAAATAATATGATATATATAAAAGTAAGGAGTAACAATAAAAATATTTTAATTTAAAATTTATTATTAAATTTAAATTTAAATAATTATGATAAAAATAATAGAAAAATATCAAATTATATAAAAAGAAAGAGAGTATAATTCATTGAAATATTAAATATTTATAAAATACTAAAATACATAATATATAAATTTTAATATAAATTAAATTTTTCATTTAATTTTTATTCAATATTTATTTATAGTTAGAGTTATTTGTAAGCAAATGATAATATTATACATTTAAAAATTATATTTAAATTGTTAATAAAATTATTATTTGATTTTGATTTAATATTTATGTATAGTTAAAATTATCTGAAAATAAATGATAATATTAAATAATATAAAATATAGTATCTTGTATAACATCACACTAAATATTGTATAATATTAAAAGTTTATCAAGACTTATACTATCATAATCTTATCTAATCAAGCGTGCCAAAACGAGTCCTTAATTCTATGTGGTAAGATAGTAAGGGAGAAACTCATAAGTTGGTTCTACATATTTTTAAAATTTAAATTAAGACCTTTTTCTTTTATTTCTGGGTAGAATTTGTGAGAATATGCTTGCTCTCACTTTTCATTCTAATACACATAGATTGATCAAGAGGACCCAAATTTCTGACATGTTATATCCGAGGTTTTGAAAATCAAACTGAATATAAGTACGGGACATTGGTTTAAAGGTTTATCAATTCAAATCAGTTAATTAGATGTTCAACCAACGAGTATAATAAAATAAGAATAAAATATACATATATTTTATATATAAATATATATGATTAATTATGTTATAAAATAAAGAAAAAATTTAAAAAATAGTTATTTATTGCTACATCAACAAAGAAGATTAACCCCCATACCTACTATTTGAAAAATCATATGTGAATAAAAGGATTTAATTGAATGATAACGTAAAAATCAATATATAAAAATTAAAGTCTAGCTTGATTAAAAGTATAAAGTATTTTACATACATTGTATCAAAATTAATTACTTGAAAAAATACTTCATGTAAAATAGGTCAACATGTCAAATTATGAATGGAGCTATCACAAATTAGCTTTTGTGTTATACTCTCATATATATAAATGGAGCTGGTCAAACATCATTGGTCAGGGATAAAAAAAAAGTACTGGGCCTGAAGGGTCCAAATTTGAAAAGAGGCTGTAGTTTTGAGGTAAGCCCAATTCTAAGACAACTGCGGTGATTAGCCATTTTTGATAAGACCGTAATCCGTTTTCAGAACAGTTCCAATTGAGAGCTGGTGAAGGACTGGATCAAGCCCAAAAACAAATTATTGGACTGGCCAATAAGAGAAAACCACTACGTCCAAAAACAAAAAACTGAACCAGCTGATAGCCTAACTATTTTCAGACCTTAAAAAAAAAAAACGACCTTAGTCAATACAAAAATAGTTATGGTATGTTTGGTTAAAAGATAAAAACAAGAGTAAGTTTTGACAAAAAAAAAATGGGTTAAATTTTTCTTGATTGAGATATAAAATTACACATAAAACTCAATCATGAAAAATTTATTATCATTTTTACTATCCAATCAAACTTTCCATAACTATTTTTGTATTGGTGATACATCAATGTTAATGACTGAGACCGAATTAGCAAGTTAAATATAATCACGAAGTTTGAGAAAATCAACAAAAGAAATCTATGCATGGTCAAGCAGGTATCAATCAACTTGTAACCATTCATTTCAAACCAATTTTTTTAAGTCTTCATTGACTGATACCATCAAATGAACTGAGAAGCAGAAGCTTCAAAGGAACAGATAGAAAAGTAACAATGGCACGTGACAGAGAATTTAGAACTGAATATTCTGGTTCATGGAATGAATGAATTACAAGCAGGTTAGCAAGCTTATACTCCCTTTGTTCCTTTTTAAATGACGCTTTTGAGTTTTTTTTTTCGTATTTCAGATTAAATGTCATTTTTGGATTTTCAATGAGTATTTAATGATTTTATTTCCAATGTATCCCTCCATTCATTCAGGTTTCTATTTTCAGTGTTTTTACAAAATATGAATATTGGAGAGAGAGAGAGTAAAATTGGAGAGAGAATGAATGAATATAATTTAATAGAGTGAGAAAAATAAAAAATGATTTTAGTCTTTTACTATTAAATTTTTAAAAAATTATTGAAATTCAATCATTACATTAGTTTTTGTGCAAAATTCAAAAGAGACATTTATACATGGGTCGGAGTACACGCTAAGCCTCAAACAATGAATTACATGTACAAAGAGTGTACTAGGCTAGCTAAGATCAACCCCAACCAACTTTGACAACTGTCAATAACTGTTTTGGACAGCTCAGCATCTTCTGCAACTGGTTTGGTTTCAAGTGGCTCTTCTCTAGCAACTCTGAGTTTATTAATGTACAATTTTAAAATTTTATGGAAATCTTCGTATTAAAAAATCATATTTATAGAGAATTATTCAGTAATGTAAAAATGTTATTCAAATATAGTTAAGATAGATTTGTTGGAGCAACTGGTATTAGGCATATATTTCGTAGTCAATAACTCCGAAAAATTCGATCATTGAATTTTACCTAGTTATCATATTAATTGTTCAACCGAAACTAAAACAAAATAAATTAATTACTATGAGCTGAGTATGTGATCAAACAATGATACATATGCTTTAACTACCAAAAAACAAAAAAATGCTATGTTTTAAATCCAAAAATAATGGGTGATAGTGAAAATAATTTTAATTCTAAACAAGCTTTACTCTCAATTTTAAGAGTTTAAATATTTTAGTCTCTATTTTGAGAATAGTTTTCCCTAACCATCATCTAAGTTCGGAAATTGGTATATATTAAGGATAATTTTTTCGATAATTAGAGTATATTCATCAAGAGGCAAATAAGAGTACAAATTATAGTCTAACAAAGACATCACTAACTAATAACTTCCTATGCATGACAATCGTCAACCACACCAAGAACAAACACCTACACTATACAGCTTACAGGCCAAGTCAGTACTTGTACATAATACAAAAATTGCGAATCAAATATTCATCACACACACTATCACATTTTACGCTTTCAACTAGCAAACGATCTTATCCTTTAAATAAATGTAACCATGAGACAAATATCACATAATTGCATACCCATTTCGAAAATCACATGGCACGTGAATACCACCACCTTTTGAGACATCATCAGGATTGGTATTTCAACTTTAACTCAGCACCAATCGATTCACCTGAAACCAACATAGCACTTCTTTAGGAACCCTTTAGCGTGGCCATCAAGGTCCCCAAGGAAATACTCATATAACAAAATTTTTGCTTCACATTTCCATAGCTTCTAGCGTAATTCCAAAAGAAGTCATCACAATACAGTTCATCCTCGTATATATCACTAGTTTGTTCTACCAAGTTGTTAAAAAGACTACCACGATCAGAGATAACATACATAGACACACACCATGTATACATACACACCCAATAAACACACACATCCACACCAAAATCACCCACGCATACACCCAATAAAAACGCAACACACCCAAAAACCAAGCACACATTAATTCCAACTCTCAATAACAACTCACATGTTTAGGGTTTTAATTCACCCTTCTCATCATTTAAACTCAATATCTCACATGTGTATCACTCTGCACTCAAAGTGTATCACTCATCCTTTCACATTTCAGCTGTCTCCTCTACTCACATGACATTGTTCCACTCACAATGTGTTTTGTCACCTTCACACAATATATCGTTGCTCACTTATATCTCTCCACACCAAGTGTTTAAATAGCATATTACTACAAGAAAAATGATTATTTTCAATGGTTCTTGACAATCTTTTGGATATTTTTGACATATACTAATTTTCAATAAAATTTTATAAGTATTTTTAACTGTCACTTTATTTTAAAATTATTTTTCTTGATAATATTTTTATTGACACTTTAATTATTGGGAATACATGTTAATTTAACATATATTGATGGAGTAAAAGAAACATATGTTTGGATTAATTTGAAAGTTGAAACTGATCTACGAGCATGCCATGATGCATATATATTTTCAATTTTATGATGGGTATAAAATATTATGGATCTAATTATAATGCATTATTAGTGTAAAAAATTATACAACCATTTAATTATATATTAGTAATTCATCGTACTATCTCAAAAGTTTCATGGACCAAACCAAGTGAGACCTATCACAATTATTATTTAGATTCCCTAATTAATTAAATATCTAGTTAGGGTTCAATTCCGAACGATAAATATGTATATATGAAGACTTGCCTCTAAAAACAAAACCTAAGGTCTCATGGTGAGGCAAAATCAACGTTTATAAGCTTTATGTTTTGAGAATTAATCATTACTTTCGACAGGAGAATACATATGTTGAAAAAAAATCATATGAATGATGATATATGGTGAGCTAACGTTGTAAAATATTTTACATTAATAGTATAAAAGAGTTAATTACAAGTATTAATCTGCTAAAAATCATTTGACACATATTTCTAAAAGATTATTGCTTATAATTGTACTTGTACGTATGTATGTGTCATATGCAATTGGTTGATATTAGCCCAGAACTGGAAAACGAAGGAAACTAAACTCAAACTCTCGATCGTTTTCTTTGATTGGGAAGGACCATTTCTCTTTTCCCCATTCTCCTAACAAAGCAAGCCCTTGTATGATGATATGTCTGCAATGAAAATAAGGCGGATGCTCAGATACAGTTACTAGTCAATGGATTTCCTACAGTTGGTAGATACATGCAATGTAAAGATGACATCTGTATAAGTAAAAAAGCAAAAGCAAAAGTGGGTGGTTGATAACATAGTTCTGCCTATATTTTGAGCATCATATCATCCTTTAATTTTGACCATTTGATCAAACATATAAATTTAATTGAGAAAGGTGTACAGTAGGATTGAACGAAAATGATAGAACTAGTGATCTTTTACATTTTTTTAAATAACCATTATTTTAAATTTTAATTTTAATTAATATTTAAAAATTTGTTTTATTTTTTCTCTTGCTCCTACCAGTGTGCTTGTGTCCATGGTAGAACATTCAAAACCCAAAAACTCGATTTGAGTTACAAAAAAAAGACCCACTAAACAACCCCTAATGCTTCCACCATAAAGCACCAATTTTTACACTCAAACAACATCAAAACCCAAGACCCAGATGCCCATTTGATCAAATCCGACGTATTTCCCAAATGGGTCATGTAAACCTCCAAGTTTCAAAGCGCGTGAGCTTCACATGCCAATGGCGACTCCTCGATCTCGTCTCTACGGCATTCGTTGGGCGCGTTTTCCTCGTCTTCGTGCTTGTCTCTATACACCCCTCTAGGGAAGTCACTCGTCACCTTCGATCGGCCTCAGATCCAATGCAGTGCCACCACCACTTGCGCCTCTGATTCACTGCGAGGATAAGGACAAAGGTACTATATATGGATGTTCATGGGAATGAGGGAACAATCGAAACTTGTGATGCTATCATCCTCATTGCTCCACCTCTGATCCTTGTGTCCTTGTCGCTGCCTAGAAGTTGGGAAGGTTGCGGCTGTTGTGGGGTGGGGTGAAGGGACAATTGCTAGCGGGTGGTGGTGAAGGGCTGTCGGCTGAGAAAAAGGTAGATTGGAAACAAGAGTAGTTAGTGATAATTTTGTACTTGTATTATTATTATTATTTAATAATTTTCCATAACATTTATCAATTATTTATCTTAACCATTCGCTTAAATTTATTTTGATCAAATGGTAAAACTTAAAGGACCATGTGATAGGTCATAACAAAAGCAGGAGTATGTTATCAACCACACACTTTTGCTTTTGCTTTTGCTTTTTACGTACATATGTCATCTTTAGATTGCATGTATCTACCAACTATAGGAAATCCATTGATTAGCAATTGTAATTGAGCATCCATCGAGATGAAAACCCCTTTTTTGACTTGTACATTGTACCTAAATTTCTGTTATCAAACAACCTCTCTCAAAAACTTAAATTATTGGGTTAAGACATATGAATAATTTTAGAAATACATTGGATTTGATTAAATGGGCATTTGGGTTTTGGAGATTGATGTTGTTTGAGTGTAAAAATTGGTGCTTTGTGGTGGAAGCATTAGGGGTTGTTTGGTGAATCCTTTTTCTGTAACTCCAAAAATCGAGTTTTTGGGTTTTGAAAGTTCTGCCATGTACACTGAGAGACAAGGCACACTGGCAGGAGCAAGAGAAAAAAATAAAACAAACTGTTAAACATTAATTAAAATTAAAATTTTATAATAATGGTTATTTAAAAAAAAAAGTAAAAGATCACTAGTTTTATCAATTTCATTCAATCTTACCGCACACCTTTCTCACTTAACTTTATGTTTGATCAAATGGTCAAAATTAAAGGATGATATGGTGCTCAAAATATAGGCGGAAGTATGTTAACAACCACCCAGTCTTGCTTTTGATTTGGCCTTTTACTTGTACAGGTGTCATCTTTACATTGCATGTATCTACCACCCGTAGGAAATCCTTTGACTAGCAAATGTATCTAGCATCCGCTCGTAAATAAATATGCTGAAAAGAAATTGAATGCATTCCCCATGTGACCTGCCTATATCTGAACATTAGGTGCCCATCCAGCATGTGCTAATTGAAGAATAACTATGAAATATCACTTTGATAGGACTTTGTCAAATTGTATTGCTTATAGCTACTGTTTTCTATAGCCCATACATTGTGAAAGGATAAATTTCTCTACGAAACAGAGATCTATGTACAAATTCGGTCATTCATTTTATACCGATAATGATTGGATATCGTACAATCAGTCAAGAAACGAAAAGCTCATATCTAAGTTGCTTTCCATTTATTTACAAAGTTAGCGAACTTGATCTCTAATTCTAGGCCGAAGAGCTTGGTGAGCACTAGCTAAGGCCCTATTTGATATACCTAGACGTATGACTTCTTATTGATTGAAGCCTACTTAAAGATAGTAGATATTAGCTATGGTCACGAGTTTTAATTTAAAATCACTCTATTTTTAAAATAAGAATTTAAAATATTGACACTTGATTAAAGAAATGTAATTGCATTAGTTAAGTTTACAAAACTCTTTTTCAATTATCACGTGTATTTTTGGTGTAACATATAATAATATAATACATAATTATAAAATTAAGTTATTAAGTCTTAATGGTATTACTTTTGCTAACTAATCTTAAATTATCTCTCCTTTACATTCTTGTTCTCTCTTCCTCTCTCCTCCCATTCGTCGCCATCCAACCCCACCTCAACCATACTTTTGTAGCCCGCTGCCCCATTATTAATAACCCATCGGATGGAGTCGCGCTTCCATTTTTTTTATTATTTTTATTTTGTATTTTTCTTTTTTGTATCATGGCTTCCTTCCCTCCCCCTTTTACTATCAATGAAATTTACTGAAAGAGGAAGTAGGATGATTTCTTTATCCACTAACCGGAAAGTGAATAACAAGTAGGTTTTTTTGTATTCATTTTAATTCCTTTTTGGACAAGTAATTTTGAAGTGATGATGTTAACATTGTGACACGACAAAAGCTTCTTTTTTTTTTTTAAAACAAAACTCAATTTTTAACATGCATGTTTATGAATATGGATATTTTTGTCCATAAAATTAATTTTATCCTATATTGACTTATATAATGACACAAGAAACATTAGATAATATAAAATTCATATATGGTACACCAGATACAAGATAGGATAAAAATTAAATTAATATAATAGGTTCCTAATACTATACTATATTTAAAGATCGACCTCATTTAAACACTAACTAAGCTGTCACCCTCTTTATAATTATCAATTTGAGTTTAAATTTGATACTTCCTAAGTGTAAACTTTAAACCCTTAATCTTAAATTTGAAATTTCTACAATTAATTATAAATAAATTTTTGAAAGCTAAATATTGTTAGTGATATAATAATATATAATTAAATAATCGATAATATAAAAATGCTTATATTAATATCCGTATGTTGAAATCTAGCTAGCTTATTATCTTTTATAATAATGACATACATATATGTGTGAAATAAAGTCGTTTATAGATTATTTATCTTACGAATGTCATATGATTTTCATATTAATCCAGGGATATATATCCACCAACAATCACGAAGACCAATATATTATTTAAAAATGAAGTGATTTTAAGAATGAATATTTCTCTAAAATCTAAATCTAGTGTGTATTGATCTACTCAATATATATATTTTTAAGGAGATTGTCCTTATTTCTTTTAATTTATATTTAACACAAGAAATGATTGAAAATTGTATATAAATATTAAATATAAAATATTATGAAAAAAGATTAATGTATAAAATAAAGATACATATATTTTTATATAAAAGAAATGATGGGAATAAAAAAAAAAAGAGAAATGATGGAAAAGTGATAGATTAATGATCACCTCCAATCTTTTCATACTTGTACTTCTTCATTTAAAAGAAGATGAAAGATAGTTGTCCAATGGCTGTGTCTCTTTGTTTTGGGGCGCGGCCACGAGTCTGTTCAATTTAACTTTATAATTTTTCTTGGATCTTTTTTCCCTTCAAATGTTATTATGAATACAATCATACCTAGAGAGGGTAAGGAAGTACAACTTAAAAGCAGAATCTAGTCTTTAGTTAGGTAAACACAGATCATACGGTACACACTACACATAAGTGGCTGAAATTTGTTTATAGCGGCTGATCAAATGCTTTCAACAACTTATTTTAACTTTCGGACAAATCCAATTTGAGATCCATAACCAAGAATCGTGAGTCTAGGTTTTGAACTAAGTTTTGGAAAGATTTTGATAGGTGAACTGCATAACTAGATCCTGCGAATTAGTTTCAGTTGTAACTACTTTGTAAATAATTAGTTAGTCTGTTAGTTTGCTAAACGAAATTAGACTAATCCCTCTTGTATATAAAGCCAAACTTGTGCTCAGTTCCACATGCAATTCAAAAGGAAGAAAATAAAAACCACATTTCTCAACTCTCTTTCCTTCGAGTACTCTCTCTCAATACCTTGGGCCTGATACCTAATATGGTATCAAGCTCTCGCCTTGGACTTTGAGCTCACCACACCTTCCGCATGGCTACTTCACCAAAGACCTTCTCAAATCCGCTAGCCACACGGCTAAGCGAAGACAACTACGTCACATGGAGACATCAAGCGATGCTCACCATCAAAGCACACAAGCTGAAGGACCACCTGAACAAGGACAAGATTCCTTGCGATTTGCCACTCAAGAAGATGAAGATCTGGCATGAAACTTACATTGATTGGGAGCTTCAAGATAATCATTTAGCAGCATGGCTCCTAGCTTCCATGGAGAGCGCTTTCACCAATAGGATGGTGGGTTGTGAATTCGCACACCAGGTATGGAGCAAGATTGAAACCTACTTTGCATCCAAAACCAAAGCGAGAGTGAAGCAACTGAAGTTGCAATGAAAGCAATCAAGAAGCAGAATGATAGTGCCACTGATTACTTGTTGAAAATCAAAAAGATTGCTGATTCCCTTGCATTGGTAGGTGCTCCCCTATCAGTTGAAGAACACATTGAGGTAATTCTTGATGGACTTAGTGAAGAGTAAGTTCAATGATAACCCTTGTACTTTCTCGAACGATACCTATTCAGGAGAGGAACTTGAAGCCCTTTTAATGGCTCAAGAAGACTTACTTGAAAGGTTCAAGAAAGATGCAAATATTGTTCAAGCTAATATAGCTCAGATGCCTCAACATGAGAACAAGAATGGAGGTTAGAGTTATGGCAGAGGTGGCTACAATAGAAGAGGGAGAGGAGGAGGACGTTCACATAGAGGAGGAAGATCATTTTGGCACAATGCAAACAGACCACAGTGCCAACTATGTGGCAAAGTTGGGCATGTAGTTTGGGAATGCTTTCATCGGTTTGATCAAGGGTTTCAGAACCCAACCGAAGTGCTCCTTCCCGCTCCACCCTCATGTTTCACAATCCAAGAGCATATTGCTACCACCTCCTCCTCAAGACTCCGCTTGGTATCCTGATTCAAGGGCGAGCCATCACTTGACATTTGATCACACAAATCTCCTCACAAGCTCAAATTTGAGGGCCCTGAGCAAGTGCATATTGGAAATGGATCAGGTATTGCTATTAGAAATATTGGCAAATCTGCATTGCATGCATCTAACACTCACAAAACCTTCTGTCTAAACCAATTATTACATGTTCCTAAATTCTAAAAACCTTCTGAGGATCTAAGTTTGCAAAGGATAATTGTGCATACTTTGAATTCCTGGCCTCATGACCGTTTTGTGAAATCAAGGTGAACAAGGAAGTGCTGCTTCAAGGCACCCTTAAGAATGGTCTGACAAATTTAATGATGTCCGATGTACCAAAAGGAAACTTCACGCTTTTTTCTTTCTCATTGTAATTCCCCTGTCAATACTCACACCAAAGTGCTGTGCATAGAAGATTAGCCACCCAACACAAAACATTACACTGTAATGAATCTCTGAATATTCAAGTTGATTCTAATAAAAGTACATTTTGATTTTAGTTTTTTCTGTGATGCATGTTGTGTTGGAAAGTCTCACCAACAACCTTTTCCTGTCACAAATCATAACTATGATAAACCACTAGAACTTGTAGTGTCTGATGTGCTGGCACTTAACTTCTATCTTCTCGGATTTCCATACTATGTGTCTTTCATTGATGCCTGCACAAAGTACACATGCATTTATCTGGAAAATAAGTCAAGTATTCCTAGCCTTTGTCCAATATAAGACATACATAGAAAATCAAACTGTTCTAAGATCAAAGCACTACAAACAGACAATGGAGGGGAATATTTATCCTCTTCATTCACCAAATACCTCACAACCTATGGCATCCATCACAGACTTAGTTGCCCCTACACTCACCAACAAAATGGATGTGCTGAAAGAAAACATAGGCACATCAAGGAAATTGGTCTCTCCCTTTTAGCCACTGCTTCTATTCCCTAAAATTTTGGGATGAAGCTTTTATCTACCACCTACCTTATCAATAGACTCCATCACCAAACACTCAAAACCAATCCCCTTTTGAACTCCTTTATCACAAACAGCCCACATACTCACATCTCAAAGTCTTTGGATGTGCCTACCCCATCTCCCTCACCTTAACAAGCACAAGTTTGATTTTAGGTCCAATCTCTATGTCTTTATTGGCTATTCACCTAATCACAAAGGCTACAAGTGCTTATCAACCTCAGGTAAAATACATGTTGTCAAAAGTGTAGTATTCAATGAATATATTTTTCCTTATAATAAATTGTTTCCCATACCCCAATCAAGTTCCTTGCCTAATGCACCTGCACCACTCCTCACATTCCACTTGTACCACAAACCAACCCAATCATGTATGCAATCTGATATTTCAAATATTAACAATAGATACATTCCTAGTATGCAGAACCCACTACTACTATTCCGTTGCTACTACATAGTGCCTTGAAACTCCTATAGACCATTGGAACAGACTCACAGCAGAACAACTTCAGGACACTAATTCTGTTTTAGACACTCATCTAATACCAACTGTCTGTCACTCACTCACAGATTGTCCCTGAATGAGCATCAAATGAAGACTAGAGCCAAAAGTTGCAAAGCCCAAATCGTACCTGGCCGCCGTCCAAGTAGCAATCAGGACTTAACTAAAAACCAACCTCAGTGGTACAAGCTATGACCTCACCACATTGGCTGAAAGCTATGCAAGATGAATTTAGAGACTGCAAGCCAACAACACATGGTCTCTAGTACCCCCACCTACAAATATCAAACCCATTGGCTGCAAATGGGTCTTTAGAGTGAAGAGAAATCCAATGGTTCAGCGAGAAATACAAGGCCAGGCTTGTGGCAAAGGGATTCCACCAAAGGGAAGTACTTTACTGAATTAGTCCAGTGGTTAAACCATCCATGAAGACTGGTATTGTCCATAGCCCTCTCAAAAGGATGGAAAATTAGGCAATTCGACTTCAACAATGCCTTCCTAAATGGGGACTTACAAGAGGATGTGTACATGGTTCAACCTGAAGGGTTTGAGAAGCTCCCACCACTCAAGTTTGCAAACTCACAAAGGCTCTTTATGGACTCAAACAAGCTCCAAGAGCTTGGTTTTGCAAGCTCAGGAACCACCTTACAGCATAATTTTGCTCCTGAAAATCACTCCTCCTATTCATCAAGTTCTCCCCAACCTCAGGAACCTACATTTTAGTTTATGTAGATGACATCCTCATTACTTGGCTCCAACCCTCAAGAAGTCTCTAACTTAGGAGCACCTTCCTTGAAAGATCTAGGGGAAATGAACTTCTTCTTGGAATTCAAGTTCAACACTTACCATGGTTTCCCAGCCATCTCAAACCAAATATGTGAAGGAACTCCTCTCCAAAGCAGGAATGACCTTGAAAGTCAATGCCAACTCCTATGACCTCTGGCCTAAACTCTCTGCACATGGTGGTTCACCATTTCAAGATGCCTCTTTGTAGAGACAGGAGTGGGAGGACTTCAATATCACAATAAAGACCAGACATCTCATTTGCCGAATAAGTCCAATTCATGCATAGTCCCTCTGACTAGCACGGAAATCAGTCAAGAGAATACTAAGATACTTAGCAGGAACCTGATCATGGCCTAGTCTTTCAACCATGCAAGGAGTATAGATTGTTAGCATTCTGACTCGGATTGGGATCTGATGTGGATGACAGGAAATCTACATCAGGTTTCTGTATACTTGGATGAACTTAATCTCATGGCTAGCAAGAAGCATGCGTTGTTTCCAATCCAGGAAGCAGCAGCCTTGTGGTGAACTCACATGGATTCAAACATTACTAACAGGTGCAAACTACAGGCCTCCAACAGTGTTCACAATGTCAGTGCTTGTCAACTTTCACAAACCCATCTTCAGAACCAAACACTTTGAATAGACCTCTACTTTGTCAGAGATAAAGTGGTGCAAAGACAAGTATTTGTCTCTCATGTCCTTGCCCAAGATCAGATAGCCATACCCTCACCAAATCCCTCTCAGTCCTTTATTTTCAAATTGGCCAAACTCAGGGTTACCAGGAGCCCCCATGAGTTTGAGGGGATGATAGGTGAACGCATAACTAGATCGAGAATTAGTTTTCAGTTGTAACTACTTTGTAAATAATTAGTTAGTCTGTTAGGATAAGGAAATGAACTTAGACTAATCCCTCTTGTATATAAAGCCAAACAGTTCCATGCAATTCAAAAGGAAGAAAATAAAAACCACATTTCTCAAACTCAATACCTTGGGCCTATACCTAATAGATTTAATCAAAATGGCCAAATCTTAGGATTTTATCACTATATTGAAGGTATAAACATAGGAGTTTATTTGATATCCTTATAAAATTTAAGAACATCAATATTTTTGAGTTAATTGTGATAAAAAAGAACTACATGTCCTACTAACTCATTTTTTTAAATCAATCAAATCAAAAATCAAAAAAGGATAAAAAACTATAAAGATAACACCTCATATTTGGGTGCACTCACCATAAAATTAGTGGACTATAATATGACAAGTGAGCATATCTCTTTGCAATGTGATCTTAACAACTATATATATAGATATAGGTACAGATATACAACACTAATGAGACATGTATCTCTTGTACATAGACTCAGCAAATCCCTATTCCCCAGTTTCATTTTAACAATCACTTTTGATATTTGCCTATGAATTAAGATAATAATTAAATTTTATTCTATTAATCTCTTAAAAATTAAAAATAAAAAAACCAAAATATCATTTCATTTTTTTTCTGCATTAAGTTACATCCACTTATTTTTTTTCAAAGAGGGATAAATTGACATAAAATAATTAAAGATTCATTGAAAATAAAAAAAAGAATTAATTTAAAAAAATAACAATTAATATGAAATAGAAAGAGTATACCGCATGCATCAAATTTTGTCACCAAAAACAGCACAACTAATGAGATGACATTTTTTAGCCAAACACCTCTCTTGGAGTCCACGGTTATTTCGCTTGTCATATATATAAATGGAAATAGGACATAAGAGAGTATATATAAATATTAATTAAAATTGGGACAATGAAACGCACACATATATATAGATACTTGACTCTACATCTTTTGTCATAGATACACTCATATACACCTGAGCCCCCAGTCAATTATTGATTATTGAAACAGAAGAAGGGTAGGAGTTGATTCACCATCCATGTTCCTTGCGTTAGAGACCCCAGAAGTTGGTTTAGGCTCGTCTTCCACGAGATTGCCGAGTCTAGCAGGTGAAGATAAAGGGAAAGCAATGGTTAGGTCAAGATTCAACTGGGATGAAGAAGAAGAAGCAGCAGCCACCATTGGTGTTACTGCAGTTTCTTCCAAATTAGGACAGCTCTGAGTGTCCGAAACCCTATCATCACCCACGGCACCAGAGGGTTTGATGAGAGGAGGGACTGTTTGCTGTTCGTTGATGGACCCAGATGATGGTTCTTCACTGGCGGCGGCAGAAGCTTGAGCAAGGGGAAAGCCTCGGTGCAGCTTGTGGTTGTTTGGGTCAATTCCCATCTTTATTAGCTTCCTTCGGATGTGAGAATTCCAATAGTTCTTCACTTCATTGTCTGTGCGCCCCGGCAGCCTTCCAGCTATGAGTGACCACCTAACATCATATACATATGTATACCACTAAATCAAATTCTTCAATTTGTTTTCCCTTTCTATGCAAGTTTAATGTAGTAATAGTGTAAAATATTTTTATCTAGTCAAGTAATTATATATATATATATATAATTTTATTTACATGATTACTTAAGTAGTGAAAACGAGATTTAATTATAATTACTGATCTAGTATGATATAATTGAATGACAATAAAAATTTTATATGCGGTGAGTGAATTAAAATTCAATTCATTTGGTAATTATAAAAATATGCATGTATCTTAAGATAGATGTGATATATATTTATGTAAAAAAAATTATCATATCTAAGTTGTTTTTGATTGGAAATAAAAATAAAATTATAAATGAGCTTCGTTTGATTACCCTCACCAAAATAGGATTTGGTGTGCAAATAACATGTAAGTATGTAACCAATGAGAGAGAGGGGAGAGAGAGAGAGAGAGAGAGAAGGGGTACCGGTTGCCAAGGAGGGCATGGAGTTTGATGATGAGCTCTTCTTCATCTTCGGAAAAGTTGCCGCGTTTAATGTCCGGTCGTAAATAGTTTATCCATCTCAACCTACAGCTTTTGCCACAACGATGCAGCCCTGACAATATGTATGTACGGAAGGCATATGATGATAATGAGAATTCTTCAGAACCGCATGTAGAAATTCATTATCAATTGGGTGTAGATATATTATAAGGGAATTATATATTGGTCAATCAATAGAGTTGTGGATGATTGTGTGAGATTAACGAATTAACTAATTAACCAACCTGCAGCCTTGGGAATGGAACGCCAACAGCCTTCACCATGAATTCGGATGTAGTCAATGAGCTTTTGGTCTTCTTGCTTGGACCAAGCACCTTTGTTGGTGCCTTCCTTCTCACAACAAGGCCTTCTCATTGTTCTTTGGCTCTCTCTCCTCTTGCGGTTGTAGACGAAACACAAATAACAATGAATCGAAGGTGAGAGAGGGAGAGAGAGAGAGAGAGCCAGCCCTAGCGAAAGGAGCAAGCTGGGGTAGATATAAGGTAGTGATGAGTTGGGGGATATGCATGGGTTTGACTTGGACCGGTGGTTTTGGTTTGTGTAGGTGGGTCACGGATATTCAAAGTGTGAGAGTAGTTTCTCGATATGAAATATGGGGGCTGTTTACTGTTAAGTAAATGTCATTTTCAGTTCAAGGTGTGTAGTGATCTCAAAGTTTTTATTGGTCAAATTCAATTGTCATGGATGCAATTCAGAGAACCGTACGCGGCTGCATTTCTCTAGATAAACGAGATAAACGAAGGTGCCCTCGATGTACTGTGATAAAGGATCCTTTGTCATATTGAATAAAACTTAAATTTGTAATTTTAGTGATCAATTTTTAAAATTTAATCAATTGAATAATGACCCAATTATATCTCTATTTCACTAGATCAACCAAAGTTTGAACAATATATGAAAATTTAGATATTATACGTAATAAAGTTATAAATTTTATAAGTAAGGAATAAAATTTTAAAAATATTTTATGATATAGGTTTTAAAATAAATCATATCAATATAAAAATATTATCATATTATCTAAAATACATTAATTCAATTTTAAAATCTTATAATTTTTATAAATTATTATAAAAATATATATCTATTAAGGAATTATTCAATTTCAGCTTGTATAACCATATATGACATGAATCAAGCCCAAAAAATATAACGATTTAAATTTCAAGACTCAAATTTATTCTAACAAACTTTAAAATAAGACAGAATAGATTATAAACACTCCTAACTAGAGCAATGCTCAGAACTTTAGAGGAAAAGAAACGTCAAGGGGATACATGAACTCGCATACAGACAGGCTTTGCATCAAAGTTAGGTGCGTAGTACGTACGCACTTTTCACTTTATCTAATGAATACGTGAGAAACGTGGCAGTCTCATATAAGGTTGCAATTTAAGAGAAATTCGTAAACAAATTATGAGAAATTCTTACAAAATTAAAAATCTAACACATCATATTTAAATATATATATATAATAAAAAAGTTTTAGTGTCAACTTTATTTATTATATACTCACTCATTATCTATAGGTCTCACTAATTTTTTTTGTAAATGTATCTAAAAATAGATTATTAAAATTATGCCTATATATCAATTTTTTTTAATATACAAACTTTTTTGTCATATATTGAAACGTAAGCGAGAGTTAAATTCACCAACTCACCACCACTACCTTGAAATTTTAAGAAATAGAAGTATATATATATAATTGGATAACATTGTTGGGAGGCATCAAAATTAAATGAATTAGCATTTTTCATCTTATTCAAATGAGAAATGCTTTTTTTTTTCAATATAGCTGTAAAGAAATTATCAAATAAAAATTTTGAGTGATGATAGAAAATTATATATAACTGATTCAGAAATTAAAAAGTATTCTTATTGCTACATAATCTACGCAAATAATTTTGTAATTTTATATATAATTTGAAGAATACATAGATAATAAATATAGTAGATTCTCTGTAAATAGTTCAATTAGTTGAAAACACAGCTAAGAAAATTATGATTAAAAATATGAAAATATATCATATTTCTACCAAAAAAATATATTTGGAACTGAAGAATAATTAAGAATTGATATAGTTAAATAGAAATCATAACTACTTAACTTCATATATCCAATTAACTCTACAATTTCTTTTCATATTTATTATTCAATTTAATTTCTATGCATTAAATTTTGCAGCCAATTAATAGAATTTCATCAAAGTGATAAATGGCATACTTTTTTTGGTACAGAGTAAATCACAAAAAACAATTATTCATTGCCACAATCATCTACTATATTTTATCATTTTGATAAAATTTTACTGGCTAATAGAATAAAATGTTTGTACTCTCTCGTCTAATTGCCCTTGCTAAAATTATGTATATCTTTTCTTTCTTCGTTCCTTCCTTAGCGATATAAGAAACCGTGCATTTCAGTTCAGATTAAACCACTTTATCTGACGAGCTGAAAGCAGCAGCGATGAAATTCCCTGAATCCCTCAACAGACAACAGTCTACAGTATACTTTGTAGTTTTTTCATTGTCCTAATGCGCAATAATGTCCAACTTTGAGGGGGCAATAATGTTAATGTTGCAAAATAAAACAAAGGATATTGTAGTTAAGAGTGTTCAGTAAGTCTTCATATGTTGGTTGTATACGACATTATACATCATGATTGCTAAATAATTTAGATTCCTTTGTCTGTCTCTATGTCTGATCTAGCAGTTTTATTATCATACCAAGAATGAAAAGATTGAATATCCAAATATCAATTGACGTATACCACATGTTCCCTAAAATTCTTGAAAAAGCACCGCTTTAAAATAACCTAAATCTAGTATTAAAGATGAAATTAATAATGGGCGCCTATACGCACAAGCTAAGTAAGTAAAATGTTAAGGCCGAACCAACTTTCTACGCCCAAGAGGGATACTATTTGAAATATATATGTCTGATATGTCTTTTGCTAGTTTGGAATGAGCCCATGACTGCGCTATACAACAGAGCAATATGCTGCTATTGCTACATATATATATAAAGTATCTTAAAAAGAATACCGATTACTTCTTCTCAATTCTCAGAAGAGTGTTATCAATTAGTAATACTTATAATCATAGATTCATTTGTAATATATGATCACTTGTAATGTTTTTCTTTCCTATAATTAATTAATTCAATTATATATAAAAATTAAATCTTCACATAATTCTTGCCATTTCGTTCGTTGTGTAAAAATATAAACTGAGCTACCAGTTTTATACAATCACATATATAAAACTCTTGGATATATTATTTGTGTATTTGGATTTTAGAGGAAAATAAATAGGAGAGTAAATGCTTCTAGCTAGTATAAGATTTTCAAATTATTCATTTATACTCTAAATTCAAATTCATGTACAAACTTACTCTTAAAGTCTACATTTTTACTTGGAGTTAACTAATCAAATATAATGTAATATATTTTCGAACCGATAGAAATCAGCAAAGAACTCTCCATCGAGATATTTTTGTATACATACAAATTTAACAACTGATCATATTTAGATGTGTTAAAAAATGAGTCTGGCTAATTTTAATTAAAATATAATCACTCATATATGTGGTGGGTTCTACAAATTTTTATGTGAATGTATCTAAATTTAACTTGTTAAATTTGTGTGCATCTAAGCATTATCCTTCCTTATCATCCAGGTCATCACTTATCTTGTTTCACCCTACATTTTACAATATGTTAGTGATGTGTTTGTTTTTCTCTGAAGGGCCAAGACATAGCACCATTTTGAAAAGCATATAAATGGGAGTAAATGAACCCCTTGAATGTATTTGGACTGGTTGGTCTGATACACTATAACGTCTAACAGTCTTTGCTTTCTTTAGACTTCAACATATATATTATATTTTAGCACATTTAGTTCCATCTTCTTGGATGTGCCATGAAGAGAGAGCTAGCCAAGGGCATGACAGTAGTGTTGAGTGTGTTGACTTTTGTTCAGATTCACATGGATCACCATGCATGTACTCAACTTTAAGGAAAGTAGAACAACTGAACAACAGAGAGTTCCAACTTTCAACACCTACCGAAGACGTACTATTCAGAATTCCCCATTCAATAGTTATACCAGCAAATGAATTCCTCCCTGCTTTGATAATTAACTACAGCTCTTGGAAGGACCAATATATGTTGGTTGCCAATTCGAGAGCATTGCTATTTCATTAGCTAAAAATAGGTGCCTAATTGAAACACATACTTCATTACTGTTTGATATAATAAATTGATAAAAAAATTAAAGATTACCGTTATATTTAATAATAATAAAATTACCATTACATTTAATAATAATAAAATAAACATCTCAAATAAACACTCATTTTTAGATATTAGAAATAATATTTGCCGCCAACATGCCAGAACGGTTTCTTCTTGCTGCTTTTGTTATTGCAACTGTGCAGTAAGGCCCACCTGGCACTAATAATAATTGTACACTGGATTCAGCACTGCGCAAGAACTTCCCGACTAATGGTGGTGTCAGTGTATCCGATGGATTTAGGAGTTCTGTTACAGTAATAAAGCGAAGGGGGTAAAGTTGTACCCTGAAAAAGGTGAAACAAAAATGTTCATGTTTACAATTTTCTTATACAACATTTTGACATTCATATCATCTTATTCTCCTAAAATATTTGAAAAATATTATTTGTAATCATAAGATATTGAATACATCGTGTCAACTTACATCTCATCCATCATTAGATAAATATGAATCCCATTTAAATAAGGTCCCCACCCATTCAATAATGGATGAGATTAGTTAGTGTCTCATGTGTTATAAATACATATAACATATCTCAAATTAAAACACTTACATTTATATTTTAAAATCTTATTTTATTCTTTTCAGTGGATGACATGATATGGGTGTCAAAATGTTATATGAAAAAGTTGTACAAATATCACAATTCAAGTTGAAGAATCAACCTTGATGATTGTCAATACATTATGAGTCTAA
Source organism: Dalbergia oliveri (assembly GCA_030441495.1). NCBI lineage: Eukaryota > Viridiplantae > Streptophyta > Magnoliopsida > Fabales > Fabaceae > Dalbergia > Dalbergia oliveri. The sequence continues at coordinate 2,999,614 of JAMLFY010000002.1, forward strand.
AACATATGTTTGATAGATCTATTTTCGAGCTTAGTTTTAAAATTCTGAAAAAAACTCTTTCTTTATAGATATTCATAAAATAATTATGTTTACAATGAGTGTAATTCTCAGTTTATCAACCTAATTAAGTAGCTTTAGGGCATAACACTGCCAATTGCACCCAAGAAGAGCTTTGATTTAATAAGATAACTAGTTATTACATAAAGCAAAGTGTATTATCATGAAACGCACTACAAGAAAATGAACATTTTAACGGCATTTTGAATGATTCTTGTCATAAAAGTGTTGTCAAGAAAAATAATTTTGATATAAAGTGACCATTGAATATACTAAAAATTTTTTCGATAATTAGTACATGTTAAAAATACAGGTATTTTCGACATGTACTAATTGTCGATAAAAGTTTATACGGATTTTCAACGGCCACTTTATGTTGAAATTACTTTTCTTAATAATACTTTTGTTGGTACTTTAATTGTCGAGAACCGTTAAAAATATCAATTTTTCTTGTAGTGAAGGGATCATCTCTTTGTTTCAATCCACCAATCTAGCTAGGTACGTACCTCATTCTTACAATAAGAATATTCCGGACTGAAAACCATTGGAAGATAATAATGCACACTCAAGTATGTAATATATGAGGATGAAAATATTCAGTCCCAAATAGCTTCTCTTTCGATGTTCTCTTCAATTATTTATTGAAATGTGAAAGATATATATTTCATAATGTAAAAAATTTTAAATCTATTTTGATTCTTATCTTCTCATATGATGATAAATAATTGGAAGACAAAAAAGAGGACACCGTTTGGGAACAAAAAATTTCATCTCGTAATAATATAGCTCATTCTAATTAATGGAATAATGGAAAATTCTTATATATTCCATAGAATAAACGATAATATCGAATCATCTCTCACTCTTGTTTTCTCTCCTTTTCACATAAAAACCAAAAGTTAAGATGATCTGTGGAGGAGGAATTTTTCACTCCCTGGAGTATGAATGTGAAATAATTTTTATCCACAATGATAGCTATTGGAAGATAATCAATAATGCTGATATTACTCATGGTCGAATTGGATGTCAATTTATTGGGCTAACTGGCTGTGTATCTGGTCAATTGCAAAACAATTCATGAACTGATAAACTATTGGTGGATATTATATAATAAGTACTTTTATGAAAAAAAATACTATTTAAATATAAAAAAAGTGGGTGTCTATTGGTATCCACTTAATAATCATTGAATGTGATAATGAATCTCACACACTTCATCCATCACATCACTCCACCATCACATCCCATCTAATGGTTATTAAGTGGGTATCCCATAGATAACAATCTTTTAAGTGTTGGAATAACATCACTCCTTTTTTGAATGCTCAATAAGATTAGTAGTATGTTTTGACTCTAAATTGAGACGAATATCTTTTTCAACTCATTTGCTATAATATCTCTAATTTTCTCTTATATTAATTATCTTATTTTTATAAGTTATCATAATAAATAATTAATAAATTAATCAAGTGTTAATTAATAAGTGAGCAAAAGCTTAATCAATCAAAAGAAGTCAATAGACAAATCAATCCAATTAGATGAAGGATAAGAAAGGTAATTTTAAATATTTAGTAAATTTATTAATTTTAATAATTACAATTAAAAATAAGATTCTACAAGATTAATAGTATCTTACAATCTACTAATATTTAAATTAGGAGAGAATGTGTAAAATTTTAAAAGATTGATATTTTAATTTCAAATTTTAAATAATAATCTCTCACCAATTCTCTACAAATTATGATCATATTAACTAAAGATGTAATCTGTCACCAAATCTCTACTTTTGTTGGAATAAACAAATTAGATGCATATAATAATAATAATAATAATAATAAAATAGTAGTAGTAAGAATAAAAAAAATAACCAAAAAATAGAGAGAGAAGGAAGACACCCACTAACCCTAACCACACCCACTATATCTACTATACTAATAATTTAAACTCATTTTATGGAAACTACAATTAAAAATCAATGCAAACTACTATATTAATAATTCAAACTCATTTTAAACAAATTTTTACACGTGTCATTCATAGAGCTATTTAGACTCCAGCTTTCTCAACCTTTATATCTCAAGTAATATTTTGAATTAAATTTACATTTTAATTATTAATTATTTTTTATAGAAAATAAAATTAAATATTACAATCATTAAAGATTACAATGAAAATATAATTATACAATTAAAAATTAATGAAAACTACTATATTAATAATTCAAACTCATTTCAGGAAAAAATTTTATAGTGTCATTTATAAGGCTGTTTAGATCCCACCACTTTCTCAACCTTTATATTTTAAAGTAATATTTTTAATTTAATTTATATTTTAATTATTACTTATTATTCAAATAAAATTAAATTACAGACGTATAATCATTAAAGATTACAATCAATGAAAAAAAGAGTACAATGAAAATAAAATTATAAAACTTAAAATTAATACAAATTAAATAAAATTAGAATATTACAAAGGATGCATAATCTCATACTACTGGAGTAGTATAACATTAAAATATTTAATAACTTTAATCGATATCTACATCTATAATGTATAAGATCATTGATGAATGCTATGTCATGTGGTGCAACAAAATTAATTTAATATTATTAAATATATTTATTTAAAAATAAATTATTATGAATAAATTATATCAAACAATTATGTCAAGCACAAATAATTATGAGATATTATCTATATTCATCACACTTTATTGTCAAATATCAATCACATCAATCACAATTAATTATGAGATATTAATTATAAATTCTAATTGATTGGAAAATTTCAATTACATAGCAATCATAAATTTATGTTCAAAATAAAAAATAATTAATTTTGATATTTGAAAAATAGTGTTTTGTGCTTTTCTAAATCAAAAGCAAATAATTTTGATCCAATTCAAAGCATCTACTTCAACAATTAAGATGACATAAATTATTATTATTTATGATTTTTTACTAATTATAACACATTGATTATAGCATATATTTTAAAATTGATATTTTAATTATTTACTAAAAGGATATTTAAGGAAATGAGGTGTAATTGTAATTACATAAATTAAATTTATTTATTATTTTTATTAATTAGAAAATATATTTTTATAAATTAAATATTTTATTTTACTAAAAGAGTATAAATGACTAGGGATGATAAAAAAAACTCATTGAAATGGGTATCAACGAGTAGAGAATGGGAATGAGAACATGTTTAATCTTCATGGAGACGAGAGACTATTGTTACATGAGACGTGAGGAAATGAGGTCGTGCTTTATGAAGACCTTCAATTTTCTATTTATATAAATTATTTAAATAATCACTTATAATATATATATATATATCTTAACACACGTCATTTTTAATTACCTTTAATGGATTTGCATTATGCTTACTTTTTAATTTGAATTATGTTGCATTAGTGTAATATTTGTTATTATAGATATTTATGTTTTAAATTTTAATGTACTTCTAAAAAAATTTCTCTCTTTTGAATTTTTAATAAACTCGCAAATACCCGTACATGGGGATTGAAATCTTAGCAAAAAATGGGAAATAGGGATCAATGACAGGGAAAAGGATGGAATAGAAGGCAAAATTATAAACGAGGATAGAGAGCGTGTCCTCTCTCTAATGAATCCTCATTGTTATCCTATAAATGACTTATGATATAGTAAGTATCCACTTACTATTTCATTATTCAATAATTTCAACTTTCGAAACATGCAAAATTTTTATAAAATATACTTTTTATTATTAGTTAAAGGTCATCTATTGAAGTTTTTTAACCTTACAAATATGATATTTAAAATAGAATTATACATTTATATTTGAGTAATTTACACTCAATTCCCTTGAGATTTAGTGTAATTATGATCAAAACTCCTCTATTTTGTAAAACTATTACTAACCTTCCTGAGATTTACTAAAACCACATGAGTTTCTCTATAAATATTAATTCATTAATTTAAGAGATAATAAAAAGATAACACATGACATATACTTGATTATTAATTAATAATAAAATTATAATATTTTAACAATATTTGACATGTATATTAACTAAAATACCTCTTTTTTTAATCATAAGTTATAATTATAATTAAATTTTATTTTCATGTGATAAAAAAATATTTTATTAAATTAATTTGTTAAATATTGTCAAAATATTATAACTTTATCAATAATAATTATGTATATGTCTTATGTTATCTTTTTTGTCACTTAAATTAATAAATCAATATCTGTATAAAAAGTTAATGTAATTTTAATAAATATCAAGGGAGGTCAAATATAGTTTTACAAAATAGAGGGATGTTGAATGTGATTACACTAAACCTGAAAAGAGGTTAGTATAATTTTATCTTTATATTTTATTCATTTAATTATTTAGCTATCAACTTATTTTCAAAATAAATTTATAAACTTAATTTTCTATAAGATATATTTAAATAAACTATTATTTATTTTCATTAATGGTTAATAAACTATTTTTATTATCATTTGATATTTCGTATGAGTTGAACGACCAATAAAGGAAATTTAGAGCACTTCTCATCCCTCCATACTCTTATCCTCTACATCATCTTTTACTTCTTTTCCACCCCTCACCACTGTCAATCTTCACATTAAACTTGAACAGTCATCTTGGTTCAAAGTTCTTTTTAAACACGTAAATCCCAAACATTTTGGAGCTCAAATCTTTTCATATGCTTTGTGACAATTTCAGTTTTGGACAAGGACGGAGCAAGGAAGAGGATTTTTTCTTGATTCCAACCCTTTGGAGCCTCTTAAAACTCCACTCTCATATAGTTCATCACTAGACGCAGGGGTTTTTGCGCTAAATTTTTTATTTTATTCTTGTTTGAAATCCTAGGGTTTGAGTCTTTAGCCAAAAATAAAATTTTATTGGAATCTCATTTCTTCTCAAAATGCTAAAGAGTACATTAGTTTCTTCTTTTAAACTGCAATGTATGTAACGTTAAAAACAAAATAAGATACAAGCATCTTGTAACTAATAATCGATATAATATGTATTGCAATATTATTTAATTTTCCGTGCTTATAATATAGAGATGTCAAAATGGTTCAGGTGGGTTGGTTCCAGAAACCGCCATTTTCGGCTGTTTGAAGTTTTAGCCAAAAAATTTCAACCGCCTAACCGCGCTTAACCCGCGGCTTAGGCGGGTTGGGGCGGACTTGGCCACGGGTCAAGACTTTTGTATTTTTTTAAAAAAAAATTCATAATTTATTGATAAAAAAGTAAGAAGTATATGACCAAAAAAGAAAAAAAAAAGAAATATATACACTTGTCAATACAATATCATTGTATAGTTGATATTATTCACTCAAAGTTAAGACTTAAAAATAAAATAGTGTCATAACTCACAAATAACACTATTAACAATAATATTTTTTAGTCAAAATTAGTGTATAATTGTTATGAACCTTGAAAAATTGGGTATACATAAATAAAAAATATTTTTAAAAATATTTTTAAAAATTCATCAAAATATTAAAAAATATTTTTTGAATTTTTTTTTATTTTTGATGGGCTGGCCCACCAACCCACCACCTAAAATAGGCATTTTATTTTGGCGGCCAAGCCACGCCATTTTTGGCGGGCTTTTGGTGGGAGTGCAGCGGACTGTTTGACATCTCTATTATAATATATTAGCCAATATTATTTAACTATTTAGTCTAGTATATAAACTTAAAAATATATAGAATGCTTATCGACATAATTTAATAATTTAGGAATTTTATTACAAATTATCACATAGATAATGCATCATATTTATAATAATAACGTTATGATAATAACATATTAGGCGAGGTCATCGTTGAAGAAAATATATGGTTATTAGTTTAACATTTGGAAACTCACACAAATAAGGATTAACAATAAGATTTAAAGACTTAAAATTTATAAGATTATAAAGGATGTTCAGTAGTAGAAAAATGAATAAATTAATAAAGACACTTTAAATTATACTCTTAACATAGGATAGTGAAGACATCATATAACAGAATAGGAGGATGACTCGGATATATTAATGAACTAGAAAGTTAAGGAGAGTGAAGTTACAGGGTTGGAATCAGTTAAAATAATTTTTGGTGTTAGATTGGTAATTTGGCTTTCTTTGTGTATTGAGGGAGTACGTGATTCTCACAGTTTATGGATTAATGTATGATGATGTTATGTGACAGTAATAAAAATATACATATGTTGTGTGTGTATATATATATATAAGACATTGGATATGGTTCCACTAATAAATTATTAATATAATATGAAAAGATATTGGACATAGTCTCCACTAATAAAGTATTAATATGATAAAAAGATATTAAAGATGTTGAACTTGGTTCCACTAATAAAGTATTAATGTGATATAAAAAGATATTGGACACGGTCCTCACTAAGAAAGTATTAATGTGATATAAAGAAACGTATGTAATCTTATGTGTATGTGTATGTTCATTTATAGTGTAATGCATATATAAAATATATTGCATACATCGTAAGAAAGACTATGTTAAAAGATACATTTACCTGGATAAAGATTTTGAGACTTATTTAGATGAGTTATAATTCTGTTAGAAGTTCAATTACTTTATTGATTACCAAGCCACTGTAAGCTGATAAATATTTATTATTCTTACTATTTATTTAGCAAAGGTGTTCAAGATTCGGCCAGGCTTAAGCTTTCATGGCCTAACATTTATTGGGTCGATTTAAGTCCTTATATTTAACCTGCACTTTTTGGGTTAAGTTTGGTACTTCAGTTGGTTTAACCCTTAAAGTCAACATTTCTTTTATTGCTATATTTTTCTTATAATAGTTGGTGATAAATTATAAGAGTTTATGTTTAAATGAATATATTTTGGATAACTTGATATTATTTTTATAGTCACATGATTTGTTTTGAAATATGTATTTCAAAATTTCTGTTGAATTTTTTTCTTACTTGTAAAATTTTATAAATTCACTATATATAATGTCAAGATTTTCATAGGTTGTTGAAAGGAATTAACCAATCATTTATTAGATCATTATCGGATTAGTTCGGGTTTTAAAAATAACCTAGTCTAAAAATTGGGTTAGGTCAGGTTGGAATTTGCTCCAACTCATCTAAACCGTCCTTTGTACATCCCTATTATTTAGTATCTATGACATATTGTTTGGATGCATCTATGTATTTATGGTATATATATTGTTTAGACATTAAATGATTCATATGCATATATGAATGTATTAGTTAGCTTCTACAAAATAAGTATTATACATGATTTATTTATGCTCAAGACTTCTAGTTTGATTTTTATAAAAGAAAAATTATTACTGCTATTTTCATTATATCTTATTTTATCAAAAAAAATTATGAAACGATAAGGTAATAACTAAAAGTTAACCTTAACACCACTTAAGTGTAAAGGGGTTAAAATTTTGGGTATTACAAAAACTAATTATATCAGATTATAGTAAACTATAATTTCAATGTTTATAGTATTATGATTAAATAGTATTATATTAAAAATATAATTTTTTCTGAAAATTTCATATTCGTTCCTTTTAATTGAATAAGAAGAGAAAAATAGAAAGAGCAAAAAAAAAAAATGATCAATACTTCTTTTATTTCTTTTATTTTTTCTTCTAGTTTTCCTTTTAAAAATGAATATTTGAGTTATTCAATTCAGGACAATACAAGTCGGGGCGCATTATGCACCAAAGTTTATATACATTGATTAATTTTAGATAAATGCATTTAAAAATACAACCAAATATATTAATCAAATTTAACCATATATTTAATAATGTTACTAATTGTCTGTCTACGGTACACGATAACTTGCCAGTGCACCTAAGATGCACTTGCTTTGCCCGCTGTCGAATCCGATCCAAAAGCCAAAAGCATTTGACCCTACATATGTGCATCTCGATCCATGTAAGCTACTCCGTACCCAAACTAAATCTCTTCCTACCTACTCACCCAATTAGTGGCAGTTTCGTACTTTCATCAACGAGTCAACGTCATTTCTCACTATATGAATTAAAGAGTAAACACTTATATTAGTCCTAATAATTTTTTTATAGACAAATTAATTTCTAACAATTATAAACATTCAAATTGGTTCCTACAATTATAAATGGGACAGTCAGGTCCTTGTAGAGGTGCGAGCTTGATGGGGAGGCAAATGAAAAAGAGCTCGCAAATGAGCTGATTCTAGAGAAAAATAGGCTCGCACATGACTACAAAGCTGGCTAGGCACAACAGAGACTCACTGACGATGTCAGACTAATAGGCATGTGACAGCAACCAGTGCGTTGAGCTCTCCTCTTTAGCCAAGTTTTGCCTCCTTTTGGCTAAGTTCTATTTCCTCTCAGACGGTCTCACCTTCTCCAGCCGACCTGATAGGCCTTTGGAACTTAATATATCCATTTTTACAATTATGAGGACCAATTTGTGTTTACAATTGTCAGATTAATTTGTCTATCAAAGAAATTATCTTTTAATTTTTGTTACTCTAAATTAAATTAAGAGTAAATAACTTATAATTTTACAAAATTATTTAGTTTTTTAAAATTAAAATTAAACTTGCAATCCTTTAAGATTTTAATAATAGGACACATTAGTCTCTATATATATTTTATTCTTTAAACGCTAATGAAATTACACAATAACCCTTTAACATGATGTTAATGTATGTATATATCATTTGAAGTATAATAAAGTTTAAAATGACTCATTTTTACGGTTAAAATTTACAAAAAAAATTATTTAAATATCTATTATAAGTCATAAAATGATTCATTTATGCAATTTTAAAGATTAAAATGAGTGAATATATTCCACAACATCGCCATTTAGCTTATATCTAACATTTTAATGATACATGATCGTTGTAGTGTGTTACATGTGTAAGTCCATTAATGAAGAACTAACAAAGGGACTAATGTGCCATCATTTTCAATTTTGAAGGATCATAAGATTAATTTATTTTCTTGAAAGATGAAATAGTTAAATGTAAAATCTTATAGGACCAAATAGGTGTTAAAGTTTAAATTAAAGTCATATAAATGTTAAAAATATATTAGATAATTTTTTTCATTAAAAATCATGATATCCATCCTATGCAGCAATGATTGATCCCAAAACCACTCCTAAAAAGGCTAAACGGCAAAAAGAATGTGCATCATTTCGATAAGTAAGATAAACCTTAAACCATATAGTTAAGGACAAAGTGACTGTCATCATGTCATTATGATTTATATTAGATAATTCTTAAATATTGTGTGTAAATTACAATACATATTGAGTTTAATTTCTTTAGTGTAAAATTTTTATATTATTATTTAATTATATATTATCATATCATTAAAAGTAGATAACTCTCACATATTATTTAAAAAATTATATAAATAAAATAATTTAATTGAATAATACTATAAATGCATAATAGAAGTTAAACTCATACACATCATATTATTGTGGAAATTTAAAATTTAAAAAAAATTAAGTTTATTATTGGTAAAAGACACTGGTTAATTATCAACACAATCTTCATTAAAATAAAATAGGATATAAAATAAATTGAATATAATAAGCACGTGAGGTCAAGGTAGCTCAGTGTCGAGCTCTCCTTCGATGTTGTTGCAGTCTCTGCTCATCAACTCGTCACGCTTCAGATTTTCCCCAAAAACTCACATTTGCCGGTAAAATAAAAAATTCCTTTCATTCTATAGTATTTCTCTTAAAACATTCTTTCTCCAATTTTCATCCACTTGAACCACTTTGGCACTTTCCTTCCATTTTTTTTATATATATATATATATATCTGATTTCAATTTGTTAAGGTTGAGAAAAAACTCGAGGAATTCACGCATGGCGCCTCCAATCCTTTCCCTGGTTCTTCCTTCCAGACCGGTCAGTTCTCAGCATTCAATCTCACACCGTCCAGGTTTTCTTTGAATTTTCATTTTAGATTTTGCTCCTTGATTATTATATAACGATAAATATTTCATCAAGTATGCACTTAACATGTTAGCAAATAGTAGTAAGATGTTGAGGTGTTAATAATGTCTTATACTACATCAAATCAAACATGATTTAGTAAATGATTGCACATGATGAAGAGATTTTAGGTTGATATAATAATACTATTCGTTAATGTGTAAAGTTTTAGCTATAAAATGGAGTTGATCTTATTGGTATGACATGACCTGGTAATGTTAAATTAAATCCTCATTGTTGAATTATTGATCAGGTTTCCTTTTAATATGGTCAGGTTTTGTTTTTAACTTGATCAATGGTAAGGATTTAAACATGGTCAGATATTGATGAAATTTAACATGATAGGACCTACTTCCCAAGTTTGGTATTGGCATAATAATCCGGAATGTTGTTGTTATCTGTTGCATGGAGATGGTTTAAGTAGTTAGCTTGACATTGTATGCGTTTCGGTGTTGTTATTCTCAGGGGTATGTTGGTAATAAATCAGCTGTCTTCCCTCTGCAACTGTTGGGCTATGATGTGGATCCAATTAATTCTGTGCAGTTTTCGAATCATACAGGCAAGCTGCTTCTATTTCTTCATTCAGTCTCTCAGGGCTCTGAGGCCTGATAATATGGTGCGATGTCATCTGTCATTCGGAATTAGTTCAGGCATGGTATGGTATCCCTGTTAGAATTGACGGTGAAGCTTTGGTTTAATAGATTCAAGGACTGTAATGCAGGATACCCCACTTTTAAGGGTCAGGTTTTGAATGGACAGCAACTCTGGGATCTAATAGAAGGCCTTGAAGGAAATGATTTATTGTACTACACTCATTTATTAACAGGTATGTCATATAGCGTCCTCTGTATTTTACTATATTTAATTGCAAACTGTATGGTGGTTCCCTAATGAACTGCAGATCGAAGTAGGTAAAAGTGGCAATCTGCTGATTCAAGTAATGCCATGAAAGGATGGTAATCTGCCATTCTTTTGGCTGCCCCCTTTTCATAATAGAAGAGTGTCACTATTCTGGATGTTAGAATTCTTAGACGAGTGACATAAAAAAGTTTATTTATTTATTTCTTCTTCTTCTTTTGTGTGGCACACTTACGTTTGTTTTCTCTCTTTTAAAATCATTATTATGTATTATTGTTTTGAACCATCCTTGATATTTCCTTTAGTATTGAAAGCTCTCATTGTTATTCTATTTATGCTATTCTTTTAACTTTTGTGCAGTACTGTGATATTGTCACTACTCACTACTTACTAACCAGCCACTTTGTTGTGTTTTTATTTTGTTCTCTGTTTCCCTTATTTTTGTCAGATCTAATTTATGTATTTTCAGGTTATATTGGTTCAGTCTCTTTTCTAAACACTGTATTAGAAGTTGTCAGCAAGCTTCGCTCAAGAAACCCTGAACTTATATATGGTGAGACTTCTGAAAATGCTTGGGATGCATTTGACACACTGTATAAAACTGTACAGGATCCTATTTTGACCTTATACAATGTTAGGATATGATCCTTTATCATTTTCAGGTTTACTTTTAACAGGAGGCCATCTTATATTGGTCTAGCTTTTATGAATATTTGGATATTACTTAAAGAAGAATAAGGAAAACTTAGTTTATGCAAGAAATTGAAAAGAAAACTTACATACTGTTGTAGCTAGTAGGGACTACGCCTTTTCTCTGTTAAGTCTCAACTACAATTTGTGCCCAACTGCCTCAGTCGTACTGGAATGTTCTGTTGTGATTTCCACTCAGTGTTGACAATCAAAGCCTGGGAAATATGACTTAAACCATTTTTCTTATTTGGTATTGGACCTGAGTATTTTTCTTTTTCTGGAGAATAAATGCATATATGTATATCTTAATTTATTCTAAAAAATTGTTTCCTTGTCAGTTTGTGATCCAGTGATGGGTGATGAAGGAAAACTTTATGTTCCTCAAGAGCTGATATCTGTCTATCGTGAGAGGGTAAGGATGTTCCACGAAAATGTTTCTACAGGTGTTCATGTGCAAATAATATATGCAATGTAACAAGTTTAAAGAATATAAATCTTTTAGCTCACCAATAACTGAAAATTATACTTTAATGCACTGGTATTGGGTTCCTATTTTTGTGACATGACTCAAGCATTCTTCCCTTTCATGTCTCCCTTGTTATATTCATTTTGAAAAGTACATTCCTTGTGGTAGCATCCGAGTAACAAATTTTGGCAGGTTGTTCCAGTAGCTTCAATGTTAACCCCTAACCAGTTTGAAGCAGAACTACTGACAGGATTCAGGTAATTATACCACAATTAAAGATTTCATCAAGTTTGTTTCTGTTGTATAGGTTCCTTTGGTTCATAGTCTACTCTATAGGTGGTAGCATATTACTTTCTTTTGCATTTTTTGTTCAGTACTAAATATTACTGTCCCAGTTTTTGCTGTAAAAGATTAATTTTGTTGAGATCAGGTTATGAAGGCACCTTAAAAAATTGAAATTATTTGTGTCCGTCACTCTATTTATAGATTGTGGTGTGTACATCAACAATTTTGCTATGCTTGCATTAGTCTCTAAAGAAGGTTCCTTTTTGACCTATAATTTTGTTTCCCCTTTTCATTGTATTAGTATTATTATTATTATTAATCGAAATAATACTTTGGGAGGGAGAGGGGAGCCCACCTCATTAATATCCATGGGTTCCTTCTCATACACATTGGTAAATCATCTTTTTCTTTTGGGGTGTGTGCATGTGTGTTTCTGTTTGTATTTGTCTAGGGTGTGGGTACCACCCACACCAAGGGAAAGAGTCTTGGTAGTATTTTGGGATGTCAAGTGTGCACTGTGCCATGCATGATGCATATAGGCATTTGTTGGTGGTTGTAGTTTGTCATTCATATAACTAACTGGGTTTAAACTTTAGAGCCAACATGGCACCCACATATTCTCCTTTTGTTTAGAAGGTAACAAGTGACTTAAATATTAGTGTCAACAACTAAAGGTATTATGAGTCCTATAACTATTTTGCTTTTCTTTATCACCACTGGTGCTATCTGATTTTTGCCTATTTATTTTTCCGGTGCATCAGTACAATATGTCTGTTTTACTTTCTGCATATTTAAACATTGTACTTATCACAGGATTCAGTCTGAAGGAGATGGCCAGGAAGCTTGTAAGTTTCTTCACGCAGCTGGCCCATCAAAGGTTTACTTTTATCATTGTATATGGGAAACTCAGTTTTTTCTTTATTTCTTTCTTGTTTTGTGTTGTGTTTTTTTTTTTAAGGATTGTTGGAACCTCTTGGTCTAAACTTCTTTCTCCTTTGAACATCATAGGCTTATATTTGTCCTGACTTTTCCCTTCTGATGTCTGTGTTTGGAAACTGTTTGTTGTTTTAAGATTTTCAATGGCTTCTTTTTGACAAATTAGGCACTAATGTTTTGTACTTTTCTCAGTTACACAAATTGATTACTCAATTAATCTTAATTATGCAAATTGATTGCTCAGTTAATCATATTTATGTGAACTGATTTGTCAAAGTTTTAAATGATTTTCTGGATATTGAGTCCAATAGTAAAGAATAGAATCATTAATTGGATAATCTTGAAAGTGCACTTTAATGTTTGAATGTGGGCCTCTGTTATTCTATGGAAGCCCTGATAGTTGTCATACATATTAAAGAACAAGTGCAACCTTGGTCCATCAAAAATATGTGTGACATCACATTGGTCCTCCATTTATAAAAATTGGTCCTTCATATTGACGAGTTTTTCTAGTTTTCAGAGAAGGAAAGAAACCAAATATTTGTGATAGTGTGCTGTTTATGCTACTTTCTAGTTTGTTTGGCTGGAGCATAATTGTAGCACCTACAATGACTAATTTTCAAACAAGTAAGTTTTGTAGATAAGATTAGTCATTTGGCCTCAATTTGGTGTAAAAGCACATGATCTCTTTAGCGGGATATCTTTCTCAGATTTGTTGAGAGATTGTAAAGCTATGCATCATTGTTTGCCTTTGATTCTGTTGTTTGTTCCTCCTCTTGTAAAAAGGATTTATTGTCCTCCTATCTATTTATGTTCTTCTTCTCCTCTTCCTAACAAAGTTCTTTTGTGAAAAAAAAAATGTTCTTTCATATGTGACATTAAACTGGTCCTTTAATGTCATGTTCTTGCCATTAAATTGGTCCTTGGAGAAAAAACCTGTGGCATTAACTAGCATTAAATGACCAATTTAATGTTGCATGTAAATTGAGGACCAATGTGATGTTAGTTATATATTTGGGCAAAATAAGTGTTTACCTTACAGCTTGACAACTAAAATATTCAGTACTGCAGCAGCTATGCACACTTCGCTCTTCATTATTAATTTTGATAGCCTTTTAGATAGAAGGAACCAAATCACTTCAACACCTCTTCCACCATGTGCTTTATTTCACTCAATGGTAAAACACGGATCACAAATAGTTCTCAGCTTTCTGGGTTTAGGGCATCTTGTAAACTCAATTGTTTTATTTTGTTTTTAACTATATTTTTAACAATTAAATATCTTATTTTTCTTATCTTGTTATTTTTTTGTAAAAATTCTGCTGCATTCCTTGGTCCATGAAAATTGTGGTTTTTAACTTTATGCAACATCATTAGAGAGGTTGGATATAACGTCATCCTTATGTGATGCACTTCTAGTGTACAGGCAACCTGCAGTCACACTCACACACAGAATTCAAAGCTTGGTATCTGAGTGTTTTCAGTAATAAGTACTCTTTTGTTAGTGTTCCTTTTTCTAATGCCAAGAAATAGTCTCTACCTAATACCGCAACTCATAATGAACTTGTCTATGATGATTAATTATTGTCAAAAGCGCAATTAAGTTCTTTCACTCAACCTTTTAGCTAATGTATATGACGTTTCAGGTTGTAATTACGAGTATAAATATAGACGGCAATCTTCTCCTCATTGGCAGCCATGAAAAGGAAAAGGTGGGTTGTATTTGACTTATAATGCTATATTTGATGGTAGTTTTGAAACCTAGATTGGACCGGTGGTTTGGATTGAAACCGATGAACTGGCCACCGGATGGCGCGGTTCTTCGAGTGGACCGGACCTGCAGTTGACCCGGTCAACACATGGTCAAACAGTCAGAACTAGTGGAAACCAACGGAACCAGCCAAACCGATCACTCATGTACCAGTGTTGAAGCACTTTAGCATGAAAATTATTGATTTAATTCAAAAATTTTCTCACTGGGGTTTGAACCCAGGCAATGGAAGAAGAATGCAAGCTCTCCAACCACTAAGCCAACTGGGTTGTTGTGCTCTATTGCTATAATAATTATATTTATTATATATTTAAGATATTTAATATATTTATTTAATTAAATCTGATTCAACCGGTTCAACTTGTGACCCACCGGTTGAACCAATGATTTAGTGATGTGGCCGAGTCGATCACTCCAAGTTTTAAAGCTATGTTTTAAACAAAAGTGGTGAATTTTCAGCAGTTTGGTTCAATTAACTAGCATCTCATTACCACATAAGCTGATGATTGGCCAATTTAGAGCCAAACCACTGAATCAGTTGAGGTGGTTCAAATTATGGTGATGACAGTAGTAGACAGCGACATCATCACCAAGTTGCAAGACGCAATAGTTTGCTGAGGGAAAACCCATCCCAAACTCACTCCTTGGGAGTGAACAAACACCTATGCTGCTTGGTTTTCTATTCAATGATTTGCGCATAAAATTTATGCATTACATTTTTGGTAAAAACTTATGAAATGTTTAATTACTATATTAAAAAATAATCCATCATAAATATTAATACAATAACTATAATTAATTTAACATTATTTTAGATAGAGACTATATCATTCTTCAAATCTATTTCTTATGGAAAAGATAAAAAATAATGTTTGTTTTCTTTTCTCCATATTTTTACAGAATTTGTTATAATTTTTTTAATGTTGATACATATGTTCATAAGTAGTATCATCTTTTTCTATATTTTCCAGTGGCATCATTTGATTCATGTAGCTAACCTGACCTAGTGGTAGTTGTTTTTGCTGCTGCTTTCAGTACAACTACTCCTTCAATTCTAAATATTGGGTGGTTTTAATCTATACACTGTACTTTTCATGGTGATAACCTGAACTTATTTTATCTGTGTGCAACAGGGACAGCCTCCCAAACAATTTAAGATTGTAATTCCAAAAATACCAGCTTATTTTACGGTATGAATATTCCAGAAATACATCAGTTGATTTATTGTTCAGTTTTGGCAAAGTTTGATTTTTACATTGTTATTAAATTAGTGAATGGCAAAGTTTATGTGGAGTCAAACATGGACGAATTCAGCTTCAATTAATCAATGCTTTGCTTTCTGAAATGTATGGATTATCAAAGAAGTATTTCTCTAAATAATCCTGAGCTGCGTAGAATCCTTTTCATCATTTACAGCCCCAATAAAAACACCTTTGTGTTATTTCCATTTCACAAGATGCCTTAACAGGGAAATTGGAGAGAAATGGAACGGTCTTCAGTTCACCTTTACCATAAAAACCATGTTACTGCTTTGCAAACTAGCCACCAGCAGATTTCACCTTTCATCATCACTGCCCATTTGATGTGTTGTTTAACTGTCCTCATGTTTTGAATGCAAAAGTTCAAACACAGCCATACCGTTCGTTCTTCTTTCATTGCTTATCCATTTGACCCGGTGCTTGTTTGACAGTAAGAAAATTTTCAAACTTGTTCTACAAAGAATAAAAAGGAAGAACGAATTTAATTCAAGAAATTTTCCAAACAACAATATGGACTTAAATTTGTTTAATAAGATTATTCAATCCAATTCTGCTTTCAGACTTCCAATCACTAAATCTTCAATTGTGTTGTTATGTTCTTATGCTTGTAGGGAACGGGAGATCTTATGACTGCACTTCTCCTTGGTTGGAGCAATGTAATGCCTTTGCCTAAGAGTTATTATGCATATAGTTATAGAGCCATCCTCGTAATGTCATAATAGTAACCAGCTATATGTCTTTATGCATTCCAGAAATACTCGGACAACCTTGAGATAGCTGCAGAACTTGCAGTATCAAGCTTGCAGGTATTCATTTTCTTCACCTGTTGCATTAATCTCACTCTTTTCTCCTCTTCTCTTGATAGTGTGCAAGTACTGCTGGAGTAATAGAAGGTCTTCTATCATTTGATTTCTTTGACTGAATTACTGCCTTCTAGTCACAGAAGGAATTTTGAGATTTCTAAACTTTTGGCATTCATGCTAGTGAATGAAACCCACAACTTTTGAATATTGATGATTAATGATGCAAGTGTCACCAATGGATGCAGGCACTTCTGCAAAGGACACTCAATGACTACAAAAGTGCAGGTCATGATCCCCAATCAACCAGTCTAGAGATCAGATTAATTCAAAGCCAGGATGATATTCGCAGCCCTCAAGTCAAATTTAAAGCCGAAATGTACAGCTGAATGGTAATATGATTTTAATGCGTGATGTGCCTATAGTATTGAAACTTTTTTGAAAGGATATTGTCATTGGTTACAAGCAATTAAGAAGACTAGTTGCTTCATTTTTCACATATTCTGGATCAAATATAGAAATCAGCAATATTGAAAGCCAACTTTACTGTTTACCACATGACACCACTAAGGTCGTGTTTGGTAAAAGTTAATATAAGGAATAATTAGTTTGTATCATAGAAAAACTGAAGGATCAGCCAGTCCGACCGGGTTTATGGAACGCTTACCTGGCCGGTCCAGTTAAGCATCTAAAACCGGGAGGTCAAGACCGGGTAAAACCGTGAACCGGTCTGGTTTCTAGGGTTGGCCGGTTCGGCTTGCTGACCTGGGAAAAAAGATCAAAACGTCTTTGGGTTTTTCTGAATTTTGGGCAGCCCTTTAAAAAAAGAAAAAGGATGATTAGGGTCGGCAATAGAGCAACTCTCAAGCCTCACTTCACAGTTCACACTTCTCCGCATCAGATCTCCTTCTTGCTTCTCAAGGCCGCCGGCGAAGCTGCCTCTGCACACTGCTTCACGCTTCTGCTCCATCGCCTCTGCCCTGCTTCGCGCTTCTGCCTCTGCCCTGCTTTGCACTTCTGCAACCAAGCTTGACGGTACCAGAACTTTTCTAAGAATGATTTGTTTAGTGATAGGGTTTCTCTAGAAAGGGAAGTAATGAAGTAATGGGTTAGTGAGGCAATTGGTGGGCTAGGTGGCATTGGGCTTATCTGAAAAACTAATCTTTTTGAGCCCAGAATGTGCAATAGCGTTTTAATTTTTGCCAGCAAAAGGTTTTACTATGACAACATTAATAAAATATTTTATCTTTAATTTGTCAAAAAAGTTAGAATTTTATAAATAATTATATATTTATATGTATATATATTTATGTAAATATATATTTTATTATATTAGGATTGAACTGATTTATGGTTGAACCAGTGCCTTGATTGGTTCGATGTTGGGTCCGGTTTTCTCTTCCTTGGTATGTATTAAGTATTGATTTATTTTCTTATCATTCTTAGCAATTTCTTATCTATTGGAGTTGTCTTCTCTTAGAGTCCCTCAAACTAAACTATCTTTGGAGTGCTTCTTTCTTTGTTGATATAGAGGGTGCGCTTTTATGTTAGCGCTCTTCCTCTGTTTTTGGTTCATCTCTAAAGGAGTTAAATGCCTTTGATGAGCCTCAGCTTCTCTAGCATGCTATCCATAACACTCCTATACCCAGAATCCTCAAACACAGATATCGAATCATGTTGTGAAGGTTGAAAATTCTTAAACCACTCCATTGTATTGTTTGGTTTGTCAAATCTCTTAAGTACAACAAGTATGAAGTCTGAAGTGCAGTCTTGCTGTTTTAACTATTAATGTGCAAGTAGCTTTGCATATGAAGATTGAAGAAGTTGTCTTGCTGATTTCAAAGACCAAATAAACCTTGGAAGAAGGTTCCTCTATTTCGATTGCATAAGAACTGTAAGCATAGTTGGCTGTTTATTTTATCTAGTGGTTGATGATGCAGAAGTTCCTTCAAATTCTCCTAGTCAAGACAATGACAAAAAAACTCCCTCAATTCCACATAGTGAAGACAATTTTAGAAGATAGTTATCAAGTTGAAAAGGAAAGACTTTTATGTATCAAATACTAGTGTTGTTTTCAGACCCATTATCCTAGGATTGTTGACCCTGCTTAGCTTACATGGCATTAAGTAGGAATAAAGGGAAATTGTGGTGACATTTAATTCTACAATATTAACATATTATCATATAGCATGATACATTAAATATAAGTTAATGGTCACATCATAGATCCTAAGTTTGAACTAACGTGATTTCATTTAATTTTTAAGTAAATTAATGTCACAGATCTTTCTAATTTCAAATTAATTTTTGTGAATTGTTTTTTGACTAATTTAGTGTTTTTCTCATACCAAAATAAGTTTAGATACGAAGATGTATAGAATACATAGCGAGAACTATTAAATAAAAGTCAATGCCAAAGACATGATCTAAGGAATATAACAGATAAAACTATCTTTTTGTTTCCTACATTCATCATATACCATATCATTCCTAGTTGACATCTACTGGAAATTGATTTCCTGTGGTAAATGATTGTAGTAGCATTGTTGCATTGCTTTTGAAGTAAGATAGTTGTGGTAATATCCATATGTGTTACCCATTGGAGATGGCTGGTGACCATACTCATCAATTGGTGACACTCCATGTAGGTTCCATGCACATTGTTGACTTCCCA
This sequence comes from Dalbergia oliveri, assembly GCA_030441495.1. Taxonomy (NCBI): domain Eukaryota; kingdom Viridiplantae; phylum Streptophyta; class Magnoliopsida; order Fabales; family Fabaceae; genus Dalbergia; species Dalbergia oliveri. Next base: position 3,019,429 of record JAMLFY010000002.1, read on the forward strand.
AGTGAGAGTAATAAGTACCATTATTCTCTTGAAAACTTGTAGGCATCATTGCTGGTATCTTGCTCTCTTTCCATATGGGATTTTCATCCATTCTGGTGAAATATTGATGGCTAATGTGGTTGACATTATTCAAAAATAATGGTTCAACTAAATGTTGATTTATCTCCCTCTCCACATCTCTGGCACCTTTGTGCTGATTAAGATACCATTGAAGTTCCCATTGATCCCTGGCAAAAGCAGGAATTGAATATTGATCTTCATAGGCATTGTGTTCATCAATTATATACTGAGCTTGGCTCTTGTTATTGTCTTCAACGAGGTTCAATTGCTCTTGGGTGTAACCTGTATTCCATATCTCTGCATGTTTTCCAAATTTGTCCAACTTCTGGACCAAAGTAGAAAGATTGACATTGCCTGTGACAATTACTTTCTGCTCTTCTGCTTTGATTTCTACCTTGTAGACACCTGTTCCAAATTCAAAGGTATGTTAAAGAAACTTATTATGAAATTAATTACGGAGACAGACAATGGAAAATGGCTACCCTATTATCTAGATGTTGTATATTTGGGAGTACAAGAGGTGCTAGTGTTATATTTTTCTGGTTTTGGCTTTTCTACCTAACGCCATTCAAGCCGAAACAGTTTTTGTATCAGCTCTCTTCTCCTTTACCTTAAAAAGTTTTTATCTCGCAAGTCACCAACCTCTCATATAGAACTTTAACTTTTTAATTTTTTGGCTATGCCTTAATCCTTGAAAACCATGTTGGCATGACTTTCCATCCTAATAACTGACAAGGAAATAAGAATAAAACAGATGATAGTTTATAGGGAACACTGAATAGTTTCTCTGGTTTCTAATTTAAAAATCTCCAAGGAGATTTCTAACATGCAAAAACTTTTATAGTTAAAAAGCCAACCGAAAATCGTCAATGCAAGTAGGTTCGCTAATACATATTACGCGATTCAAGTTGCTTTTCTTGAAAAGCAGAAAGAAAATAAATACTTGTTTGAACTCAAGCTTTTAGATTTACTCACATGACAATGCATTCATATACGTTGACACTATTTCAAATTAAGAGAATCAATCTATGGTTCTTATGTAAAAATAAAAATTTAATAAATTTCATGTAAAAAATGAGTAAAAAAAAGAAAGAAGATTTCCACAAAATAAAAGATTATTGAAACACAAAAACTTGAAGAAAAATGTTAATATTATTAAAAATGAGTTGAGATAATAAGTATTAGTTTAATTACATGAAAGAAAGAGAAGGATAATTAAGGACAATTAAATAAAAGTGCATTAATTTGAAAGTGGAGATAAATAAAAAGAAGTGACAAATTGGCAATAGCCACTCCCCATATTCTATTTCAATTCTTATTTATAATGGATGACCACTATATGACATACATAATGGTACTTAAGAGATGGATATATAAATTAGAAATTGTAAATAGAGTCAAAAAATTAAACTTTACCTTCAATTTTCCTGAGTACTTTCCTGACTTTGTTCATACACCCCTGACAGTTCATGTGTACTTTGAGAACAAACGTCTGCAAGCCAAGTATGAGCATGTACAAGTAAGACAAGATGGGAATGAATTTAGTGAGATAAGTGAAATGAAATTTACACAAAAAGTTTAGAAAGGGTGAGTGGCAGGATGCAATGCAGATACCTCTATCCTTAATAACTCGTATTCACTTGTTGACATTTTCAGCAATGCTTGTAGCCACAATATCGGAAAAGAATGATTCTTCCCTGTTTTCTTCCTTCTTATGTAATGTGTTTGATTTGGAGTCGACTCTCTTTTGAATTGTGAGTGCTAACTTGAGATAAAGCAGCTAAAATAGGAACGCAGTACTACACAGAAATAATAAGGAGATGGAAAGAGAAGGTCAGGCAGAAGTTGTGATTTGATGGGCTTATAGTGTGTTTGGGTTTGAGTTTGGACTTTGGAGGGGTTAGAATTTATTTTGACCCCAAATTGATTCTACTAGTTTTTTATTTGGTTGGTAGATGTTTATAGGACTTACTTTTAAAAAATTATTAAATATAAATCAATTTACTTTAGAATCAATTTTAATTAAATTAATTATGATAAAATTGATTCTACTTAAGAGTCTTGCCATTTTGGCATGCCAAGTTCATGTGCCTCAGTGCAAACACTGGTTTTTTCTCTTGAACAGTATTATTATGCAGATTCTGCACAATGATCTTGTGACAGTTGCACGGCTCATGCCACTTTAGCACGTTTGACACTTCCAAATGTAGAACACGTACTTTTTGTTGCAGAAGAATTACGAACAAAGCCAAAAATAGCAATAAAATAAAGATTACCATAGAATTATTAAAAAAAAACTGTAAGAAAACGTTCTAATTTCTTATTAGATTTAATTTTCATTTACTTACCATATAAAAAACTTTTATATCGTCATGTAATCATATACTACTATCATTTCAGTATAACTTTTATATTCATTATTTAAAAAATCATAAAAATAAAAGAATGTAAATTATTATATAAATCACGTTTATATGGTCAACGATTATGCTTTACCTTCTTTTATTGTTTTGATCGTGATAAAGCCACACTATGAAATAAAGTTATTTTGGAGTTGCACGGATTGTAATAAATAGATTCATGCATAATAATAAATATTAAAAAATTGTCTTGGTTTATTTTTTGTCTGTTTTTCTTGTTTGTGAAGACAAAATATGTGCAAATAAAGAGACTAACCTATTTAACCATGAGATCTAGCATAATTTGAACTTAGTTGGGTTCCTTAAGTATATAGTGAGAGATTCAATTTTTTACAATATGTATAAAAATGATATTATGGCTAGAGGTTTATCTCTTTAAGGAAGCTTTATTTCAAATAAATTAGTCACCGGCAAAAACATACCATACGCCCAAATAAAAAAAAGAGAGAGAGACTAACCTATTTGCAGGCTATTGAATTTTTTTTTTATTTTTAGAGAAAAAGAGAGAGAGAGGGGGGGGGTTCAAGAGGGGATTGAAGAGTTGGCCCAGATGATGTTGGACTCGCGAATTTGGACTTGTGCCCACACAAGTGGAATTTCAATGTCTCAGCTTTGTTGGCTCATCAATGAATGGCCCCAAACAAGGTCCTTTAATTTCATGCATTAAAAATGGCTTTTTTCTTTCTCCATAATCATGTCCTGGTCAAAATTGTCATTAGGTGTCAAACAACTTCAGCAAAGATAGAGTAATGTTATAATAATAAATATATACCACACATTTTATCACCTTATCATCCCACTCACTCATTACATCTAATGGTAATAAAATATTTGGTATATATTTATTGTATAATTTTATTATTCTCATAATATTATACATTAAGATAACGCTACAAAATTCAAACCCTCATCTTCTTTTAATTCTAAAGAAACGGAAAAAGATGATCTCTATACATGCATTTAAGTTATTTTAACATTATTTTTCACGTATTATAAAATCAAATATCTAAGTCCTTCTTAATGGTTCTATCAGTCTACCTCTATCTATCAGGCTACCTCTAACCTCTATATGATTTACTCCCTCTTATTGATAAGGTTTGAATTTCAACGTATTCATCGCTGGATCATTGCGATTATTGTCTATCGCTTTTCCAGAATATAAAAAGAAAAGAGGAAAAACAAACGTGTGTTATGTTATGGTTAGCTGATAACCCAAGACGGCGTTGAAATTTGGAAAAGCAGTATATTGAATCAATCTAACGGTGTAGAATGGTTGCAGCCATGCACATCCGTCGTTTGCCCAAGTGTGAAAGACATAGCGACAAAGAAAGAAAGTAAGAGCTATTCAGTTTTAATTTTTAGTTTTGAATTAATATTTATTTTAGTAATTCACTTTTTATTCATGGGTCATAGTTTTTGCTTTTAAATAAATCAAATTAATTCTCATTACAAAATGCGAGTCACATTTTATAATATCGATAAGTAATTTGATTTATTTTAAAAGTTAAGGGTTAAATAACTAATGAGTGAAAAGTAAAAGTAAATCATTAACTCTTTAATTTTTTAATTTTCAGAATTTTATAAAGAAAATATTAAAAATTAAAAGCTAAAATTTATAATTTTTAAAATTTGCACTATTTCATTCCCAAAATCTAAAAAATGAGAATAAAAATTAAAAATTGAAAATTCTAACCAAACATCTTTAATAAATTCAGAAAGTAATTAAGACAAGGCAAGCTCAAAACCAAATCCAAGCAGACCAAAACTGGCGGCCAGGTCAATGCTCCTTCTCGATGGCCGAATAAAGAAGTTTCCAACAACCCCATATATTCCATAACTGATAGCACATAAATACCTTTCATACCACAATTATCTCCATAACAAAAAATTTATGTGCCAACACAAGTTTAATATTTCACATTGGTAGGTGTTCATGATAAAAGTGAGTCTCATTGACTTTATTTAAAATACAATCATTTGGTTACAAAATTCATCAACTTAATTGTGAATGTATATGAAAATAAGGTATTAGACTTGTGATCAACCGAGAATTTTTCCTACACTATCCAAGACGTACTTTTATGCGCAACAATAGCATATTGAAAGTCAGCCCCTGTGGCGACACCTAATATTCGTGTGGAAAAATCATCCTATCTTTCACACTTGCATATTTGCCTTTACTTCTCTTCCAAGGCTTTTTGCCTTGGCACTTAGCAGACTTCTCTTTTTGATCAATATTGAAAACTTCAACTTGTTACATGGAAAAAAATAAAGGGGTGACAAGAGGGGCTGGTGCTGTGTTATTGAGCTCTGTGTTCATGGGTTGCTGCTTTAGTAGTGTGAGGATCAAAGCTGAGAGCCCTCCACGTAATGGTAATATTGTTATTCTCTTCTTCTTCTTGTTCTTCAACCCCTTCCTTAATTTCCTTTTTTAAAAATTATTGTTTACTTGATCAGTTATTTCTGAGTTCTATTTGCTCAAGTTGTATAAATGGAGTTTTGGATGATCCATCTTGTGTATTTTTGTGAATAACATTTTGCTGCTTGATTAATTATGGTAGGAGAAAATAATTATAGGATTCTAATTTGTTTACTGTCGGTATTTAATGTATGGCTCACAACACAAAAAGGACTTTGCTTTAAATGAATATTATGAGTTATGTAGTGTTTAGGGAAGACACCCAATATACAAAGAGATACTCCTAAAGCAAGAAGTTTGCTTTGTTCCCTTCATTCTTTGATACATCAACTTTTACACTACAAATGTAGGAAAATTGAAAGACAACGACTCACAAAACTAATGTGTTAAGTGATATATATTATACAATAAAACTCGTTCTTTGCTATAAAATTATCTAAGAATTTCTCACAAATAAAAACATATATCAAATAGAACTGAATTATTGGTTTGATTGCAGAAATTTGTCTAAACAATCTGAAAGTGTAATTTGTTTTGGAAACTTGAAAGATCCTCTCTCCTATGAGGATTTTTCACTGTCTTCAATTAAACCATCCTTTCAACTTTTTATTGTTAATAAACGTAGAACATGAACTGGTAGCTTCAAAGTTCAACCCATGATTGCTGAGGGAACTTCAATTTGTGCTGAACTAATGTCTCACATCACTTGTGTCATGTCGTTTCCACTTTAAAATGTTTGGCACTTTTCATGCTCTTAAATAACCAAACAATGCACTTTATGGTTGGTATACAAATTGTCACCCTCCTCCTGCTTCCAAACCCTTGTCATTTCAAACATGCAGAGAGCTGAGTTTGTAATTTGAGTGCTTTTATATATTATGGCCTGAAAAGTGATCCATTCTTCTTTTGACATGGGCAGGTTTAAATTCAAGGGATGGTAGTAGAGAAGATGATGGTCTGAATGGCTTAAACAGCAAGTTGTCCACACATTCTGTGCCTCTAATTCCTCTGACAGAGGGTGAGATATTGCAATCCAGTAACTTGAAGAACTTTACCTTCATTGAGTTAAGAAATGCTACAAGGAACTTTCGTCCAGATAGTTTGGTCGGTGAAGGTGGGTTTGGTTCTGTATTCAAGGGGTGGATTGATGAGCAGACGCTTGAACCTACTAAACCAGGGACTGGAATTGTCATTGCTGTGAAGAGGCTTAATCAAGAGAGCACTCAGGGACACAGTGAATGGCTGGTGAGTGTCACTTCCACTTAGCAGGGTCTTCTAGACTTTGGAACTTAGCTAAGCTTGAGAAGTTTGTAAGCTTTAGGGTATAAAGAGCAGCCCAGAGTAAAAGGCTTTCACTTGTTGGGGTTTGAGGAAAATAGATGTATGCAGTCTTATCCTTGCAAACAGAGAGACTTTTCCCAGGATTTGAATCAATAATCTCCAGGTCACAGGGCAACAACTTCATTATTGCGTTGAGACTCACCCCTTTGTAAATTTTGTTTTTGCAATATCTTTAGCAAGTTAGACGGTATTTTTTTTTGCTGTGACTAATTAGCCTCCTACTACAGACAGAAATCAACTACCTGGGTCAGCTGGAACATCCTAATCTTGTGAAACTGATAGGTTACAGCTTAGAAGATGATCACCGGGTTTTGGTGTACGAATTTTTAGCAAAGGGCAGTTTGGATAATCATTTGTTTAGGAGTAAGTTAATTTATGTTCCTTCTAGCTAGTTTTGTCATCTTTCCAAGTTTCTTTATAAGTTGACTTTATTTAGTACTTAGCACCTTAAACACCTAAAGTGTTCATCTGCATAATGTTTGTCTGATCAGGAGCTTCTTATGTTCAGCCTCTTTCTTGGAACATCCGTATGAATGTCGCTCTTGATGCTGCTAAGGGTCTTGCATTTCTTCACAGTGATGAAGTTGATGTAATATATCGAGACTTCAAGACTTCTAATATCTTGCTTGATTCAGTAAGTGAACCCTATTGATCTTACAAGTGCGGAGACTATTACTTAGACTCATTTTCTAACATTCCTTTTTGTTGATGACAGAACTATCACGCAAAACTCTCTGATTTTGGGTTGGCAAAGGATGGACCAGTGGGTGATAAGAGCCATGTCTCTACAAGGGTAATGGGCACCCTTGGCTATGCAGCTCCTGAGTATGTAGCCACAGGTAACTCAATCTTTTCCAAACTAGTATTAGCAAGTTACTGATGCGCAAGACTTCAATTTTCATCCTATGATCATCACACCTTGCATTTAGTGGATGAGCATTTGGGACTGGAGGTTATATATGCAGAAAGCTAAATGTGTAACCAAATTATATTTTGCACTGGCCCTGGCAGTTAAAATATTGAAACTACTAAGAAAAAGTTGGTGTCAAATATAAAGACTAAAGTCCCAAAATTTGTTCAATTTCATGTGTTTCTTACTAAATCCTTCATGCTTCTTGTATCGTCTTAATTGTCTTTAGATTTCACATGTTGCCTACAATTCAACTCAAAATCCAGAGAGTAACTTTAAAACCTTAGCTTGATTAGCACCTTCCATTTTGAGCAAAGGAGAACATTTTTAAGTTTTAACCCCATATTGTATAGACATCCTACAGAAACCATACCCTAATGTGAGTTTGAGTGAATATCAAGATGCATATATATCGAGGTGAGATACATCTGTCTAATATGTTTATGTGAGAGAGGTGCCGCATTTGATGTTAAATTTTGATGTTCAAATTGCATAACTCTTGAGTAAATTGCATAACAGTTCCCCTCAAAACCAGGGATGGATCTACTTGAAAAGAAGTGGGGGCTTATGCCCCATCAAAATTTCAATATTTTGTTAACAGTACATAGATAGATGTCTATTTTGGTCCCATTGTTTTATAAAATTTGACTCCACATTGAGAGAAAATTCATGTGCAACATTTTATTATATCTGTCCCTATTAGCTAAATTTTCTATATTCGTCACCGCTCAAAACCATGCTTTGCTGCAACTCCTCAATTTGGCGAGGTCTATAAGTCATTCATCACTACTGCATTTTACAACATCAGATTATCAGAATAAAAATGACCCAGAATTTCACTCCTGACCTTTTTTCCACTTTCTTTGTTGTGAAGGTCACTTAAGCAAGAAGAGTGATGTATATAGTTTTGGGGTTGTACTCCTTGAAATCATGTCAGGCAAACGTGCTTTGGATAAAAACAGGCCATCGGGGGAGCATAATTTGGTTGATTGGGCCAAGCCATTACTCGTCTGCAAGCGCAAGATCTCGCAAGTTATGGATGGTCGTGTGGAAGGCCAGTACTCATTGCGCGAAGCAATAAGAGTAGCTCACCTCGCAATCAAATGCCTCTCTGTAGAACCCAAATTTAGACCAAACATGGATGAGGTTGTGAGGTCATTGGAACAAATTCTGGATTCCAAAGACACAACTACAGATGGAGTGAAGAACACTCATGATCCAACAGTTGAAATAAATGATCACAGGTCAAGCTCAAGCTGCAGTGGTTCAACTTCAAAACATTAGCATAGAAGTATAGAACAAGTATCAATGAATCTTTAAATGCATGGGACATGTTACACATACCTCAGTTTTCATTGCTGTGAGAAGAATATTGAGATGGCACTCTTATGTATAGCAAGAACCAATGCATGTCTGGTTTCTGTACAGATTTTGACTCCTTTTATTTTTATCTGGAAGATTTTGGTTCCTTATTATCAGTGGCAGAAATTTGTTTCTTACATTCCAACATTTCTTTCTAATTGAACTCAACCTTCATTATATGATTATATTTGACAAAATTTGAATAAGAATTTTATCAAGAATGAGAATCTGGTGGGTCAGAGTTTCCACTAGCATAGGGTATGATTGGTTTCGGAAAACTGTTTTCAGTATTTCTTTCAAAAAAATCATAAAAACAGAAAACTGAAAATGAAAAATATATTCACTAGCTGAAGTGGTTGTCTGGTTGACCAGGTCAGAACACCATAGACCAGTAGATATGAGGTGACTGCGTTGGCCAAGCCAATGAATGCAATATTTGCTTCAGTATCGTGATTGTCGCCATGAGACAGATTCATAATAACAATTGTATGTCATTTTTACCAGCAATTCTCAATTCTTGTTTCCTTCTGTGAAAAAATCATGTTCATGATTTCATGGAAACAAATAGCTTAATTAACTTCGCCGTCTGTGGGGATTGAACCCACGACCACGTGGTTAAAAGCCACGCGCTCTACCACTGAGCTAAGACGGCTTAGTTCTCAGTGTGATGTCTAATGTTTAATCATTTTAGTGGCTTAATTGCCTTTAATCCACTAAACAAGTAGGAGGCTGGGAGCAAGATAAATATATTTAATTGTCGGATCAACAAATTAGCAAAATAGCATGCGTTATTCCTCTAATATTTTTCTTTTTGATGCTTAATCTCGTTATTTCAACCTTTAATTACTTTCCTTAACATCATAATTAAACTATTGCATTATATGTCCAAATAAAGTAGAGTAACTAGATTTTGGTTTTTAAAATTGCATGTGTGATTCATTTCAATCCATGAAATTAAAAAAATATTACTTTAGTTCCTTAAATTATAAAAAATAATTTAAAATAATCATTTTGGTAATTCAAGTTAGTTCCTCCTCCCCTATTTTCTCTTAGACTATATTAGTTATCGTAACATGTACAGTAACATATAATAAAATTCATTATTTAATCATGCAAGTATTTTAGTAATTTATTATTTGTTAATCACAACAATATCATTAAATTTATTTTTCGTACGTAAATTTAAGTATTTTTAATAGAAAGGTGAAATTAGTTGTGTTATTTATTTTTAATATAAATAAATATGTATAACTTAAAATATCAATTGCATTCTCAGTCTACTAATCTAATCTTTGTAGTCTATTTAAGTTATATGATAACATTGTAATTTCATGTAACATAGACAATAAAAAAATTATAGTGTGCAAAATCTTTAAAAATATTCTCACCTAATTTTTTTCATAATGAATATATAAGTGATTTTTTTCTCTAAAGTATGAAAAAAATATCCCCAAAAAATAGGTCATTATCCCACACAAAATATCTCCAAATCTATGGATGGAAGTTTCCCTCCAAAAAGTGAGTACCGTAAAAGCCCAAAAATATAGTAAAGATATATAAATAGATAGATAATATGAACACCTAACAACACGATAAACTTGCAATTTAATCAAAGAATTGAAACTAAATAAAATAAAAAAAGCCACTTAAATGAAATAAAAAAAATAGCCACTTAAATGAAATAAAATGATTATAAAAAATGGTTTTTAAGATTATGTATAAATTAACATACTAGTTTTTAATGCAAAAATTAAAATATTAGTTTAATCTCAAACTCAGTAGTATAGTATTTTTTTTATATGTTTATGTCATAAGACAAAATTATAGTTTCACACGACATAAATAATAGAAAAAAGTGTTGGGAAAAGAAATTCTTGAAAAGTAAGACAAATACTCAAATATTGATTTAAGATATATATATATATATATATATATATATATATATATATATATATATATATATAACTTAAAATATCATTAACCCAACCACTTTAATACAACTTAAAAAATAAAATTAACTACAAAAATATATGTACGAGTTAAAATATCAATTGCATTCTCAATTTAATAACCTAACATTTGTAGCCTATTTGAGTTATATGATGAAATTGTAAAATTGCAATTTTATAACATAAACAATAAAAAAATTTCAACTGAGAATTTTTTTGAAAAAAATTAAAATATTCTCACCTAATTTATGTGAAAATTTTATCCCTAAAAATGGTAAAAAAAAAATTAATCCCCAAAATTTTCTCTTCAGGTATGAAAGAAAACTTTTCTACGAAAAGAAAGTCATTCTCCTACCCAAAATATATCCAAAAGTATAGAGAAATTTTCCCCCAAAAAATAGGTCACATAAAATCCTCAAATATAATAAAGATATATTAGGGTGGCTAATTTCATTTTCATTTTTGACAAAAAAGAAAGAATTGTTTCATCACATAATTCCATTTTACCTTTGCAACTGGCAAATATTATTGATTTATTGTGTACTTAAACGGTATAGAATAATGAAGGCCCTGGGCCATATACGATAATTAAAGTTTTAAGATACTGAATAAACAACGAAGCCGTCTTAGCTCAGCGGTAGAGCGCGTGGCTTTTAACCACGTGGTCGTGGGTTCGATCCCCACAGACGGCGAATTTTTCCCTTTTTATAACACTTGCCTTCTGTTTCCTTCTCGAGCTATTCTTGCTACACTGCTACTTTCAGATGCAGCTCACGTTCCTCTTTCTTTCCCACACATAAAACCTCATTCTTAAGGAAATATATAAGCAAATTGTTGTACCATTTTTTTAATATATAAATAATGCCATTTGCCTTTATTTCTTTACATTGTGTATTGTCAAACTGCAATCTTAGTTCCCAGGTGACCAAATATGACATTACATAAGCTCTTATGCTTTGCAGTTTACACTAGATAAGTTGATAGGCCTGTTTAATTTTTTTTCTATTTCATTTATGCTCAAATAGTTACTGAGAGGCCTTGAGGCAAAACCATCACATGTACAACAAATAGATGTGTTTGCTTTTGAGTTTAGGATTTTGCTTCCTTTGATTCAAAATGAAGGAATATTGGATTACTGACATTAAAAACAGTATTGGATTATTTTGCTATAGAATGCATTGCACGCTAAGGTCAGGTACTTCTTGCAACTTATGTTCTTTCAAATCATTAGGGGCTCATTCACAATTCTACCCAGCATCCAAAAAATGAGGCTAATTGAGTTTTTCTTCTTGTATTTTTATGGGTCTATATGTTTCAAATTTAGTATGTATCATACGATTATGTGTAAGGAACAAGTCTCACATTGCTTCGGTAAGTTTCTCTTTGGCAGCTTTATATATGGTTTCAATAATCAAGTAGAAATTTATGGTATTAAGGTAGTAGTGTGGACTTAGACTTACATGAAAGACACACATGCGTGTGCCCTCCCCTCCGCGCACGTGTGAGCTTGGAAGCTTCTTACCTTTTTGTAAATTATTTTTGGATTAAGGAAATAATATTTACTTTGGATCTAAGCTTACCAATAGGTACTACCCATTTTCTTTTAGCCGTTGGAGGAGGCCCATTAAAAGGACCTAATAGCCCAAACTATACACACATAATCGAACACACTCTACTCTCTCTCTCTTTTTTTTCTGCTTATGTTTTACGCTTCTGCCGTTGCTGCTTCTCCTTCTTGGTTCATAGCTGCTTCTACTCGCTTATGTTCTGCAGAGCCACCCACCCCATAGTCATCGTGCGCCTTTCTTGCACCAACCTAGATTGTTCATAATCGTCCTGGAAACGTGGTGTGAACCAGTTCTAGAGGTCTATGTCTAATTCTAGGGTTTTCTTGAGCTTAGCTCTAGATAGGGGAAGATAAACCCTTAAGGACAATGCATTATATATGATTTATGGTATATTCTTTCCTTTTTATTTGTTTGCTTGTTTTCCCTGTTTTACAATGCTAGGGTTATGCCAAATCTGATTTTATTGTGCTAAATTACTAATATATAATGAAGTATTTCCAGCAGTTCTTAGGCTCATGAATAATTGTATAACATGTTCACAATTCTCATTAATAATGAATGCTCTAATTGAACACTGGAATCTTTAATCTTCATCATGTGAATAACATGTGTTTGAAATTCTTCATCAACTTCTTAACTGCAACCTCCTGGCCTCTATAACTTCTTAAAATAAGCTTGAAAAGGATATGGGTGATGTTTTATTACACCTATCCTAACATTACTCGTTCTCTCAAATCTCACTAGGTTGGTTGCTCATCTACTTTTCCTATCTGATTTCATGCCACAATTGACTTTCCTTTAGTACATACTCCCTTTTTTAATTTGGTATTGGGTAGTACACACTCCTAGAAAGTTTGACGCATGTTTTTCAATTTTCATGGATTAGCATTTGTGGCACCTGTGACTTTCCAATTCCACTTGATTTGTTATAGTATATGTTTTTTTTTAAGCTTTGTGTGTTAAACTTTTAATTAGAAGCTGTCCACTTTTCAGATTTAGAAATCTATAATGTGTAGCAGCGAAAAAGAAATCTATAATGTGTTTTGTCTAGACAAGGCATGATTATGACTACGAATAAGATTTTGTTGAACAATTTGAGAAGATTGTTGCTCTTATTTTCCCAAACTGAATGAAACCAAATTTTGTTTTTCCCTATTTGTTAAATCTTGCCTGTTTTCACTTTTCTAATCTTGATCTTCAAGTTATATTCAGTTATTTACCATCAATAGTGATTTAGTGCACGAAATATTTTTCGTTACTTTTATACGAATAGACTAATAGTCCACTTTCTTTCATTTTTAGCATAATTTCTGTTTTGTATGCACTGCAATTGAGTTTTTTTATCCAATATATAAAGCATGGTGAGTTCTTAGGTGGGGATGTTTAAGTTCAGGGCCACATGGTCTTTGCTATTATTATAATGAAAATAAATATTGAAATTACTCCTGTATCCTTGTGCTCTATTTCACCACTTTGTTTCTTTTCCAGACTTCCTGATGGACCCAGCTTTGATCAAACAACCTTTATGCTTTTTTCCCTCTTTCCCTAGCTACCAACTTTTTCTCTCACTAGCTGCCATAGTTCCCAACCTTTGTCAGGGAAGTAAATTAAAGAAACCGACCAATTATCATCCCCTTCCTCAGGTCATAGACTCAACATAACCAATTTCTGCAACTTCTACCAATAACACAGCTCCTCTGTTTTCAAGGAAAAATAATAATTTTTTTATGTCAATAAAAAAATCAAGCTCAAAAACAAAAAACAGAGAGTGATGAAGTTAAGATACATGCTTTGTTTGCACCAAGGACAATGTAATTCATATCCAATTTGGACTATCAATACTAGCATGGGTATTGGAAGTATCAGCCTCCAGAGCCAACAAGATATGATTGATGTTGTCACGGCCAAGAAGGACCCAGGTGGAGTTTCTGATCATTGCCTCAATGGCTGCCTTGATCGTGCTCGCTATTATGGCTTCATTCAACAGCCCGTCATACCACAAGCTGCCACCGTAAGAGGAGGGAAAGAACTCTTCTCTAGCAAAGATAGGCCATCGAAATTGAAGAAAGTGGGGACAGATCATGGCATTGGCTCATTTTTCTTGATGGATGAAGGATGGGGTTAACAGAAGAGAGAGGTACGATGTTGCAAAAGGGAGAGAGGTTGGAGAGAAGGGTAGAATGGAAAGTTGAAAATTTATATTAAAATCTAATTTTTTATTAAGTTGCTTTATAGCCATAGGATCTAATATTGAAAGGATGAGATTTAATCACCATGTGGTGACAAACTCATCCTTCCCCACTTAAAATCTGCCTGTGAAGCATCGTCAAACATAATTCAAGCACTTTATCTAACATGTTGGAGATGCTTTTTCTTTTCTCATGGGGTAGCATTTATTGTGTTTATGGTGTGTTAGGCTACCTGTAAGGCTGGGTTCCGTAATGTTCAATGCGGGGTGCTCTCGTTACGAAGAACATAATAGAAAAAAAATAATTTTATTTCAACATCTAAAATATGTATCTAATTAAAATACTTATTCTATTATTATTAAATATGATGGATAAATAGATAGTAAGAGTTACCATTGTAACAATCCAATTTTTTGTATTATTGTGATAAAATGATTAATTGTGAATAATCTATAGGAATTTTAAAAATTCCAACAAATACAGTTATGATTAGAATAATACGAGGAGTTTATAAAAAAAATTAATTTAATATTATTAAAAATTAATATAATAATATTTTAATCAATGATATAGAATGAGATCCTATAATTGGTATAATGATATAGAAAAAATAAAGATAAAGGTAAATAGATATTTTAATCAGGAAAATTTCTTTTATGTTAATTGGGAAAATGGTAATAATCGGTATATTGAAATGGTAATAACGGACATTAAACATTGAATCAAGTATAAATAATAAATATTATCATATTTCATATAATTTTTACTTATGATAATTAAATAAATATAGATATTTCTAATATAGATACAAGGCAAATTGATCCAAATATATATATTGCTTATTACTTACTCTCTAAGTAAGTTTTTCCTATATAAAGAAAAAATGAAAAAAGGGTAGCATTTTTCTCTTTCTCTGGACAGTTTCACGGTTCCTTCTTCTTCCTCCATCTTCTTCATGTTTTTCTTTTTGAAACACCATGAAATTTTCAAGTTTTTGAAGGATACACTTAGGTAAACACCTAAACTAGTTCAATAACACTTCCTCTACATCAAACTCAAGTCAAAGCCTTCTTTTTCCCCTTCAAATATGTCCAAATAGTAGCATAAATAGGTGCTGGAAAGGTGGGTTTGAGACTTGAATTAGAGAAGAAAAAGCTAGAGAAAGTTTAGCAAAAAGTTTGGAAGAAAGGTAGGAAAGATTCTATGTCTATTGCTTGTGATTATTTGACTATTTTTACTAACTAAACTATTAATATATGCTTGAAATGATGTTATGAAATTTGAAATTTATTCTCAAGATTCATATATATGAGTTTTTTTTTTTAGTTCAAGAACACTTGTGGATTGATTAAATTAATATAAGAGATTTATTAAGTAAATGAAGAGATTTTGATTTATAGAAGAAAAAGCTTGAAGTTCACCTAAGAAATTTGGTTTATTTTCCTTAAAATTATAAAAATTACCACTCAAGGAGTTTTACAAATTTCTGATGATATAAAATCTTATAAAAGATTAGCAGACTTTAGAGAAATCTCATTAAGTTAGCAGATTTTAAGTAAAATCTCATCAAGTTCAACCAATTTCATAGAAACATCTCATCACAGTTAAATAATAGAAAAAATCTAACACTAACAGATTTTATAGAAAATTCTCATACCAGTTAGTAGATTTTATGGAAAATCTCGTAAATGTTTAACCATTTTTTCAGAAAATCTCATAACTAGACTTTATAGAAAATCTCATAATAGTTCTTCCAAAAAAATCTCATAAAAAGTTTAGTAGATTTTAGCAATAAATCTCATAAAAATTTAAGAGAAGTTTCATAAGAAGTTAAGAGATTTTGAACAGAATATCTCATAAGACTTCAAGAGATTTTTAGTAGAAATATCTCATAAGTAATTCAGAAGATTTCCAAGAAAAAACCTCACAATTTCAGAGACTAATAGAGAAAATCTCATAAGAATTGAGGAGATTTCAAGAAAACCTCAAAGCAAGAGTATGAGATATAGAACTCCTAAAGAATAAATCTTACTCAACAACCATGAGAATTCTTATACAAACGATAAAGATGCACGCGATGAAAGAAAACTGAAAAATACGCTTTATGTAATTTGCTTAATGGTAAGCTCATAGATTCACGGGTAGTAGTAGACATGCTACACCCTTAGAACTATATTAGGTTGTAATCGCGATGATATTACATCGTTATGAGAAAAGGGATGTATGAGAAAAATAGCGAGGCTATTTAGATGAGATGTAGTAGACGTACTCCATCTAGTGAATTATATTAGGTTGTAACGTGAGCGTTACATCATTGACAATACGATCCATAGAGAAGTATATCAAAAGAGTCCTATGAGTTCTACCATTAAGTTTAAAATTATCTAACAAAATTAAGTCATAGGAAATAATGATACTAACTACATATTAATTGCTTGATTATAAGCTCATGGATTCACATTTTGATCTATATTAGGTTGTAGTACGAGGTACTACAACAAGTAAACTATATCAGGATGTAACATGAGGTGTTACATCGCTAGCAATACATTAGAATGAGAAGTATATCAGGAATCCTATAAGTTCTATTCTCAAGCCTAAAGTTCATAATAAGATCTTGTCAAAGAAGTAACGAAACAAACAAACTAATTATTATGTAAGTAACTAGAATACCAAGTAATTATTTTATGAATCCTATGACCTTTTCAACCTCAAGCATAAGTGCACTCATAATACTGTATTTAATGAGTAAAGGGATAAGCAAGCTAATTATTTCAAAGGAAATCAAAGATATTTTAATTATTTTAATATCATGTCAGATATCACTGCATAGTAGACTAGTATTTTTTTCCTGGGATCTTTGATTCTCATTCCTGTTATTATATTTTTACATAGATTGCTAGGATGATGATTATTTTGTGGAGATTCTAACTGGTACTAGCATCATGATCTAGAGTTTTGATGAACCAATAATAGAGAATTTAATCAACCTTTTTATTTTCTTTTTAGTGAATATTGAGTAGTACCTACCTAGATTAGAGGGTTCTTGCGTGAACCAGGGTAAGGTTTGAGCGTTATATATGTTGTTGCTTTGTTGTCGAATAATACAATTATGTATTTTTGATATATTATTTATGTTCAAATTTAGTGACTGAGCTTAGAAAGAAAGTTATGTTTGTCTAAAAAATAGGCTCAAATTCCATATTGTATATACAACCCTAAGATCAAGTAGAGATAACAAATAACAAGTGCTCATCATAAGGTTATGACTTAAGCATAGCCTTATGGTGTGAATGGTGTTACAACCATCACATTAAATGGTGATGGAATAAGTGATGAGTGTTCAATAATCACTTTTGGGTATCAAAATAACATATTTATAATATATAAAAAAATTAATATGATCTTATTTTATTTAATAGCAATAAAAAGAAAAAAATTACTCTCTTTAATATCTATATCTATTATAGTTATTTTAAATTCTAATAATAATTTTATAATACATTTATCAAACACTATTATTATGGTCATTATTGTTGAGAGGAATTCTAAATTATTTTACCAAATACTACTATAACTTTTTAAGAATAGCTTTTTGGAAGCTTAAAATGTTCAACAACTTTGAAAAAAGTCACAACTCTACCAATTGCAGCTCATTGCGACTTATGTGAAAGTTTTCTTTTTCTTTGTGTACGATTTTTTGTGTTTTGATGACAGTTTTTTAATTTTCAGCTTTAGCGATCTAAAATATGTTTCATATAGATAAAAATATGATTGTGAAGATTTTGTGGAATAATATGAGAAGATTGTGTAATCTTCACTTTCCCATTTGAATAAACTCAAATATATTCAATTTAGTATTTTGTCGAATTTCAAATTGGTTTTGTGCTTTTAAATTAAATATCGAGTACTTTAGAGTTTGTAGTTATCATTAGGGCACTAAGAAAATGTCTTATACGTTCTTCAAGTAAAGTAAAATACTTTATTTTGTAATATTTATTATTTAACACACGTCTATCTTGTGTGCCATTATTCTCTCACTCTATCAACGTATTTAATAGACTAGGTGGCGTGATAAATGATAAATATAATGGTAATCTGTTAGCAAATTGCAACTTTCTTAAATGACTAAATATCTATTTTAATTTTTGATATTGCATATGAGTTCCTCAAAATTTATAAATAATTTTTAAGTCCTAAAATTGCCACAAGTTAATTTTTGACTCTAATTTTATTTATTTGCCTTCACGTTTTTGCTAATGTATCATATGACATATCTATAATTGACGACATTCTATTTGATCTGAGGGATATAGTTGAATATTATGTTCAAATTGTTAGCATATATCAAATACATATTACAATGTTACTTGCATGTAAAATTCATTTTATAGTCTTCAATTGCATTTATCTCTATACAAGTTAATTGGTAGACATTAATTAAAATATCAATTTATTGTTGACATGTCAATTAATGTGACATATCAAAAGAATGAAAATAATGTCAAGAACTACTGTGATTGACATTTTATAATTTCAAGAACTAAAATAAATTTTTAAATTTCAGGAATCATTGGTACATACAAATTTATAATTTTAGAAATTATCTTAAAACATTTATGCATTGTTAAATACACTTTCTCCTCTTCTATCCGAATTTTCAACACATTTATTCCTTTGCTAACCACTTAATACTATTTTATGGCTCAAATCACTTACCATTAACTCACTTTTTGAATTTATTATGTTTAAAATCAATACATAAAGGTGTTTATGGTAGACAAGAGAAATAGATAGAAGGTTTCAATCGTCCATAAATACATTATAGGTGTTTATTGCTATTGATCAACCCGTTTAAATGTGTAATTGTTTAAAGTATTTGGTCAATGTTTTTAATGGGACTACTTAAAATTAATTAGAATTTAGAGTTTTTTTTTGGTTTATTATTTCTCTAAAAAATATTTTCTATCAAAAGGCAATAAGGCATACGTAAAAGTTTTTAAAACACACATTTTTTTTTTTAAAAAGAAAATTATCTTAGAATATTTTTTAAAAATTAAAATAAACACACTTTAAATTTAAGGTTAGAATTAATAATTGTTTTAGTTCTGATAATTACTCTTAAGACCAAACTGACTCAAGCCCGAACAAATAAAACCGTTTTTTTTTTTTTTTCGTAACCTGCTTATGTTGTTTTTAACTTTGTTAAGTTAATTCTCGTACTTGGCGCAGAACAAACGGTAACGCCAAATCGCCAATTGTCCGGTCCTGGTGAACATCGTTTCCCCGGTCTCGTGTAATCGCACCTTGGAGTTTGTATGCCACGCTGCAATGACAAGACCCCACGTCATCTTCCTCTCTCCACCCTCACCAACGCTGCACGCGCCTACGTCGCACGTGCCACCTCCGAGTCGAAACCCTACGCCGCACGTGCCATCCCGTGAAGAATCAATCGGAATCGAGGGTCAAATCAAAGCCCCAAAATCACTTCCTTCAGTCCGCACCATTTCACTCCTCTCATGTAGATCGTTAGTTCACACTTCCCCTACACCAGATTCACCATTGAGGGAGACCCCCAATTCCCCGTTTTAGGTGAACATAAATTTGCTATGCTCTCTCCATTTCCCCCAAAATCTCTCTGCATGCATCTCCCCTCTACACTCCAATTCAGATTCTTGTCATGCATGTGCTCTAGCTCTCGTTTTTCATGGTTGTTTAGGCTTGGTTATTACGCCTTCTTTTGTTTTTTCCTCCTCCTCATTTCTTTTGGGTCCATGCTGTGTATGTTAATATTACTTCATGTCTTGTACAGTATTCAGTTCCAGCTCCACATTGGAATGAGAATTTCTAATTCCTAATGCTACGCCAAATGTTTGTGAAAATGCATTACTGCCACTGGACTGACTTGCATTACATTTAGATGTTTGTTAAGTTGAGTAACAGATCGGTAACTAGCCTAACAGCCGATCAGTTGTTCTAACTAACTAACTAACTGTATGTTCGACTAAACTTATAACAAACTAAGTCATGCGTAACATAATTGACGGTCCATTTTAGTGAAGTCGGTGGCCCTGGTGGACAGGCTACCGTCTGGTTGAGCTTGGGAAGGGTAGATGTATGTAGCCTTGTCCCCCTCTTTGCGGAGAGGCTGTTTCCAGGATGTCCTGTTTTAGTGAAGTGATTGTTATAAAATTTCTGTTTGAGTTTGGTGCTTCTATACAATGATAACTAATGGGATTAATATAATCTGTGAAGCAATGTAACAGCAGGCTGTGCTAACACTGAATTTTTTTGTCTTTCAGGTGGTAGTGTAACATTAGGCCCAGGAGGAACTGGTATGGCTCAGAGCTCTGATGAGGATACTGATATAAGTGACTCTGAAATCGGCGAGTACGAAGATAGATCTTATGAAGAGCTAAAGAATGGAGCTCACGGTGTGAAAACCTCGGATGAGACTTACACTTGCCCGTTCTGCCCTAAAAAGAGGAAAAGGGATTACTTGTACAAAGAACTCCTTCAGCATGCTTCTGGGGTAGGTCAGAGTAGCTCACAAAAGAGAAAGGCGAGAGAGAAGGCTAATCATTTGGCTTTGGTGAAATATTTGGAGAAGGATCTTATGGCTGTGGATGTTCCGTCGAATCCATCTAAACCTGCAGAAGAAGCCGATCATCCTGCTAATTCAGATGAGCAGTTTGTGTGGCCGTGGATTGGGATTGTGGTTAATATTCCCACCAGACGATCAGAAGATGGGCGCTGCGTTGGGGAAAGTGGTTCCAAGCTGAGGGAAGAGTACAGAAGCAGGGGTTTTAATCCAGTTAGAGTTAGTCCTCTGTGGAATTTCAGGGGTCACTCTGGAACTGCTCTTGTGGAGTTCACTAAAAATTGGCCAGGCTTTGATAATGCATTGGCATTTGAAAGAGCATATGAAAAAGATCATCATGGGAAGAGGGACTGGTTTGCTAATGCTGAGCAGAAGTCTGGTCTTTATGCATGGGTTGCCCGAGTGGATGACTACAAAATGAACAATATCATAGGGGAACATCTGCGGAAGATGGCGGATGTCAAAACCATACCTGAACTTATGGAAGAAGAGGCTCGAAGGCAGGATAAACTTGTGTCCAATTTGACTAACATTATTCAGGTAAAGAACAAGCACTTACAAGAGATGGAAGTAAGATGCCACGAGACTACGGTCAAAATGGACCTTGCAATGGAGGAAAAGATAAGCTCATTCAAGCTTATAATGAAGGTATATTTTTTTTTTTTGAGCCAAAGTTACTGCTATTTAATTTGGAATATGACTGACCACTGGTGTTGGTTGTGGACTTCTTGTTGGTATTGTGGTTGCACCTGGTAATGTCATTGTTAAATTAATTTCTTACGAGTGCTGTACTGGAGTTCCATTTTATATTTGTGGCAATCGTTTATTAATTTTTCATGATGCTGATATGTTGTAACAACATGGTTTTTTGCTGTGATTCCTCATTTGCTTCAATTCAGAGATAAAGAAAATACAGTCAAGTGCAAGGGATCACTTCCAAAGGATTTTTAATGATCATGAAAAGCTTAAGCTTGAACTAGAATCTCAGAAACGTGAGCTTGAGTTGCGGAAAGATGAATTGGAAAAGCGTGAGGCACATAATGAAAGTGAAAGAAAAAAGTTGGCAGAAGAGATTGAGGAGGTAGGTATAGTGTTTTTCTGATTTTTGCTGCATCTATTCTAGCTTGGTGTAATTTAGATTTCTGTGCAATTAAGTATCAAGGAATAAAATTATTGTTTAAGTTTGATTTATTATTTTAGATTTAAAACCATTAAGGTGTATATACCAACAACTTAAGCTTTTAGGAGAGATAGATTATGACATGGTATCAAAGCCTTTATGATCAAATGATCAAATGGTTTAGAGTTTCAACTTTGTCACCCCCATTCTTCTAAACACAAGTTAAATTGTAGTGCAAGGTGGACTTTGTGCATTATCCATGCTTCAAGCCTAATGGCCTCTTGTGTGATGGGGTGTGGCAGATATAAAACTATTCACATGCCTTCATCTTACAGCTTAAGCTTTTAAGCAAGGTGGGTCATGGCAATTATTATTCAAATGGTTGTTATTTCCAAGTTTTGATGGTTTGTGCCTTTGAGGAAGGAGTTTGCAACCAAGGTTAATGTATTTTCCGGTTTTACTTATCAGGTTTGATGATCATGAAATGATTGGTTGGAAGTCTATTTGATAGGAAGCTGATATCCACTCAATAGAATGACAATGACCTCTGTAGACGTTGAAACTCCAGTGAGGAATTTAACATCTGAATCATGTATATAGATATGAACTTGAAGAAATAAACACAGAATATTCTGCACAATTGGAGAAGCCCTACACCCTCCCTATTCCAGTCTCAAATCCTGCCTCACTTTATTTCTGCACCCCCACCTGTCATACATTTAGCCTCCCATTCCCAAATCATGTAGATTCACTCTCTATCATAGTTGCCACTGCCAACACAACAGAGTTGGTTACAATTTGTGACCACACTACTCTGTAATTCTCTCTATGCTTATTCTCTTCTCTGACCTTTGGGCTCTGGCGATGTGTGGTTTCCTAACAGTCTTTGCAATTTAATTTAAGGATGATTAACTCTGAGAATACTGGGAATATGATGAAACTGGTTTCTGTTTGAGCACTATGTTATTGAAGGCTATGAATCCAAATTACTGTCTGGATTGCTATTGCATTTACTTTTAATTGGAAATTATTTAACAATTCAATCTCCAATGACAGCTTATAATTTGTGTGTTTGTAAGGTGTGATTTTGATATAGGCAGTGGTCCTGTCGTTTTGTCATGTCACAGGAAAAACTGTAGAAGAGATGTCACATATATAACACAATATTTTTTAATAATAATTAAAATTGTGAACTCCATTGAGTGGTCATATGCTATGAATTTAATGTGATGAAATTTGGGGAAGGGGATAAGAGCCACCAGTATATGCATGTATGCCAAAAAATTTGGGTTTTTCTGTTTTTCCTGTTCTCTTTTTACTCCCATCAAGACCTCACATAAATTTGACATAATTTGTTCTTGTATCATTTAAATCCTCTAGTATGATAATGTGCTTAAGGGCTTAAGAAGGTTATAGAAGGTTTTGTTTGACATGATTGCTTTTATTGTCTTTTCAGAATGCAATGAAAAATAACTCTCTTCAGATGGCTGCTCTGGAACAACAAAAAGCTGATGAAAACGTTATGAAATTGGCTGAAGATCAAAAGGTCTGCATTACCTGTCTTTAAGCTTTATCAATGACCAAAAAAGTCCTTGCCAGTATCATACTATTAATGCTCTTTCAATATCTATTTTTCCAGATGGAGAAAGAAAAACTGCATACTAAAATCATTCAGCTTGAAAAACAACTTGATATGAAACAAAAGCTGGAATTGGAGATTGAGCAACTTCAAGGATCATTAAATGTGTTGAAGCACATGGAAGATGATGAAGATGCAGAAATTCTGAAGAAGCTCGATGCTCTACATTCAGAATTAAGAGAAAGGAAACAGTCACTTGAAGAGATAGATGCATTGAACCAAACACTAATTGTTAGAGAGCGAATGAGTAATGATGAGCTGCAGCAAGCTCGAGTGGCACTGAGGGATGTAAGTGTGTTTTACATATGTATCTTCCCGTTCCAGTTTGTGATTCTTTTAAATTAATTTGGGCAAGCATCTGTTCAATGAGGTAAGTTTTACTATTCTATCATCTTTGAATTATTTGGCTGGTCATGTATTTAATGATAGTGTTGCTTGCCCATTTATAGTGTATGTGAATCGAATTTGACATTCATTGATTTGTTAAACTGGTCTGTATCTCCACAATGCTAGAAATGAAGATTGCTTTGAAGTATACATGTAGTCTTATATAAGTTTACATTTTTTATAGTGAATTCCACCACCACCCCGTCCCCCCTTATCCCTCCCTCTCTCTAGTCTGAACTCTATTTTGTTAGTTCGGAGTACAAAGTGGCTTGGGTTAAATTAAAATATCATAATTTTTATTTCTTCTAATTGACTTATGCATAAGAGACCTAACTACATGTGGATTTTCACTGCTCATATGTGACATTATTTTTATCAAGTACTCATGTTATTGACCATTTCTCACATGCTTTTAGCTTTCTTAGTTTGTTTACTGTCCACTACTGCTGCCAAATCTATTAATAATTTGTCTCTTGCAGGCCATTAAAGAGTTATCAGGTCGTGGCAATGTTGGTGTGAAAAGGATGGGAGAACTTGACACTAGACCTTTCCATGAAGCTATGAAGAAAAAATATAATGAGGAGCTAGCTGAAGAGAGAGCTTCAGAAATATGTTCATTGTGGGAAGAGTATCTGAAGGACCCAGACTGGCATCCATTCAAAGTTGTCACGGAAGAAGGGAAAGAAAAGGTGTGTCTTTGTTAAACGTACAGATTCCCTGAAATTATTCTTGAAGTCTGTCTGTTTGAGTCAGTCTTGGTCAAATTTTGTTTATTGTGCTATTTATCTTTGTACTGTATTTCTTTTTTCCCGTGAAGACAATAGATATTTTGATGGTCCCTGTACTCTGGATTAAAAGGTGCACCTTTGTACTTTTCATTTCAGGAAATTTTAAAAGATGACGATGAAAAGCTGATTGGACTGAAAAATGAGCTGGGTGAAGGGGCATATAATGCAGTGGTGGCAGCTTTGACAGAGATAAATGAATATAATCCTAGTGGGCGGTACATAATCACAGAAGTATGGAATTACAAAGAGGGAAGGAGAGCAACTTTGAATGAAGGAATACAATTTCTGTTGAATCAATGGAGAGTGCAAAAACGCAAGAGGGGAATGTGAAGGTTGGTATGTGATATGTTTAGGCTACTGCTTTTTTTTTTTTTTCCCGTATGAATTGTATAGCTAGATCCGAGAAAGCAATAAGATTTTAAAGATGATTGATATGTAGGTTACTTATTCATATTAGGGAGTAACCACCTAGGTTGTGTATTTTCTCATGAAATTATTAATTCATAATATTTTTCCCATGTCATATAATATAATTACGGATTATTATATTGCTGAAAGGTTGATTTTGGTTACAGGAATTAACATTCGTTCCAAGAAGTAATTGTGTCATAGCCGGGGAGCATGCATGCATCCATATCCGGAGTGCTGCTACACCTGATGGTTGATTTAGTTTTAAGGAATTTGTGATATTGCTAAACTATTTTATTTCATTTGAGACTGTATGCTTCTATGAGCCTCTTGCTGCCTGCAGAAAATCAAACTGCTCTCATAATGGCCGCCTTTGAGCTGTCTCTAGCGTGGGAGAAGACGTTAATGTCAAACTTGTATGACAATAATATTTTACCTTTTTTTTAATCCTGTTCTTTGAGTAATATTTTACTTTTCTTTTGATCCTGTTTCCAACTAAGATGTTCAATCCCCTAATAAAAAACGAAAATAAAATCAGGGGTACGTTTGGTTGAAAGTAAAAATAGGAATAACTTTTCTATGGTTGAGGGTGTGTTTGTATGGGATTATAGAGGCTTAGAATCATGATTTTTTTTTACTAAAAAAATTCATAGATAATTTTTAAAAAATAATTAAAATTTAAAAAAAAATTAGTTTTTAGGTTTTTTTAGAAGCTAAAAAGAGTAGCTTTTGAAAAAAAATTATTCTTCAATTTTTTTAATTAAATATAAAATTTAAATTTTATAATCATCATTTTTTTTAAAATCTAAAATAAATGCATCTTGAGTTTCATATATAAAGTTATAAATAAGTTTTAATTGTGGAAAATTTATTTTTTTTTAGCTCCCAACCATAGTCTAAGATGTTATTAAGCGTACATTATATATATATATATATATACACACAGTTAAGTTATTAAATTGCAATTTGAAGACTGAAAGGAATAATCCTCAATAATAGAACTAATGGATCAGGGAAATATGCTTCCAACGAAAACGTAACTCAGTTCGACAATAACAAATGCTTGTCAGTACCAGTCAATAATAAAAGTAAGGGTATGATACAACAAAATTCAAGCATCTGGGAAATAATCTCAGCTACTCTAAGGTCCTCTTGTATGATCTATCATAGTCTGATTGCACACCTGCAAGAGAATGAGATCACGAAGGGGAAATAAGGTGAGGGCGCATCTGTTGATAAGGGAAGGAGAATGCATAACGGGAGAGATGACTGGGTGTGTGGTTCTTGGAGTCTTTTTAACATTCTCAATAATATGAAAGCATTTAGTAAAGTGAAAAGTAAGGAGTTAATCAGAATCAAACACAATAAAAGTTGTTCATTCAAACATTGCTTTTCACTTTACCAACTTGCTTCTCATACTCAAATCCAATATGAAAATTGGGCGTGTGATTTGCGGAATCTTTATTAAACGTTCTCACTAATATGAGAAACTGAAAAGGCGAGAACGAGTAAACCAATTTACAAATCCGTTTTCATTATCATACTTTTTCAGGATTAATTCTCGTGTTACTAGAAAGGGTGTACATGTAAATACAAGTGTATTAAAGAAATAAAATAATGGTTTATATATGCATTTAAATTTATTAAAAAACGGTTTTTGGTACCAAAAAAACATTTTGATACTACTAACATAAATTTTTTGCATTATAATTTTAGTAATATCTTATTACATATCATTAGAATATTTAACTTTTATTATAATGATAATCTTGAAAATTACAATAGTGATATATCAAAGTTAAGTCACTGAAAAAATAAATCATGGATTACATTTTAGTTTAAAAAAATGTCACATGTGAAATTCATGACACCTCTTTTTTTCCAAAAATATTATTTGTATTCACTATTTGTTCGTCAATAAACTCTTATTTATTATTTGATTGTAGATCCATTTAATTTAAGACTTATATCTTATCCAATAATAGAAAATGTGTTGATATAGTATCTTATAAAGTGTTAATATAAATAACACTATTTTTTTTTTCCCTCTTTTCCTGGGATTGTCCTTGGCCGTGCATTCAACTCAAGTTCAAAATCCATTTGTGGCATGATCAATTCATTCTCCATCCTTTCCCTCATTGCTATCAAAGCTCTCATTTTTTCAGCTCTCAAAGCAAAATCCTTCACCACCCACAAGAAGCCTTAAAGTTTGTTACACTTTGTAACTCAACCAAGTTTCAATTTCACACAATCTATGCCAGTTTTCAACTCCTCCGTTATAGGTTGAATTGGATGACAAGAAAGCTTTCATTTTTCACTGTCTAAACAACCTTGAGCCCTCTTCTCAGGTATTGCATGCTCCCCAATTGGTGTGCATTTTGATGTCTGCATTCCTTGCTTCGCACTTTGATCTTTTGACATTGTTTTCCTTTTTTGTAATTGTAATTGTAGTTCTCTTCATGTTTTTAAGCTGCATTTGATACATAACCCCCCCCCCCCAACAAACAAAAAAAGGCATTGTACGGTTCTAGCAGTGTTCTGCTGCATGTTAATTGAAGTTCACAACTTTAATCGTTTGTATTTGAGTTCTTGTTTCTTAGTCATAAGACCTAGGCGATTTCCTTAGTCTTTTGTGACCATGGATCCTTCCTGCTGCTTCATTTTTATGTTCTTTTAATATCTTATAAGAGATGATATAGAATTAAATTAGTCAGATTTTGGGTTGTTTGGTTTGCCATTCAAAAAGAAGTAACTAGACATTTTTCTTTTTTTTTTTACTTAGGCACTTTGAATTTATATGCAAATGATGATGAATCATAATTGTGAGGAGACTCTGAGCAAGCTGAGAAAGATTGTTGTGAGCCTTCAGAATGAAATTGACTGCAAGAGTCACCAGTTATTAGAAATGGAGAATAAACATAGTGACACGCTCGCTTCTTTACGAAGACTCCTTATAGGGCTTACAGAGAACATTAACTCCAAAGAAAGATGTTTGCTTGAAATGGAATGCAAGTACAATGAATCTTGTAATGAGGTTCAGAAGTTGATGAACAGAGTTAAGCTGCATGAAGGGTGTTTCAAAGGCATTCTATATTCTAGGATAGGGTGAACATTTAACACTGAAATATGCTGTTAAAAATGGTTATTGTTATCTTTTTGTGATGGATCCTTTCTTTTGGAAAACTTGCTACGATATAAAATATTCTTCAATTGGCACTTCTATTCGCAAATTCTACACGGAATATCTGTACTTGATTTTGGTTTGAAACTGCTTTCTGCGATATAGTGGGTAAAAGCAACTTTAGCCACAAGATTCATAAGTCATAACTACTTCCACATGCCCTTGATGCTGGATTACATTTTGCCTCTTCTCCTTCTTAGTCTTAGCATTCAAGACCTATCACCCGCCACAAAATTTCTTTTATGTGACACATTTATCTCTCCTGAAATTGTCCATACACAGGCTTACACATCTTCACTATGAATTGCTTTCAGAATGTTATTGAATTAATTTGTATACGTTTCCTATGTTTTCTTCTGCTCAAACTTATGCTCTATATTTTCCAGAATTACAATGTATGAAGGGCATGGTCTCTGATATGAATCATGAAATGGAATATCTAAAGAAAGAGAATGGGGAGCTTACCAAACAGTTGGAGGAGAGTAAAGCCCTAAATGATCTGCAACAAAAGAATTTTATTGAGGAGATTCAGAAGGCCACAAGTGATAAGACCCTTACCAAGCAATTGGAGGAAAGTAAGGCCCTAAATGATCTGCAACAGAAGAATTTTATTGAGGAGATTCAAAAGGTCACAAGTGATAAGACCCTTCAAATCTTCGATTGTCTGATTAACTCAGGATGCTTGCTTTTGTGGTTACTTTTGATCAAACAAACTCATAAAGTATCATAGCAGTTTAATTTTTTTACTTGGTTGAAATTTTGATTCTTGGCATTTTCTGTCATTAGTTTTGCATTTAAAAGAAGCACACTGAATGGTGAGATGGTTCATAAGAAGTTTTAGGGTTTATGGTTAAATTTGCATTTAATAGTAGCATACTGATGGCTGAGATGGTTCCAGAAGCTTAAGTTCTGGTCCATCCATATCTTCAAATTTAAATACTTGTTTTGGAGCTTTTTTTCTATTGAAAATGGCAAAAAGACCATGAAGCAATTTGTGCAAATGTAGCAATGATGTTATGAAGGTAATATAGAGTCTTGAGAATCATAGGAATTTTGAACTTCTAATTAATAGATGTGGCTCAGATGGAAATCTGATGTAGACATGACAGCCTGGCCAGGGTGAAGGCAAAAACAAAAATATAGCAAGAACAATAAAAGAAGAGACTGGCACTGCATTAACTTCATTTTGTTAAGAGCACAACTTGATTAAGCCATGCTGCTCACTATCAATACTAGAAAATTTTGTTTGGATTTTCTTTCCATTTAGCTTATAAATTTTTTATATTGTGTTGCGTAATCTGGATTTATGCTTGAATACTTCAACTTCTATTTAAATTATTATCTATGTTGAATGATTTTTTTTCCTGAATTTTCCAATTTCAATTGTCACAGTTGAGAAAGGAGTTACACAACGAGAGTCATGTAGAAAGTGATGGCAATTTGAACACGCTAATCATTACTTTCAGAGATCAGTTAAAGGACAAAATGGAATACTTGGAGCGTGTGGAAAATCTTAACAGTTCCCTGATAGTTAAAGAGCACCAGTATAAATAAGAACTACTTGATGCTCGTCAAGAATCTATAAATGTAAGATTTCATCCCTTCTTATTCTGCCATACTCCTGCCATATTTTGATAACAGATGCAGGGTATAAAATAGCATGACCTCTCACCTTTTTCTAGAGTTTACAAGGCATGTTCGGTGGTCGATCTCACCTTGGAATTAAAAGAATGGGAGAATTAGATCCCAAACCTTTTCAAGATTCGTGCTTGCAGAGGTACCCGAGTGAACAATGGCAAGAGATATCTGCCATGTTATGCTCATCTTGGGAAGATAATCTGAAGGATCCAGCTTGGCATCCTTTCAAAATGATTGAGGTCAATGGCATCTTGCAGGTACAGCATAGCGAGTCTTCACCATTTATCAAATGGCTATCATCTTTATTAACTGAATGAATCTGGAAAAAAAAAAAATTCTGATTGGAAGCACTTAAATATTTAATACAAGGAAGAATTTAGATTGCTGGATGTTTCAAATTATAATGATCTTAAATCTAACCAGAGGATGATTCAGTGGGGAAAGATTAAGAATTAGAGTCAACAAATGCAGCAGTTAATAATTTTCTAATTTGTGAAGCTTGAAGAATAATTGAGAGTTTGTCAGCATTTCGAACGAACCACGGTTTAAGAACAAATAATTGATAGCTATCTAATTTGATTGACTTGAATTGTGCCTTAAGTGGTGTATGTGAGCCAGTTCAAATACTTGTTGCTAATAGTTTCGGATGCTGCAAGTTTACGAAATGGAACTCCACATTTAAAAGTCATAGTATTTTCCTTGTAATGGTGGGTTGTTTAGAATGCTAGAGAGAAGGCAAGGTGATTGATTGTACTGATATTTCTGATGATTTCAGGTAACAATAGATGAAACTGATGAGAAATTGAAAGGACTGAGGAATGAATATGGTGAAGTTGTGCACAAGGCTGTAGTAAACGCGTTAATGGAAATGGAAGAATACAACTCAAGTGGAAGGTACGCAGTGCCTGAAATTTGGAACTGGAAAGAGGGAAGGAAAGCCACTTTGAAAGAAACTATTCAATACATCATCAGGCAATTGAAGACTCACAAACGGAAAAGGAAGTAGAAATTACTTCTGTCAGGTGTTGTTTTTATTCTTAGACTTCATTCACCAATATATTATCAGGTTTTCTGCTTCTCTTAATCAACACTTATTACAATCATGCGACTATTAGATCATTTGTGTTGCACTGTAGTATGAAATTCTTTGCTTGCCGTTCATGCATTTATATTACATTGTGTGTGAATAACATATATTAACTATTGTTTTGGTCTTCTTGTCTTGCAGCTAACAAGAGTATCAGAAGCCATGAATTTGTGAAGGAAAAATGAATCAAAGTGCAAAGTGGGTCATAAGAGTATTCACTATGTAGTATATAGACCAGTAGCGCATATTCTCTCAAAGTTTACCACTAGAAGCATACTTCAACACAATAGCTAAATGGGTAGGGGTAAAAAATATAGCGGAAAAAATCTCAACATGTTTTGTACATACCGAAGGCTTTTAATATGAAAAATGTTTGGTGTATAATATTTTTTACAGCAATCCTATAACTTACGGTAGGATACAAATAGCATCGTGGCTCATTGTAGGTCCCAAGAGGGAAGGAGCCACCATGTTATTTATATCATATTCTAAGGTGTAAGACCGTTGTAAAAAGATGTTGCGTCTCTAACATTTCTCTTTTAATATTACGCATCATGATATGAAAGTGCTCACGGAAATTGGAGTGAAATTTAATCTTTAGCCCGTGCAGACGAGCACACGTACACAGCACTACATTAAAACTGAGGACATGCAAATCGAATTTAACTCATTTGCTTCAATGAAACTTGAGACACAAAGGGCTGAATGGGTGATCAAACAGAAGTTTTCTTCCAAACCAAATTAGGATCACAGTCACACCTCTAAGGCTTGGTCAATAGTTTGACAATTAAATGGAGTATTTTGAAAATTAAAACCAATTTAGCCATCTGAACTAAAATAATTAAATAAAAAAAGGACAAAAATAGATGTTACCTTGACTACAAAATGCATACATGTGAAAGCTTCCTGTTGGATTTCTAAAATATTGGACAATGTTTGATGCATATAGTATAATAAAAATAATTAAATATTTTATGAATATTTGATGCTTTATTAATATAATTTTTTTATAAATATGAAATAATATATTATTATATTCTTATTAAAAATATTTAACTCTTACTATAATTATTATGAAAATCAAACATTCTTTTACATTGTGATACAAAATAGTTATACACATAATTGACTAACAATGGTTTCTCCAATATCTCTATAAAATTCAAGAGTACTATTACTTCTTAGATTTGTAGCTAAGAATGAGGCATGTGTCTCACTAATCCAAATTTTTTTAAAATCTATCAAATCATAACGTTGATTACATAAAAGGTGTCAAAAACTCATGAGCACTGAAACAAAAAACAAAATAATAATGTAAAATATTAGCTCAAATATATTTTCAATTCTTATAAATATAATAATTTTTGGTTTTGACTTCTAATTTTTTTATTTAAATATTTTAAAAATGAATAATTTTAATCTCTATTATGTCACCGTAGTTGTTAAGTGATTATATTTATAAGAATTAAAAATATATTCTTAAAATATTTATAAAAATTAAATTTTAAATATTTGTAAGTGCTAAATATATATTTTTAAATATTTATAGTAATTAAAATTAAAACAATATAGACCAAAATCAATGTTTATAAGAAAAAAAATTCAATTTTTTGTTTCAAAAAAGTTAGCTCAAAATTTAGTATATCTTCATAAACTAAAACTATATTTAAACTTAAAATAAGATTACTATAATAATAGGGTAAGAAAAAAGGCGGAAAAAAGTGAATTCTCAAATTAATTTTTTTAAAAAAACAGTACAAGACAAATTGGCCCTTAAAAAAAACACATTTTTGTAGTTTTTCACAGTTTGAAAATGTAGAATCAACATTCTTATCTATCTTATTTGTGATGTCATTATGAATCAATTAAAATTATTTTATAAATCATCAAATTAATTTCTCACATTTTTAATCATGTAAATATATATATATATATTCACACACACTAAGTATAAATTTTGATACGCTTACATCATTTAATAGTTTTTTATAGGTATAAAATTTTATCAATCCAACTGTTAATTTAAAGTTCATATTTGATAAATCAAATATATCTAATTTCATATGGTTTGAAAATGATTTGATGTTTCATCATATCACTCTATTTGATAGATAATATATCTTTGAAGATGCTATTAAATACCGATTATTAAAATATATGTCTATTACTATTTAAATTTTTTAAAATTTAATGTGCGCTCAAGGTACTAATTCGTAATTTATTTTGATATGGAGATAGAATGATAGATTAACAATAATATGAGATTTGAGGACAAATTACACTGACTATGGGTTATAAATCGCATAATAATTATACTTAATCAAATCATTGATTTATTATAGAACTGCACACGTGAATGGGGAGATCCTGCGTTCTGGACATGACAATTTTTAGGTGTTGTATTCGCTGATGGAAATCTCGCATGATGCGATTCTAATAGTAGGCGCATAAGCTGATGGCTGTGTTGGTTCCCAGAGGTAAAAGCTCGCATGGTGCATTCTTCCGTCCAATTTAAAGGTGCGCGTTGTTTGGAGCGCCATGTGTTTCTCATTGAAAGCTCGCATGGTGCGAGATATTGGCTTGGCCAATCAATTTCAGGCCTGCAACGTGCCACGCGTGAAGCCCTGTTGCTCGCACAATGCGAGATCAATCAACTTTGAGTCACTTTCACGCATGCAATCCACGATCCCGTGGCTTCCTTCCCTACTTGATGCACAAGCATGGAGTCCTTGCAGAAGAACGTGATATCACTGTGAAGGCTTGCCTATAATAGGTGAGAGAATGCATGCAAGAAGCAATTCATGAGTGAAGTAGAGGAAGTTCTGGTTGATACTTTCCTTTAGGTAAGTGTTCTTCTTATATAAGCTTATTGTGAGACAGGACTTAGTCAAGTGAGGGGATTAGAAAAAACATTGAAGAGGAAAAATGCCGTGATAATAGGTAATTTCCACATGTATCGGTAAAAGTTCGTCAAAATATTGTAAGTAAATTTTTTTTTGAAACAATTTTTATAATTCAAATTATTAAGATGAAAAATAAGTTTTATAATTTTTAATTGCAATTGTTTTTAAAATTTTTATTTATTATATGTTGAAATGTGTTGGAACTCCCTCCTTCTGTTATATTCTAATTTTTCCAGAAAATAAAAAAATATTTATGAAATAGTTTACTGATTGAATCATTTTACTATTTTATTATTAAATAATGAAAAAAATTGTTATTTGTTATAGGAGAGGAACTGTTAAAGCCCCGTCACTTATTCATAGAACCTCCCTGGTAGATACATGAGCATCTCAGCAAGCTGGTTTTCACCACGTTGCTCAATTTGCCAAATGGGGATAAATAAATATCTTATAAGTGCATTAGTTGAAAGATGGACAAAACACACACATTCCATTTTCCTTGCGGGGAGTGTTCAGTTACACTAGAGGATGTATTGTGCTTGGGCTTCGTATTGAAGGTTTACAATGTTATTGGAAGCACTAACGGACAGAAGTAATTAGAAATATGTGTTGCGTGGGACCAACTGATGTTGTTGCTGGTGAAATAAAATTTGACTGGCTTACGATTCATTTAAATTCACTTGCATATGATACTGCAGAGCGATAGCAAGCCATGCCCGTGGCTATATCTTATCTATGTTGGGTCATTTCTTAATTCGAATAAAAGCACAAGCATGGTGCATGGAAAGTTCCTGTCACCGCTTGAAAATTTGGAACATATTGGATTGTATAGTTGGGGCTAATTGTGACTTTATCATGGGCTTCGTGCTTCACGCAATAATACAAAAGAAGTTACGGCTGCATGGTACTATTGCAAGTGTGGGCGTGGCAACGGCTCCCATGGTTAGCTCCTTTGCCAACCATGCCATTTGCTTTTCCCCTTGCTATGAGGTAAAAATATTTTAAATAAATAAATATACAATGTTGTTATGAAGATTATATCTAAACAAAAAATATTTCAGATGGAAACATTATCGGTATCCACGTAACACTTCATACAATGATCTCCATAATATCAGGCTTGCATTAGATCATGCAATTTGACCAGGTAGATATTAATATAGCAAATACTTTCTTTTATTGTTAAATTAAATATTATTTGCATATCTTATGCAACATGTTTTATTGATGCAGTTTGTATGGCAACCATATCAAGATCCAAGAATTGATGGCCACATTCCAAATGATGTACGGGTTAGCGTCCTTTATGGTCAACAGTTAGTCCATTGATATGTTTTGAGACAATAGAGTGGCATGCGCTGACGTTGATGCGTCAATGGGTTGGATTAGCCAATTCCTGTCCCACCTCGTAATCTAGGAGCATCTCATAATAAAGACTTACGGTAGAAAGCCAACCAAGAGAGAAGCATCAAGAGTGGGTTAGAGTCACATAACCGTTTATTGCAAGGACAGCCCACTAATAATTATGTCCCATCAGATGATTACCGGGATTGGTATATAGAATATGCAAGAAATTGGTTATGGTTGTCTCATCATAAAGGAACAAGCCAATCCTAAAGAGAGCCAATCCTGACCAGCCAATCCCTCGCATGAGACCAGGCATTCCCACAGGACCATCCATTCCCACATCACCAGGACAAACCACCATGGGCACAGGATCATCAATTCCCAACATATGAGCCATTTCAAGGAAGTCATCCCTACAATTTCAGCCATTCCCTATGCCTCTGCAATCCTTAAGGATGTCTATGTACCCTTACCTGTTACAAATGATGACGTGGATCAATGGTTGAATTTGAGTGGAATATCAGTTTCCCCAGCAAAGCCGACATAGTGTTGAACCGCGAATGTCTATGCAGGGGCGGAGGGTTCAAGGAGCCTTCTGAGTCGAGGAAGAAGGTCAGTTGATTGGCACTGAGTTTGGGATAAATAATTATTACCACCTTGATGACGCCACATGAAGCGTGACTTTGATTTGAATGTGATGGCTAGTGAACCTAGTGTACAGGAAGATGTGTACCAACCTCAGTTAGATCTCCAGTTAGACATACATCTACCCAGTTGGAGGAGGTACATCTACATGCCCATGTGGCAACACCTAAATCTAAATGGATGTCACTGGAGGAAGGGAGGAGGGAGGAAGGGATGAGGGAGGGAGAGAAAATAGAGGAGAAGTAGTAGTCCTAGCACACATTTTCAGAGAGGGATTGGCTCTGGGTTACGAGAAAGATTTGACCGTTTAGATGGTATCTTCAAAGCCGCCTAAGGGAAAATAGTCATTAGTATTCTTATTTTATCATTTTTGCATAATATGTACCTTTTGTGGTTCGATGTAATGTGAATATTATTATTTATCCATAATTATAAAAATAGTTGTTGTATTAATAATTTTTTATTTTCAAATTTCAAGCTTCACTAACATTACTAAAATAACATCAAGCTTCACTAACAAACTATTACCAACATTAGAAGAGTCCAAACTATTACAAACATTAGAATAAAACATTACTAACATAACATGAAGCTCCACTAACAAGCTATTACAAACATCAAAAGAAAACATTACTAAAATAACATGAAGATAAACTAACAAGCTTCACTAATAAGCTATTACAAACACCAAAAGAAATCACTACGAGCTAGGCCCAGGAGCATGTGGACATCTACTCCTATGACCCTCACCTCTACAAAGACCACATCGTCGAGGCCCGCATTTCATGCGAGTCCATTTCATTTAGGAAACGGGTTGATCTAGGCGACCTTTTGCTGCGCTTCATCAAAGGGTTAGGACAAACTCTTGCACCTCGATATCGTCGCCATGTACTTTCATTCCCTACAACCCCAAACTCCTTCTGATACACTTTCAAAATTCCATCAATCGTATAAACACTATCGACATAAGTATGCCAGGTAACCTTCAAGAAATTGCAACAGGCCATCACATGACAACACGATAATGATCTATCTGAAGTCACCACAATCACAAATCCTTTGCATAAAATCAACTCTATATGCTTCTCCGCTAGATGGATCTTGAACTTGGAAAGTTTGAGATTGTCTTTTGAGTATACGGAGGTTTTGAGAAGCCTCATTTGCTTGAAGTCGATCACAGGATAGAGAAAATTTGTCCTCCATTTTACGTGCAAATGCAACCTTTCCTTGTAAACAACTCAGACAACGAAAGTAGGTTGCTCTAACCAAAGCTGTAATGGATTGCCCCTTTTAATATAAGTTCACGCATCATAAGTTTGTGGTCATGTGACCCCATCGATATCCACCATCATATGCTAAAACCCATTTTGTGGGATTTCATTAAGCAGGCTATATATCTATCTCCCGTTCTTTAATCATAATGAATATTGAATTGATGCTCAGTGTACCTGCAACCACGACATGTTTAACATATTATTTTCTCAATTTGCATTCAGAATATATCAATTCACAATTAAGACTAAAATGTAACTTACCCATGTTGATGACCAATTTATGTAGATAAGGTGCCTTGAATCTCCTCAAGAAATTGGCACCAATGTGCCTTATGCAATACCTGGAATGCTCTTGGAGGTTCCCATGCACCATTACATCTTCTTATTGCTGCATTTATTGACTCATGACGATCAAGAAATAATGCCAACCCCATCTTGGGTCACTACTTTGTAAATGATGGAGGAAAAAATGCAAGCATCTCTCACCCTCAACAATAGCAAAAGCAATTGGAAATATGTTCTAATTGCCGTGGGCAACTAATAAGCCCTTTGTATTTTCCATACAAGTGTGTTCCATCAACCTGGACAAGTGTTTTGCAATGTTTGAATGCTTTGATAAGGCCCAAAACTCCAAACACCCGGCGAAATATTTGAACATTGGACTAGCTCATCCAACGTCGGCCTTACAGATCTATCTGAAAACTTAAATCACACATCACTACACACCATTGCGAAAGCTTCATACGAGGCTTCCCATTGACCAAAAGCTTTTTCAATTGCCTTTTGTTTTGCCATCCATGCTTTTCTTATGTCACCATGTATCCGTAAATTAATCTAAACAGTTTTAATCTTAAAAGAAGATTCTACCATGGGCTTTATAAGTTCTGAATTGTGTCAAATCTAATTTTGTGTGATCCTGAGTAATTCTTTCACTAATGCAAGTATGTGGCCATTGTACCTCCTAATTTCCCAAAAGTACTTATTCTTCCTGGGTGGCCCTAACAGCCATACCCTCCATTGTGCATTTAACATAAAATGTCATTGGTTCTGACTCATACACTTTATAATCCACGCCTTGCAATATGCTATACTTCTTAATTGCTTGTATTACAGCTTGTTTATCGCTAAATTGCATTCCAACACACAATTCACCATCTAACAGGAACACCTACAAAACACAATATGAAATAACAAATAAAAAAAGGAAAAATAAAATATAAAATACAAAAGCTAACTAAATAAAAATAAGCAAACAAAAGTTATAAAAATCTAAAATTCAACTAAATTAATAATAATTCTAAATAATCATAGGAAAAATAAAATATAAAAAACTAAAAGTAACTAAATAAAAAAAGCAAACATAAGTTATAAACATCTAAAATTCAACTAAATTAAAAATTATTCTAAATAAAAAAAAGCACACATAAAATATAAAAAACTAAAAATAACTAAATAAAAATAAACAAAAAAGAAGTTATAAAACACTAAAGTAAACTAAATTGACAATAATTCTAAATAAAAATAAGGAAAAATAAAATATATCAAACTAAAACTAACTAAATAAGAAAAAGCAAACAGACGTGATAAACATCTAAAATTTAACTAAATTAACAATTATTCTAAATAAAAATAAGGAAAAATAAAATATAAAAAACTAAAAGTAACTAAATAAAAAAAGCAAATAAAGTTATAAACATCTAAAATTCAACTAAATTAAAAATTATTCTAAATAAAAAAACACACGTAAAATATAAAAAACTAAAAATAACTAAATAAAAATAAACAAAAAAGAAGTTATAAAACACTAAAGTAAATTAAATTAACAATAATTCTAAATAAAAATAAGGAAAAATAAAATATAAAAAACTAAAACTAACTAAATAAAAATATGACTAACACTCAACTAAATAATTCTAAATAAAAAATAAGTAAAAATAAAATATAAAAGACTGAAACTAACTAAATAAAATTAAGCAAAAAGAAGTTATAAAAGACTAAAACTCAGCTAAATTAACAATAATTCTAAATAAAAAAATAAGTAAAAATAAAATATAAAAAACTAAAACTAAGTAAATACAAATAAGCAAATTGCAGAAGAAATAAAGCATATTGCGGAAACTTGTGTATGCATAGCTTCAAGATCTAAAGAACGCATGAAGGATGGCTCAATAGATGCGAATCACAAATTGTGTTTGGTACAAGTTTATCGTCTACTTCATCATCAAAACCAATATCATCAATATCATCATCATCATCACTATTTCCATATTCCTCATTATTTTCTTCCCATTCTACCCCACCTTCCTGATAAGTGTTCGCTCTCTTCATCCTCATTGTCAACTTCATAATCAACAAGAGCACTTTAAAATCAACATACAATTCGATGGCAGAAATTTGTTCTCAATGCAATATGTTTGAAACATTTGTTGCATGTGCTCATTGTCGCTTATTCCTAAGAAAATGTGTGAACCTCAAAATTCAAGACTGGACACCTATAAGTTACTTTTTCCACGTCTTAGGTGTCCCAAAATTTATACATGACAAAGTCCACTTTCTAGTTCTGAAAATGACATAGTACATGGAATAAAAAATGCCTCACAAATAAATGTTACCCCGACACTTGGATCTGTAATAATATTGCCATTGAAATATACTATTATATTTGCATTAGTATGCATTTTATCCTTTTTTTCCTTACAGACTAGTAGTATAAAAATTACTGATCAAATGAAAATGAAGAAGAAGACCAACAAAAATAACTTAGACAAAGAAAAAAATTCTCTAACTAAAAAAGGATAAAAAAAAATTCATTTTTTCTTACTAATACTCTATTTTGTTAAACAAAGAAATTAATAACTTTTTTTTCAAATTATTAACATAAAATAAACCTGGCAAGGTAAATGAAACTTAGACAAAAAAAAGGAGAAGACATATGGCGTGAATGCTCTTGATGAAGAATGCTTTTAACGAATGTAAGAAAATGAAACTTAGACAAAAACAAAAAAAGAAGAAGCATATGCGATGCTCTTGATGAAGAATGTAAAATCAAATCTCTCAATTTTTTTTTCTTTAAGAGTGCTCACAACTGAGAATACTTCCTGTGTTTTTCATTAAACGTTTGCTTCAATATTCAACACAGATATAGGCAAACTTTTTAAATATTTTAATGTGTCTTAAAATCTTGCACCATACGAGATAAATATTTTAATATTTTTTCTAAAATCTCGCACCGTACAAGTTTTCTGATTAACAAAATTAAAAAAAAAATCTACTTTCCAATTTCTCGCTTGGTGCGAGATTATTTCACCCTGTAATTTCCCTCTCAAACCCATATTATGGAATAACACCAGTCAACAACCCATATACAAATTAATGACCCTACTAATTCGTTTGACTTTATTTTATTGGGAGGAATAAGTAAATTTGGGGTTAGAGAGAGAGTGTGTGTGTGTGTGTGATGGAACCC
Organism: Dalbergia oliveri; assembly: GCA_030441495.1. Taxonomy (NCBI): domain Eukaryota; kingdom Viridiplantae; phylum Streptophyta; class Magnoliopsida; order Fabales; family Fabaceae; genus Dalbergia; species Dalbergia oliveri. The sequence continues at coordinate 3,060,131 of JAMLFY010000002.1, forward strand.
TAAAAAATGCGGTGCTATATATTTGATGCATAGACAGAGGTGAAGTGATGCTTCCTGAAGGAGGCAAAGAAAAATAGAAAAAGGGGGCTGTGATTACAAAGAGAGAGGGCTCGAGTGGGGGATCCCTGGTTCACAACCCCAAGGTGCCGCCGAAATCACCACGCTTTCGGCTTTGGTATCTCGGCTTCTGTCTTCTTCTTCTTCTTCGTCTTTATCATCATCTTCACCCTTCTTTCCTTCAGTTCACTTCCTTTCCCTTCTCTTCCTCTTTCAACTACGAACTGGGCATTTCCCCCGCAGTGACAGATCCATCATAATTTACACTTGATATGAGCCCTTTTTCTCAATACTTTTATCATTGTTATTTAATTTCATTTGTATTTGCACTGATTTCATTTTACACGAGAGGATTTGTCTTTTCTCGTTGTCGAACCTCGGTGCGCACATGAAAAGCCTGATTATAGCTTCCTGCTTATTATTATTATTATTATTTTCGGACAAAACATGTCACCTTTTTGGTTCTGTAACACAAGAAGGAGCTGTTTTTGTTTTTTAAGGAAATAATAATAATAAGGCGGGTGTGTTGTGATTAGGCAGCGGCCAGACAACCGTAGGGGTGCTATATCCACAGATGATGGGCTTTCCCTTCTCTCACTCGTCTACTGATTGCATCCCACATGTTTTTAATTTTTTATTTATATTCTTTTTTTTTCGTGACTATACTTAAAATCGGTCCTTTTTTTTCTTCTAGTTAGCAAGTAATTAGAGTCTTTGAGAAAGGAAACAAAACATTTGTATGTAAAATCGGATATTAATGTGACCAAGCAGCAGCTTCATTGTTTTTCCAAGTGAAAAAGAAAAAAAACGCTCGTAAATTAATTGGTGATCGGATATAGCTCATTTTTCCATTCCAAATAATTGCTTCAATTTAAATTGGGCATTGAACATTATTGTATTGTACAAAGCCTATCCTGCCACATGATACAAAGTATGTTTCGTTTTATGCTTACTCCTGCAAACTGTTATTTGGTTTGCGGTGTGTTTGGAAACATGATGAAAGGCTTCAAAAATCGATTTTGACTTTTTAAGGCTCTAAGATTGATTTTGTGTTTTACAACTTGTTTGGTTTCTAGCATGTTTGGATTCGGGTGAGTTAGAATTGATTTTGATCCCCCAAAATTGATTCTACAAGTTTTTTATCTTGTTTGGTTTCCATTTCTTAGAATCAATTCTAGTCTGTAGAATTAATTGGGAGAAGTGAAAAATTATTAGTTTTTAACAAAACCAATTCTAAACAAACTATCAAACATAAATAATTTTATGTTAAAATCAACTCTAATAAAATCAATTCTGATAGAATAAATTCTACAAATGCAGAATTAAATATGCTTCATGTTTTTAACCCAATCCTAGCATTAATTTTGGGTTCAAAATTGATTCCAATCTATTCGTTTTTGCCAAAATCAATTTTTAGATCAAATTATAAAACATAAATTACGTTACTATAAAATCATTTTTAACAAATAGCATGTTTGGTTTTTCCTTTGGGGGGCTTAGACTTGATTTTGCCCCACCCCCAAAATTGATTCTAATTTTTTTTTATTTTGTTTAGTTGGAAAATTTCATAATAAATTTTTGCTCCTATAATTAATTCAAGAATTGATTAGAAGTGAAAATTTTTTACTTTATATTATAATTAATTTTAGAAAAAATTATTAAATATAAATTATTTTATTTTAAAACTATTTCTTTTTAGAATTAATTCTATAAATACAGAACTAAATATGCTAAAAATAAATTTTATCCAAAATTAATTCTGCAGACCCAAATATAGCTACTCTCTTCTAGTAGCTTTTACCTCAGCGATAGTTTTTTGAGCTGCAAACTGATGTAATTGTCCCCTTCCCATTCTCAAATCGATTATTGAATCTTATCTTATTTTATTGAAAAATGAGTTCTTTCTGACACATTCTGAACTGAGTTTATTTCGAGTTCTCTATTAAGTTAAAAGATACTTTTAGATGCTCCGCAAGAAAATTGTTAATTGTTCGTCTAATAATTATAATATATTATTCTGGATATATAAAATTCTGGTAAAAAATTTTACTGTCTGGCATTTTTTTTTATCTTGCAGTGGGGTGTTTTTTTCGCTCAAAAAATAATTGATACAGTTACGCTCTCTTGGTTTGGGTTTTTTTAACCTTTTTTGGTCAAGTATTTTTGGGTCAATGTAGAGAAAGTCACATTAAGGTGACAAAGTTGGGGATTAATGAGAGGCCCAAAGCCCCAAACAAACCTACAACATCAAAAGGGAATAAATAACTCAGACCAAAACAAAAGAAAGGCAACAAAAAGTGAACAGAGTGTGCAAGTGACCAAGAGCTTGTTTGGGCCATGACCTAAAAAGGAGCTTGCAAGGCAGATGCAGTTATGTTCAAGGAATTATCATCCCGATCTGATATGTTCAAACCTAAGAATTGTGTGTCCGCGTCGGACGTTTTGAATATTGATACTCACATGATATGTGTTGACCACGTCCAATTAAAAAATAATTTTTTTGAGTCACGCATCGAACATAAAAAAAACTAGTTATTTTGAAAAGTCTTCAATTGATTACAAAAAAACAAAAAGAAGAATTAATTAGATCAAAAAAATTTATACAAACATGACAAAAAAAATTCAAACAAAAAAATAAAAAAAATAAAAAAAATTATATATATATATATGCGTGTTCGTGTCTGTAATTTTTTGAATTTGATGTGTGTATGTGTTTGTATGTCATGTCTTGCTTTATAGGTTCAAACTAATACTTTAATGTTACTACAAATTAAGTGTCAACTCCCAACCAAAAAAAATTAAGGGTATTTTGGCAAGGTTTTTTAAAATTATTTTGTGTTTTTAAAAACAAAAGACTAAAAAATCTTATTTGTTAATTTGTTTTACAAAATTTGATTTTAAAAACAAAAAACACAAATCGGGTTTTAAAAACAAAAAACCAAGAACAACTTTGAGTTGTTTTTTTATTCTTTTGCTTTAAAATTGAGAAAACATGCGGTGGCAATTTTACAATTATACTAAACTTCTATTCTCTTCTTTCCTTCGACACTTGTGTGGGAGAGTTCTCAGATTGTTTTATTTTTATTTCACCAACCACAACTCCATCACAACTCCATCATCATTAGAGCTCTTCCCTCTCGTAGATACATACGCACACAAAATTGGGATTTAGGGATTTCAAGGCTTGGGGTGTTGTGGATTTGGGGCAAGGTGCGCACATACACACACACAAACACGCGAAGAGGGAGAAAGAAATAGAGAGACAAAGGACGAGAGAAAGGCGGCAAAGAGGGCGGAGAAGAGGGAAGGAAGGAAGCGCGCCGGTGGAGGGAAGGAGGAAAAGTCGAGCCAGTGCAAGCAATGGGCTAGTCCATAGCACTGCTACACTACTTCCACAGTGAAGGGTGGTTGGCTTTCGCGGTGGTTGAAAGGGAGAAGGGCGGAGGCAAGGCGTGCTTCAAATATGAAAGAGGGTACCGGTTGAGGGAGGAGGAGATGGAGGCCACGGTGGTTCGCTATGGGAGATCGAGAGAACGAGACAAGTAGATGGTAGAGGAGCTACCGACGTGGCTCCTGCGCGCGATAGCACAACGAAGAGAGGAAGGAACCAGAGCTTAGGAGGAGCGAGGATGGAGGAGCTTAGGGAGTAGATGGTTCCTCATTTTTGCTTCCTTCTTTTTTTTGTTTAGTTTTTGTTTCCTTTTTTTTCAGCTTCTTTCTTGAACAATAAAATTTAGATCTATGTTTGGTTCTGAAGTGGCATTGAGATTTTTGTAGATTGAGATGTACTGATGATGATGGTTTTTTATTTGATCTGTATTTGTTTGTGATTTTTGTGGATATTGTGGATGCTATGATTTGATCTATGTTTCTGTTGATTTTTTATGCTGTTGATTTATTTTTGTGGATATTGTGGATGCTGTTGATTTGATCTGTATTTTGGCAAGGGAAATGGCAAGACATCGTGACCAAATTGAAAATTGGATGTGGGTATAAGAAAATCATGCATAGCATATAAATGGATTTATAAGTATAAATTGACATCAAGTTGTATTAAGATTATTTTTAGAATAGGAAGTTGTATTAAGACTTTATTTATTAAGTATGTATGAAAAATATAAAAGTTAAATTTATAAAACATAATTTGCCAAACAATTTTTTATTTTATTAGTTTTAAAAGATATTTTTTAAAAAAATTATCTAAATAGGTTTTCTGTTTTTTACCATTATAAAATTATCTTTAGAGTTAAATTGTCAAGCAGGTTTTTCTATTTTTTTTGTTTTTCAAAATTAAACTTAACCTTATTTTCTAAAAAGTTTTAAAAAATTTAAGAACAAAAACACTTCCAAAAAACCTCTAAATATTAGCTTTTACATCCTAGTTATATGAAGTTTTAAATTGCTAAGTTTTGTCTTTACCCCCTTCAATATCAAATTGTTTCACTTTATTTCTCTAGGAATTTATTGCGGTAGCCATAAGTTTCTTATGATGTTTTTATGATTCATTAAATTTTTAATGGTTGTTGGTTTTGTTCTTGATAAATTTGTAAATATGTTTTTTTTATAAAAACTAACAATTAACAAATGTTTAATACTTCATCAAAGTAACAGTGCAAACATTGAAAAATACAAAAGGAAAATGTGAGTGCAATACCAACTCCAATTTTCTCAAAAACAGAAAACATAAGGTTGTGCTGTTAAAGTTGATGCGGTGATGGTTATTGGAGCGTCACGCTGGGCAACTTACTCAGTTCCCATCAATTGATGAAATCATTTGTGATTTGCATAGGTTATAAGTCCACTTATAAATATATATCTACTCAACAAATGACAATGCAAGTGCACCCATCGTGTGCCTAATACACCAACCTACCAGCAACAGACCCTCCCTCATCTATTAAAATATTTTATTAAGATTTGATCATGAAATATTTTTATTTATTTTTTAATATCTAATTAATTAATTCTATTAATGCTATACCATATATTTTTTCATTATTAGTATATTTAAAATATTACAAAAAATAAAATTAAGAAAATTACTATAAATACTTTATGAGTTTTACTAACCAATGCCTCAAAAGTAATGGTTAACGTCTTAGAGCATATTCAATGTTGGCCTCCATATAGTTCCATTTGTAGCCTCACTCCTTACATATTAATACCACATAGATTAAATTAATATTTATAAAATAGAATGAATAAAAAAATAATATTTTTAATATACAAAAGCAGAGGCAGGACATCCCACTTAAGTGGTACTGCTTATTCTCTCTCTCGTCCTAGTTTTTGTTCTCCAATGATTGTCCCAAGAGTGTCTCTGACACACATAGGAAATGAGATGGTGAAATTGCACTATTGAAAGTGCTCTTAAGAAATCTTAAAAAAGCAAGTTTCAAAATTTTTGAGTAGATCTCATACATTAAAAACTTAAAAGCCTATCTAATGCGTCACTTTCAATTTTTAATTCCTTATCTAGTGCCATAAATAAATCCATACTATATATTGATACGTGAGAACATAATTTATTATGAAACATTTTTTATGTTTTCTGAAACAAATCAAAGAAAGTATTATGTCTCGTGGCAACCATTTTTTTCTTTTTTATTTCTTGAACTTACCGACTCCTATGGTGAATGTAGCATTCAATCCCAACATATCTATGTTCCAAGGAATTTACTATCACCTAAGTTCATTGGAAGATTCAAAATCGGATTTAGGAGTGCACACTTCGATTAGAGCAAACGGAACTGCACGTTTAAATGACTAGCTGAACTATTGGTTTGTCGGTTAAAATTTTAGGAGAAATGTTTTTTCAGAAGCATAATTAGAATCAAAAAGAAAAATCAGAAAAGTGAATTCAATATTCAAAATACCACTACTAATGATTTAGAAGGAAAGGGTCATGGCCTGAAAAAAGGTGTTTGAGGCTCAAAATTTAAGGAGGAGGAGACTGGAGAGGATGGAAAGACAGAGGGGGGCTGATCCTGCAATGATTTAGAAATTAGGGATTTAATTGAAAGATAAATCAAGAATAAATTGAAAATAAAAAAATTATAAGTCCCAATATTTAAAATTATTGACTAAATATTAATTGGACACTCTGAAAAATTAGAAAACCAATAAAAAAATTTCATCTAATAGCATGTTTTGGTATCGTCTACTTATTGTTAATATTGAAGCAATATGTCATGTTTATGTCCTATATTTTTTTAATTTTGATGTTTTTTTTTATCTATATCGTGTTATGTCCGTCAGTATTTATGTTTTATAGGCAGGTATAGAGCTTGCCTTGGGTCATTAGGTGAGTAAATAGAATATTGGATCACATGCACAGCTGCTTAATAAATGCAATCATTGAAAGAGAGCATGGTGCATGCAATGTTTAACTTAAAAAGCGCACACACTGAAGAAAACGAAGGGGTTTATTTATTTATTTATTTATTTTTGGGTTAGAAAAACAAATATAACTGTTTGTAACTTAATTTTAAATTTTAAATTCAACCACTGCCAATATCAACTGGGCCAGGCCTGCGTATATTTCAAGTAACCCTCTTGTTTGCAAGCCAAGTTTAGGTTAACACAAATTGAGGGGGGGGGAAGTTGTGACCGAAAAAACCTGGAAAACAACTGTTTAATTTCGGCGTAAATGGGAGAAGATATATTTTCATACACGGCATAGTTGCTAAAATTACTTTTTAGCAGTAGTCCTAAAGATTATTATGTGATTCTTAGTAAATAAAACAACTTACAAAACTTGTTTACATCTATCCTATATGGAATTATATGAAATGATCTTACGCTAACATATATTCATGTAGAAATTTATACAGGCAATTACGTACTCACCGTCACATATCCTAAACAAAAGATGCCGACTTAATTGTTATTGATAGAACTCGCTGCAATATATATACCAATCAATTTAATTAGTTAACATAGACATTATGTTGTTATAAAAATTGATGCCCTTATTGAGCAATATTGTTTGAGAATCTACGATGATAATAATAATAATAATAATAATAATAATGGAAAAAGGTGACTTTGGTTCTTAAATGAGTGACTTGTTATGGTTGCCTTTACTGCATCATAATATAAATTTTATTTTATCCTCTTTTGCCGCCCCCAAATATGATCCAACCTTGTGGATCACGTTAGCAAGCGACCCTTTTTCAGGTTTCTCATCTCTCTCTCTCTCTCTCTATGGATCCAGGGGACAGCTAGCTGGCCGGGCTAACAAAGACATGCTGTATTCACAAGTAATCACATGCTTGTTTTCAGGGAAATGAGGAAATCACACCCATTGCAAATGTATGATGCTAATTCTCTCTATATATTTAAAAGTCACTGGGTTCATTTAATCTAATTGTATTAAATAATTATTCATATTACCTGTGTTATATATATATACCTTTGAAGATCTTGCAAAAGATCATTTAAATGGGAGTGATTTGGCACCTGATTCAGAAACATGGTTGAAACTGCTTCCTATTGTGTAATCAACCGAGAATGCTTCACTTGTAGAACATGCTTGTTGAGCTAGCTCATGCCACACAAGAAGACAAACTTTTCTTTACAAAACTTAATCCTTTATCTTGTCTACACATTTCTCCCTTTTCGTTCTGTCCTCTAATCATAATTCGATTTGTAACATTTTGTGTATATTAAAAAGCTTAGCACGTTACTATGAAAGCACATGCAAATTTTATACGAGCGAGCGAGATTAAAACAAACAGAATACAATGTATACAGAATGCTACGCTCCCCCATCTTATAAATATGTAAGTAAAATTATATTGGTTAGAAAATTAAATCAAACGTTACTAGCATCTAACTCCACAATTGGTGACACCAAAATTTGTTAGAAGCCTGAATGAAGATATATAGTAAGTTGTCTGCAATTTATGCTATATATATATATGCCCCAAAATCCTGAATTATGTCGGTACCATACTTGTGTTTTGTTTGGAGTAAAGATGAAGATATAACTTTCATACATAAGTTTCATCTCTAATTTTATATATAAAATTCATTCATAAAATTTTTGCGGCTATTTTTTACTCTCTAACTGGGCATATTATTATCAAGCAAAATAAAGGTATAGAATTCAGGATTAGTTTTCATACAATTTCACTAGCTAGTATATCCAATCTATCGATTTTTTACCTTATTTTTACATCCATATATCAAACTAACCAATCTAATGATTTACAAAATCATCGTGATTATTCTCCGCCATCTCCCAACTGCCTACCAAATTAACATAACCCTCAAAAGTTTCTGTGCTCACGATAGATACCTTTCTTCGTCTTTCAGCTATCGCTTGGGGAAAAGGTCGCAGCACCGACTTCTATTTTTGGTGTACAAGGTTGCCAACTCTATAACCAACTATATTTTATAAAACGAAATCTTTAAAAGTAGTTTAAATATCTAGAAATACAAATGAGTACAAAAACGAAAAGTATTTAAACAATTATATATAGATAGAAATAGTTTAGTATAAGGGTGGGAGGAGTAAATATAGATCGTTCGTATAATCATACATAAACAAAATTAAAAGTGATTTAATGATCATATTAATCATTAACATAAATCACATGTCTTTATGTTTAAATCTTAACTATTTATGTAAAATTTAACAATCAAGTTTTAGTCCTCTCATTCTTATAATAAATTACTTCTCACTTAATTTGATAAAGAAATGTTTGGTGTATAATATTTCTTTATAATTTTACACCTCTATAATATAAAGGCACGTGAAGAATTGCTCCATTTGCTGGTCCCATATTTATTTTATCTTCATATCACTCTCGAGATATAAAATTATTATAAAGAAATGTTGTGCATCAAACGTTTCTCAACGTGATCTATGTTAATGTGAATAAATGCTGCTAAAAACTGAAGTATATTAATAAGACCGTTTAACAAAGTATGTGCTTGCTTTGACATTGAATTGTGGAGTCAATTCAAGCACAAAGCGCAACGAAACACCTCATCTGCAAGCCAGCAACTGAAATTGACCTTGTTTTTATATATATATATATATATATATATATATATATATATATATATATATATATATATATATATATATATATATATATATACGCGTTAATTTAATGCAAATTCGGAAGGTAGCGTAAGGTACTTCATCTCTCCTCATGGTAGATATTTTGGCTATATATAAGTACTATATTTTGCCTCCAATGGGTTTGGTATGCGATCTGGATTCTGAAATCAGCACATGCAATAAACGAGCTATATATTATGAAGCTTTTCTTTACTTCTTGAGTCTTCGTCAATCACAAAACTAGAATCCCCATAATATCAACTAGCACCAAACGTTGAACAAACTAAAAAACTCATTAATTTCTCTGTACTTCTATAGCTTCTCATGTTAAGGATTGCACGTGACAAATTTATTACCGAATACTTTTCTTTTTTTTTATTATTATTATTATCTTAGTTTTTGTCCTCTCGTTTGGTGTGTGCTGGTGACTAGTTGTTCCTTAATTAAGACAAATCAACGGATAATGAACGAGATACAATTATATGCAAATCATGAAGGGGGATCGATATGGAGAGATGTCATTATCAACAAAAAAATTTGGAGAGATATGTCTTTCTGGTCCGTGATTAACATGTAGATGTACCCTTGTTACTCACAATGAAAACAGGTACTGTAAAGTGTAAACAAAACAATCAACAAATTGATAAGAACTTTACTCTTGAAAGATATATAATTATATGTTGGCTCATGCTCCTACCTAGAGTATTTCTCCTCATTGCTGCTGAATATTAATGTTTCCTTATGTCATTGAATTTATTAATTATATATTGAACTCTTTAATTTGACATTGTCATTAATTACAGTTGCTGCTTCAATCTTGATTCAGAACATGCATGTTACATGTTGTTTTCCACCATGGCCAAATCTAACGGATCGACTAAATGAGCTCGCAACTGACCAAAAAAGGGAAAAAAAAAAAAGAATTCCAGAAACTATCAAGCTCAAGGAATGGAAATCAATAGCTCAATTGAAAAGAATGGAGAAGCTATGTATGCGGTAGAATGTTTGATTAGAGATAATTGAAACTGCATTGGAAGCTCTTTTAATTTGCAGAATGCCAATAGTGGTTCGACCTCTAATGCAAACTACAACTCTCCCAAGCCTCTAATGTTGAGCTTGAGTTCTCTAGAGATTTGATGGTTCCAATGTAATGGAATGAATGTTTAATGCAGAAAAAGTTAGTATTGGATTATTATTATGGCAGGCATTAATGGTTAAGAGAGATTGACCATTATCGCTATGCATCTAGAATTGGCGAAGTCATGTTTCTTCTGATCTTCCATATCCTTCTTTAGGGCTGATCCATCATTTTATATGCAAAAGTACTTTGATTTTCACATAATAAGGCAATATGCTGCCACTAGATGATTAATGTATAAATTGAGGTAAAACTTTTTACAAGTTTATCATATACACTTTATATTTATCATATTTAAAATTATTATTTTAACATCTTAAAAATAGGTGTTTATTAGAACACACATTTCATTATCATTAGATGTAATGATAATTCCCATTTCATCCATCTATCATATCTATATTTAATAATAATAAAATAGGTATCCCAATAAATATTTAATTTTAAGATGTTAAAAGAACATTAATTACTCATCATACCCTCAAATGTATTGTATTGCATTTTATTTCAAAAGTCGGGATGAGGCACAACTTATGAAATGATCAAATCTGGCAGCATCTCTTATATACATGTCTTATGTCTTTGAGCTTAATTAGGTGTCTATCAATTAGTGTTGTGTTTTGTATATATGTTCTAACCTTTACAATTCATGCAAATCACGAAACTTCATTCCCAGATAAGGGAAAAAAGTGGTCAATGGCCAAACGAAAGAGTTGTAGAAGGTTGTATAACTAGTTGAAGTGTCAAAAAACAAAATTAACTAGGATGATGAAAAATATTAGCTATTGAAGGAAAAAGAAATACAACGTGTGTATAAGTTTGTAACTTGCACGATTCTCACACGACATAAGGACCAAAGTTGTGGAATACGTGCTAATCCCAGTTGTTGGTAATGGTAGATCAATGGGTAACCAAATAATTGAAAAAGAATAACAAGAAATAAGAATTACACAAGCTGCAAATGGAATGGTACAGATAATCATGGAGTTGGTTCATATCCTATAACGATGGGAATTCAACCCCTACCAAATGCTATGAGGCCTTTATTATGGATAATTACATAAAAGCCCCCAATCCTGGGGATGGCTGAGGCTGAATTCGCCTAAATTATTTATAAAAACAATAAAAAAAAATACACAAACCGATGGCTCAGCCGGAGCACCCGAACCCGAATGGTGGCTGTCAAGTTTGACCCGGAAAAAGCAATTGAGGACTTGACACGTTTGGAATAATAGGGATCGTGGGACCCGTAGGACTTGACGAAGAAAAGTGGTGTCAGTGATTCAAAGGCACAGCACAGATAAGATAAAGTGATAAGAAAAAATAATAAATAATAAAAACTAAAATGTAATAACTGCAATTTGCAAACATACTTTGACACGAAACTGTTATGGTGGCACGGATAAATTAACTGTCAGCAAACTTTTGCCACTCGTTTTTGGTTCCTTTTACTTCCCCTGTTTCCGTCACACGTTTTGAAGTTTGAACTACTCTTCTTCTAATAGAATTCAATTTTATACGAAATTTATTTATTTACGGGCTATTTACTTTTATAAAATAGTAGCGTTTGTCAATATCGACTTATATATGTTTTGGTTAGTTCTTATTAAGTGCAGGAATTAAAAAATTGCAACGATAGAATTGGTGTCATTTTCACTGCTTGAATTTTGTATGGATATTAATTAATGTAATAAAAGAAAGATCATATGCTTGACTTTTGATATTATTAAAGTGATTTTTCTAAAAATGGAAAAATATTAAACGATTTAAACTTCATAGTGAAATGTATCTGAGTAAATACTGTGGCGAGTTTTATAAGAATTTCCATATCATTAATTAACCTAAAAGATTATTAATGCAATTGTATAAACTAATCCATAATCTTATGTACTTCAATTGAAGAATTTAAATTTGTCATGACACCTAGTAAAACATTTATTTCAAATGATTTTTGGAATTATAACTCGCATAATCGTACGTGTAACTCAACACTTGGAAGTTTTCACTTAAGGTGAGTTAATTAAGTAGCCAAATTCATTTTATCTCTTTATATTTTAGATCAAACTGCAATATTGTTTAAATAGTTGTCAGTTATTTAGACTTTAATATATGTATATAGTAGTAGTTTTTAATATGGATTCCTAGATTTGGCATCATTAATACGGCATTAATAAGTAAAATTTATTGGAAACCAATGCTAGTAAAAATTGATAATATATACTCCCTCAATTCCTTATTAATAGTCACTCTAAAAAAATTATACAATTTTGATACTCTCTCTTTTGCAAACTATTTATCAAATTTGGACAAATACAGATATTAAAAATGATGATAAATAATATGGTAGTAACGTATATCTATACAAAATAATGTTGTATAGACTAATATACTCTAAAAGTTATTAATTATAGAATACATCAAATGGTTGAAAATAAAATGTTATACTAATAATTATTAATTATTCAGGAGTACTATTGAAACAAAAAAGTCTATCTTTTTAGAATGTGAAATTGATAAATATTTTAAAAGATAACTTTATCTAAAAGTAAACAAATATTTTAGAAGAGATGGAGTATATTAAAATCTTAATATATTTAGCTATAAATTGTAACCAAATATATTAATTTTTCAATGTATCAAATTTACATGATTTTTTAACAGTGATTATTAATGAGAAATAGAGGTATTATTTTATTAAGTATAAGCATAGAAACCGATGTTAAGGAAAAATTAAAAAGTCCAAAATTTAAATAATCATAAAATATATAAAGAATGATTTTTATATCTTAGATTTGTGTTTAGTTTAAGAGCATCGGATCCAATGCGGATATTTTTGTTGAAAACTTCAAGGGATCAAGTATTCTAATTTTAATTTTCTTCTAAAAGTGTGAAAAATGATCATTAAATACTCAATCAATCTTACCAAAAAAAAAAAAAAGTCAATCAATCTAGTTTTTGAAAGAAATTCTTTTCATTTCCCATCTGTTTATCGGAATGTGCATATATAATATCATCCGCTTATGAATACGCGTGGAATGCTATAACTCATCTCTGCTCAAACAACATTTTTTTTCCTGTTTTCCTAATGTTTCTATTTAATGAGGAAGAGTTTATTTTATCCAAAAAAAGTGGAGGGTCTCTAGGATTGAAAATCGAGTCACTAGTAACATTCTTTATTGAAAACAAAAAATATTATTTGTCTGTGATAATAACCTATCAAGACCTTATTATTACATCAATTATCACATACTCGAGAAATTAAACCTTTTTTTTAAAACCAAAACGATATAAAAATTTGGACCATAAAAATTGCACAATATTGGCAATTAAAAGGAAATAGTAATTGACTATACCGAAACCGAACTAAGATGAACTCACCCCACAATCACAAAATTCATTATTATTATTATTATTATTAAAGCATAAAAAAGGAAACGAACTCAAAAGAGGCAAAAAAGAATGGACCACCAAACAAAAGGGTAAACATGGAAAGTAGTAATAATGGACTGACACTTTTCTTTCTTTCTGTTGTTTCTTTCCTCCCCCATTGCCTCATGGGTCTTACGAAAGCCAAGTCCCAATGTTTCTCATCTGTGTCGTATACCCCTTCTCTTTCTCGAACAAAGGTTTCGTACGAAGTGTGAGACTTCCACGTGGCGCAGGTGGCTCTCTCTTCTCTCTCTCTTTTGGGGTTAAGAATGGGTCTAAAGAGGGTTTTGTGGGGGTTAAAGGGGCGACCTGCTATATCCGGTAACTGGATGCGTTTCACTGGCTTGTCCGGTTGTGTGGTCAAAACCACGTTAAGATATAAGGGGTTTAAGGAGGGCACTGTTGCGTGGTTTTTGTTTATGGTGTTGGTGTTGGTGGGTTTTTGTCCTTTTACAAACTCTCCTATCTCTTATTCTATCTATCCATCTATCTATCTATTTCTCATAAAAAAATATATAAAATAAAAATAAAGAAAAAAGAAAATTGAAGTTTTTACATCTCTGAAGGAGGGGGAGAGAGAGAAACCACAGAAAGCTCAGAGCTTTGGGAGGTTTCAGATTCCGAATTCTCTTTAGATCTCTTGCATTTTTCCCCAGACAGATTCCCGGGTTTTGATTTTGCAGCAACGAGTTTGTACATTTTTCTTGTGTTTTTTTCTCTCATGTGGAAGATGGGTTTGCTTGGAAACTTTGTTACTTGAAGATTCGTACACAGCTTTTGGTTTCCTCGGATCGTTTCTCCAATGTTGTTCTTCTGAGCAGGTGAGTTGTTGGCCTGAGAGGTCTTGTTGCATGTTAAGGATTTTGAATTTTGAGTTTTCTTTCATTTTTTTCTTTATTTTCTTCTTCCTCTTCTTCTCATGTTCTGGCTGTGATGTGATCTCATCATGGTTATGTGTTGGAGATTGTTTTTGTTAACTCTGTACAGTTCACGTGCTGAATTTTGAAGATTCTGAGAGAAAAATGAATTTTTGGAGATTCTGTACTCAATTTGGTTCTCTTCTGGAGAATTTTTTTTTCTTTGGAAAATTATGGGGTTGAATTGAGAATTGAGAATTGAGATCCGATCGTGGAAGTTAAGGCTGTTCTTGCACTTTGCTGTATGCAACTGGTTTTTTTGGTTCTTTTGGAAATGAAAATTTTTATTTTTTTTTTAGCTGGGGTGCTTTCATCTTCTTTGATTTGACCTGAAATTCTGCAGTTTGCACACGAGCTTTGAGAATCCAAAATGGGTTTTTTGTTTTGTGTTGATCTCGCACAATTAGCACACAGCAATTTGGTGCAGCTGTTTCTAGTTTTGATGATGCTGAGTTTTATGATCCTTCCACACTTTGAATTGTTCGTTTTTTTTTTAAGCCGTTTTGGTTTTGATCGTGGATTTGCATGTGATTCTTCTTTTTGCTGACACAACTCAGGAAACAACCATGGAATCTGAATTTGTACCTGCAGTTAGTTGGTGTTCATCTGAATCTATGTTAGCGTTTGGCCTTTGTGTGATCTCGATTCTTGGTTTCCGTAACTGCTATGATGTGAATTGTCTTTCTATCATTTGTATCTAAAGTTTGCGTCTTTTTTTGGGTTATGTCTGGTTCCATGAATTGAGCCCATGAGTCGGATGGGTAAATTTTGAAGTTGTTTTAAAGCTTACCTTAATTTTCATCTTTCCTGTCCTAATTAATGTTGCTAATCTTCCTTTTTGCCTTCATGATGTATGATGGGCAAACAAGGAATTGAATATGAGGTCTTTTTTATCTCTTATAAATCTCTGTAAATAGTAATTGTGCCTGTTAAGTGGAGCTTTTATTATTCAAGGAGGATTCTCTAGTGTTATCTAGTATGCTTAGAACCAATAAATGTTTGGTGCAAATAAGCATTTATATTTTTCTTTTTACAGTTACAAATGTTTTATTACAGTGATAGTGTGGCATTGCTGTCCTAATTTGCAAAATCTAGAACAAATGTGACAATTAAATTGATGTATGGGTTTGCTTTCAATATTATGGCAGTGAAGAGAATCTGGTTTGCTGATGCTTCTGGTTATTGGATGAGATATAGTATATGTTTAAACTATGGTGTTGAAGAAGAGGCTAGATTATGGATTCAACGGCTTTAAAGCTCCCTTTATACCTAAAGGCCCTAGATCTGCAAGGGTAAGTACTTGCTGCAACTATGACAATTCTTTTATGTTTTCCATTCTTGTGCTTTGAACTCTATTTTAATATCTTTAAGTTTGATAATTGTTCAGAGGAGGGGTCCTTACAAGAAAGCAGCTGAGGAGGATCAAGCTTGTGCTTTCGAACTACTTGCATTAGCTGGCGTGCTGTTGCAGGAGAGCGAAAGTTCTGCTTCTAGTAATGCATCTGAAGGAAATCACCAGCCTGCCTTTAGCCAAGGTATAATTGAGCTAGAGAGGCAAGGTGAAGTGAAACCCTTAACAACAGAGGGAATTCATCAGGGAAGTTGTGCAGAGAGTCTTTTTAGGACCAATGTGGCCTCTCAAAACTGTAGTCAGAAACCTCTTCTGCGTGCCAATGCTGATTTTGTTCAAGGGTTTATTTCAGCTAATAATAATTCTGACTGTAGGGATAAAATTGGAGCTGACGTGAAGTCTGAAATTTGTGAATGGGATAATAAAGTTGCACATTATTCTAATAAATTAGTAGAAGCACCTGAAAATTTTAGGGAGTCTTGTGATGGTAATGTAAAGAATGGATTTAGACAGGAAAAGGAGGCTAGCAGTTCGGGATTTCAAGGATCAACTTTGGCTGATAAATGTAGTCTGAAGGATCAAATGGAATTGAATGTGTCTGCTGCACTAATTGACTCAAACAGTAATGCTAAATCTCCATATGGTAGGGAATCTTTTCCCAGTGCTTCATATTCCAAGCATGGGAATGGTATTAAGTTAGGTATTAGAGATGATGACGAAAACTTTTTAAGGTGCAGCAAGAGTTGCACCAAGTCCAGGGCTTTTAGGTCTCCCCAGCACATTGCACACCGAAGAATCAGGAAACATCTGTTTTCCAAACACTGGAAGGTTGCTCCAAACTTGAAGGATTGTGAACTTTCTAGATCTGGTAAGGTTGCTTGCAAATATGCTATCAAATGCTTCATTATCCAATGCATACTATGATTTTGTTTGTGTTTGTCACTGAAAAGTAATATAGAATTTGCAGATATTGGAGTGAAACCTCTGTATCGAAAGAGGAAGAATTGTTACAGTTTTGAAAGATCTGAGCACAAGACTCATGTTAAGAGGAGGAAATTCATTGACCGGGTTTCAGGGGTAACTTCTGATGGAGGATTCAGCAGTGAGAGTGTGTCTAACTCACCTGAGAAGGGAATGGATGGAGACAACCCTATCTCATCTGCGAAACTGCATGTGCCTAAGGATTCTCATGGTAGCTAATTGTCTGGTGTTCTTTCATTGTGCTTATCTTGATTATTCATCACACACAATACTAACGTATGTTCTATTTCCTTGTGAACAGTGAAGTTTAGCATTAAGTCCATAAGAATACCAGAGCTATATGTTGAGGTTCCTGAAACTGCAACTATTGGATCGCTAAAGGTATAACCATAGATAGCCGAATATCGAGATAGCTTTATTTTTGTTTCAGAAAAATTATTACTGTTTTCAGTTAGCCTCATCCACTCATCAAAGTGGCACAGGTCTTTTTTTTTTTTTTTCAATTTTTGTGTTTAAGAATAGTGTCCTTTAACTTATCCTGTATTCATCTTCTCTGGCTCTAACCTTTGCATTGTGCATGTTTCCAAATTTTTGTAGAGCACAATCATGGAAACTGTGATCGCTATACTTGGAGATGGTGCGCATGTTGGTGTTCTTCTCCAGGGTAAGAAGGTTAGGGATGACGATAGAACACTTGTGCAGACTGGTATATCTCGCAAAGAGAATCTAGATGCTCTGAGTTTCATGTTGGAACCCGGTTCTGTGTTAGATTCTGCAGCTATTTGTGTTGGTGATCCTTCTTCTCAATGTGAAACATCACAGCCTGCTGGGTGAGGCAAACTTGATGGCTTAGTTTCTTTTCATCACCTCAGCTGATTTTTGCTAGTTCAGCTCTATTCAGTTGAATATTTATTTTCAATCCAAAGCTAATATCATTTTTTGAAATTTCTAGGTCCCCAGAAACTCCGGTCTTAGATTCAGGGATTACTGATACATTGCGTGACTCCTCCTTGCTGACTAATCCAGGCAACATAGTTGAAAGTAAACATGAGTCTACTTCTTCCCCCACTGACCCTATAGTTGACAAAATAACACCAGACTCCAAAGCACTGGTTGTTGTTCCAGCAAGCACAGAAGCATTAGCTGTGGTTCCTGTGAATCAGAAAACAAAGCGCTCCGAGTTTGTACAGCGTCGAACCAGGAGACCGTTCTCTGTGTCCGAGGTAGAAGCACTTGTCAGGGCCGTTGAGGAACTTGGAACCGGAAGGTTTGATGTCATTAATAATATATGCTTTGCCTGCATGTAGACAGCAAAACTGGCTTGCTGATAATGTTTATACCGTGCAGGTGGCGTGATGTTAAGTTGCGAGCTTTTGAGAATGCAGACCATAGGACTTATGTTGACTTGAAGGTAACATCATTTCTTTCCTTCCTCTCTAGACACACTGTTCTTTAATTTAACATGAGGGGTTGCTTTGATTGGTAAGCTATTAGATAGATAATTCAGAAAAGGTAACTGAGTAATTTGGGTTTGGCCTTTATGATTATATACTTTGGATTCATGATTCCTGTTTGATTCTATTCTAAATTGGTCCCTAGTATAATATTACTTTAGTCCAACTTTGATTTCTATCCTATGGTTATCAATCTAAATGTTTTTGTATGCATGATATCATAAATATTGTCCTCGGCATTATGGTTATTTTCTTTAGATGATGGAAGTCTCTCTCTGATCTCATTATAGTTATTTTAAAAAAGATGATTGGTGCATGCATTTGCATTGATTAAATAGAATTTTATGGTTAGTTTGGTTATCAGAGGCATATGCTATAGATTGCTTACTTGACACATGCATTGGTGTGTGCAGGATAAATGGAAAACATTGGTGCACACTGCTAGAATCTCCCCTCAACAAAGGAGAGGAGAGCCAGTGCCTCAGGAGCTTCTGGACAGGGTTTTGGCTGCACATGCCTACTGGTCTCAGCACCAAGCCAAGCAGCATAGCAAGCATCAAGCTGCATCTGGTGGAAGTGGAACCTTGAAGGTCACAGAACAAGCCTCAGCTGAAATACCAACAAGCATTGAAGGTGTCCAATCGCTTGTGAATGTGATGGTGTAGAAAGGACTTTAATTAATCTCAAAACTTGTACATTTTGATTCAATTTCATGTAATTCTCTTACCCCAAATTCTTTGCCAGCCCTTCTAATCTGCATGCAGGTTGGCATTTTGTAAATGATTTCATGCAATAAGATTGTTCCAACAGGAACTTAGTGGTGTTTGATTTTATTTATTTGTTTTTGTTTTTATTTGGTTAATTCATTTTCATTTGTGGAATGTATGTAAAAATGTTAAAAGCACATTACAGCCATAACAACACAAAAAAGGAAAACGTTCTCTTTATTATTTTTAGTTCTATTAATGTTTAATGGAACTTATTGTTATTAGACTTATTACTAGTTTGATTATCACTTTCTTTTTTCAGTTACAAGTTAGGTACTTAATTTCTATTTGATGAGTTCTTTTCTGTCGGTATTTATTTGTTCATTTTTGCTTAATGATGAATGTTCTCAGAAAAGTGGGGAAAAAAAAGCAAAGGAGAGAATCCAATCAATTGGAAGGAGACTGATGAAAATAAATTTAAAAAAATGATTTTAATTTATATGTATCAATTGTTATTTAATTATGTTATTATATCGGTAAAAATAATTGAGTTTTATATTCAGTATTTAAAAAATTATTTAAATAAAATGATTTGATTTGATGATTTTTTTATCAACATTAAAATTAAACTCGTTAAAAACTATCAATAATCAAATTCCTTATTTGATGTCCTTAATGATTAGGTGTCACCAAACGAATCATGATTGTTTGCACAATTATTTTGGTGCAGATGACTAGCGAAATTTGAATTTTGTATACAATAAAAGCTGAGGGACAGGGCCCGCAAGCATTGTGATGGTCGTGGGTTGTTTTATTGACTTTATATATGGGTGAGTGTAGATGAAGACAAAGTGGACATCAGCACATTGTGGCTGAAGTGGAGAATATTCCCTCTCTAATGAGATCCTTATCCGCATTTTGCACGAAACTCGGTGCTCATGTGCACCATGCAAAAGAATTCTTCCATTAAAAATAAAAAAAACTATTTCATGGCAGGGAGAAAATCATTATTTTTTATGGCTGCAGGGACAGGAAACACTATTGGCTGGTGTTAAATATGCTTTTAGTTTGTTTTATGATATGATGTGACATTTATTTTATCACTTTTTGAATAAGTAATAATTTATATTTTATTATAAGTGAGTTTATAATTTAATAATAGACTTTTATTTGTTATGAGAGATTATGAATTTAACTTTTATTTTATTTCTTATCCTTTAATATTTTAGTTAAAAAATAATTTATATTTTTATTAAAATAAATATCAAAACAAATTAAAATAAAGCTCTATTAAGTAATTATCACAAAAATAATGTTTCCAAATCAATGTTATCATATGCAATTTTCATTTAAAATGAAAAATTAATAAATGCAACCACCATAATATTTTTTTTGTTTAAAATATTTATAAATTAAGATATAAAAAGCTATCTCTCAATCAATCTAAAACTTGAAATTTAGTAAGTTTATCTCTCCATTATTTTAAATTTATATTTGTAATTTTAACTTTAATTTAACAGTTAAATATTTAGAAGTTTTAAATTAACTTATTTAAAAACAGATAATCAACACCTTTTGTTAAAAATTTAATATTTTAAAATAAAAAAAATCCTATTGAACTAGCAATACTTTGCTCAATCATCTATGACTACAATATAATATATATATATATATATATATATATATATATATATATTTGCTGATAAGTTTTTACTCTTTTTATTTTAAATATGAATTAAATGTTTTTTAGTTTTAATTTTGGTGACGAAATAAAATTGGTTTCCATCTAAACATTTTCAAAATTGTCTATTTTTAGTATTCGTTAATTTATATTTGTTAAATGCTGAACTTGCTAATGAAAGGCTACATCGCAAGTGGGTTAATGAGTTGAGTTCAATGAATTATTGGATAAAAGTGATAACAATAGAATTATGATATATCATGTAGGATTAGATGACATAACATTTCGTTAGCTAGCTTGACATTTAATATAAACATACTACAAGGAATTAAAACTAAATAATCTTGGAAATATTTGGACCAAAGCAAAACAAAAAAAAAATTATTGGGGTGGGGAGTACTAAGTCCAAAATTTGCTTATTTTTTAAGAGATAAAAAATATGTTTAAGCCTTAAATGTTTATCATATTTATATAAATCATCCTTGCTAGAAGTTCTCATGTACAACTCTTCTAGTAAACATAAAGACATTAGACAAAATATATTATACATACTTTAGGAAAATAAGCAATGGTGTTGCTCGAGTGTGAAGCACATAGGAATCTGGTGAGGGAAAAATTTCTCGTTCCACAGCCCTCCCTAATTTCTGAAAATTGAAAAAAGCTGTTCGAAAAAAAATGTGATACCTTTATCAATTGAGTATTAGATGCAGACTTTACAATTTATAAGCTCCTATATGTCCCCGTGTTTGATATAATGTTACAGTAACATGTACCGGTTATCATCCATATACAGATAATTAATTACAAAAAAAAAAAAAACTTAAATAGCTTCATTTCCTCTCCTTCTGCCTTCAAACTTTCCCATTTTGATAATAAGAATAATATTCCATTGGAGGCATCAAATTCAAATCAATAAAGCATCATCGAATTTGGGTGCGCCCAAGTGACCAAAGGCCTGTATCTTTAACCGGGGCCTGAATAAAACACCATAAAAGAAAGGGCCCAAACAGAAAAGTTGTTATTTGGAGAGGCCAAGCATTAAAAGAAATAATAATAAAAATAAAAAAGGAAAAAAGGCATAAGAAAAAGAAAACATTGGAGAGAATGAGTATAATTGAAATTGGTCACACATATGCTTACAGGTGTTTTCATTGATGGGAAAATATTCCAAAACCGCAGTGTCTCATCCCCTGCACCAGTTACTATTGTCTGCAACAAATTCACATAAATCAAAAAATATGTAAAAAAAAGAATAATTTTCTTTCTATAAAAATAAAGAATAATATGTTATGTGAACATTACTAGTAGTAGTACCTGACCATCAGGAGACATTGCAAGGTAAAGCACTCGCATGCTGTGGCCTGTTAGAGTTGCAACCTAATCAAAATTTTTCCATATGGTTAGCACATTTTCTAGTTTGAAATTCTCTGAAATGTCTAGAATTCTCAAAGTGTCAAAGTAAAGTACCTTTGCTAGTGATGGATATTTCCACACCATAATCTGATTCTGGGAGTAACCATGTGTGCTTACTAGCTCATTTACATTTTTACTCCAAGCAAGGTTGCAAACCTGCACATTATATATACATTAAAGGTAAGTTTGATGAGATGCTCTATGATTATAAATAAAGATCATTGTGACACAAGTCTCAAAAAGACAAAAAAGGGAGCTTAAGAAATAAACCTGGCTCCCAGTGTCAACACTGTTCAATTGATGGCCATTTGTGGTGTTCCAGAAGCGGATACACCTATCAGCAGTTCCTCCTCCTGACGCAAGGAGACCGCTCTGGTGAGGTGACCAGGCAATGGCTTTCACAGCAGCTGTGTGCTCTGTTAGTCTCAAAGCTGGTTGCTGGGAGTGCTGATTCCATACCAAGAGCTGCTCATATAATAATAAATCATGGCATATAGTAGTAAATCACTAGTGAAACTAAACAACAACCTAAACTAGTGTTTTAATGAATTATCCCACTAGGTGGGGTTGGCTATATGGATCAGACGACGCCAGTGCTTTAAATTGTGGTTGTGGTGGCGGTCCTAGATGTGGTCGCAGTTGTTGTGGTTGCGATAATGTGGCCGTCGCGACGCGCATCGCCCTGATGCGCGTGAACTTTTTATGTTTGCAACTTATAAAGGAACCCCTGGTGGCCTGGTGTGGCCCGTTGTGGTCCTAATGCGACTTGCAATCCTGAATGTGGTCCAGTTACGTCAATTTATGTGAAAATGTATCACATCGCAATTGTGATCTGATGCAGTTTCGTTGCAGGCCACAATTGCAATATTTTGGCCGTGGTCCGCAATTTAAAACACTAGACGATGCTATAGTGTTCTACAACATGTACAAGTACAATAAAGACCTCTTTCTGTGTGTTTTATTTTAATCTATATGAAGAAAAGGAGGCAAGGAAAGAAAGAGAAGCATACCTGATTATCATTGCCACCAGAAGCAAGTTCTCTGTCATCACAGGACCATTTCAACCCACAAACCTGTCAAATTGTCACAATACTTCCATTTAACCCCAACATGACAAGTTCAATGTATATTTATTTTAGAATCTTATATACCTCAGATTTGTGGCCAACAAGCTTGCCAATAAAGTCACTTGAAACCCTCATGTCATGCTGAAGTATGTTCCTATCCCTGCTCCCTGAAGCCAAAATGCGAGAATTCCATGCCAAGACACCGGTTCTTGTTTGATGCCCCCCCATTGTTCTGACCTTCTTACACTTAGTTCCATCCCAAATCTGTGTACCATATGGTCAAAAGAGCTTTCTTACTCTCAATCATCAATCAAATACTTGGATGGATAAACCTTAAAACCAAATCTAAGCTAATAAGTCACCTGAACTTGACCAAGGTTTGTGCCAATGGATATATAAGAACCCTCCCTGGTCCACTGGACAGAACAGACACCATCATAAGGTCCCAAGTCACATAGCTTAGTCACCTGCAGCCACTTAAAGACAAGTTAATTTCTATATGTACAAATTGAATGTGTTTTTGATTATATTGTGTGACTGGTGGCAGTTTCAGACTCACTTTGCTGTTTGAAGCACTCCATAGATAAACACAAGTGCCTAGCCCCACGGCAAGAACATTCTGTAAGGACCAGTCCACAAGATTCAAGTAAAAGTCATCTTGAAGTGATGGGGCATCCAGAACCTGCACAGTATTGTCCCGTTTCAGTAATCAAATCAACAATCCAATAATGTATATCATAGTAGGCGTCAAGGACCATTCTCCCAAAACTTGAGTTTATATCTAAAATGTGCTTCATCCAAGATAACTGCAACTCTTTCACAAGCATAAGCATTGTGAAGACTCATGGATCACTTTATATTTATATCTAACTTTGTCTTAGACGTTATGTGTTACCAAGTTTAAGTTTGTTTTCACTGGAGTACAATTACTAAACATCATTTTTGTGTGATATTCAAGGAAGCACCGATACGACATGTGACACGGATATAGGGACACAACAATTTTACAAAATATAGGATACGAAGTTAGGATACATTGTATAATAAAACATAAAAATAACATGTTATGATGAGAAAAACCAAATCTAAGTACTCTTATGGCAAAAAAACACCCTATAACCAAGAACTAACAAAAAAAATTTACAAGAATAAAAAAATCTACTTAAGTTTTTATCCATAAAAAACAATGAACAAATGTTTGCATAATAAAAATGGAGTTTGTTGTGTGGTATGTCAGGGCTTTTGATCGAGAGATGAAGCAGCACAGCAAAACATCCCTTGGACATGAGTGTCTGAGTGTCGTCAAAGTGTCAGTGTCGTAAAAGTGTGATATGGATGCAGCCGTGCTTCTTAGGTCATATTAACTGGTGATTTCAATTTCATTACTGTTAAATCTGCATTGAATCAGATGAAATGATTTCTACATTCATTATTAGCTATAATCATACGTGCAAGTGTCAATTTTATGCTTGATAGATGAAGGCTTATGAATTAGTTTATACCTATTAATTCTTCTAAAACTTTTAAGCTATTACATGAAGTGTCTAACCAACTTTATATTTGTAGTTATTACCCAACATACAGTTCCAGCTGAGATTCAAGCCTCTACTTCACGACACAGTCTTCAGTTCAAACTTCCAAACACACACACACACACACGTGTTTGGTTTGCATTTTCATTTCCTGTATATTTTTGTTTTCAGATTTTGTGAAGCAGACAGCAAAAACAAGTAACGAGATTTTATTGTTTCAATTGTTTTTCATTATTTCCTTCACAAAACCATGAGAACAGAAAACACAGAAAATAAAAACAGGAACCAAACCGAGCCACAGTATATTTTGCATGTGACGAGGAAACAAGAAGAATAAAAGTCAGAACTTGCCTTGTGGGGTGTCTTGGGAACTTTCCTGGGAGGCTTAGGAGGGGTACAAGACTCAGAAGAGAAGCCACTCTGTTGTCGCAAGACAGAAGGCGAGAAAGGGGAGGAAGGTCCAGAGTGATCAGTCTTGAACCGCAGCATATTCTTGCTGGGGCTATTGACAGGTGAAGAACCACCAGGACCTGCAAGAGAAGAAGAAGGGGAAGCAAAGTCAGAGCCGAAGAGCTCAGATTTCAACAACCTTGAGTATGCCTCGTTGCTCCCTTCTTTCACCGGCGACGGCTTCTCGATCAGCCCGAACGTGTGCAGCCTCGACGATGACCTGCACGGTATGAACCTGTCACTGCATGTCGAGGGAGAAGATGAGGATGACTTGGATGGTGATGTCAGGTTCGATATGGCGCGGAATGAAGAAGATGAGGCTGCGAAGGTGTCGAGGCGCAGTGATGTCCCTGACATCCCAGCTGGGAGATTCAACCCTGATTTCCTCGCCTTAGGTGACTCCATTTTTCTCCTTCTCCTCCTTCTTTGTTTTCTTTGTTTTGTTGCAGTGGAAGAAGAAGAAGAAGAAGAAGAAGAGAGTGTGTCTGTGTCTGTGAGAGAGAAAGAGAGAGAGAGGGTTTGTATTGTGCTGGGAAGGGGAAGGAGAAGGAGAAGATTATGTTCAACGGTCAAATTATGGGGTGATTTTTGTTTTTGAAGGAGGGGGGAAGAAGAGGAAAGAGAGGATGGAGTTGGTAAGCTCGTGAATTTATTTCCTTATACAGATTCCAACGGTCACTTACCAGTGACCAATTAGGCTCCCTTCTTTTCTTTTCTATTTTTTTTCTGGGTCGTACCAATTAGGCTCCTTAAAAGTTTGCAATAGCCGTTGTTGGGTTTTTCTGTGCCTCTTTGTTTGGTCGATCTGTCCAACATTTATGCTCTCAGCTTCAACATTATTATCGGGAAAAATTATACCAATATCTCTTAAAGTTTTGGGAAATTTACTCTAATTTCTCTTTATTTATATAGGTGACATTAACATTATTCTAATATACTGTTTATTATAGGATAGAGAAGAGAAATTATAATGATTGTACAAATTCTTAAGAGGTCATCATAATCAATTCATAGATTCAAGAAGCTTCTAGACAAAATTTACAAATAGAGAAGAGACAGGTAAATTTTACCAAACCTTAAGAAAGGACGATGTAATTTGCCCTTACTACTACTACTATTATTATTATTATTTGGTTGGTGATTTAGAATTGTTAGTTTTAGGCTTTTTTCCACTAGAATTTTCATCAAGGAGTACTTCCTTTTCCCTTTTTGATAGATTTCACATGTTATGTTGGTGATATTATTGATAACATCATTTCAGTTAGAGGAAAAGAAATAGTTCCTGGGGGCAAATAGGACTAAAGCTTGCAGTAGTTGAATGTAACTGGTTGAGCATAATTAAAAATTTAAAGGGTCCCGAAACATTTATGAAGAGCTCATGGATTCATCTTTTCTTCAACAAACATCTTTCTTGGTTTTATGCATTTTGGAGAGAGTTGTGTTATTTGTACTCATAGGATGTGAATCAACAAGATATCACACCCCATGAGTACAAAATATTTTTCTTTGAGATAACACTGTCTTTATTGTTTGGATTCATCTTTATAGTATTTTATAAAATGTCTCATTTGCTACTCCCTATGAAGCATAGACACATCAATTGTTGTTTACGTGTTGACATGTATTTGGGTCAAATGTTACACAACACACCAATGACACATTAATAACACAAGTTTGTATATATTTAATTAAAAATGTACTTTTTTCTTACTCTAAAATAGAAAAATACAATCTAAACAGGATTATAAAAAGAAAATAATACATAATTTTTTGAATTAATAATGGCAAGACGGTAGAGTATGAGCTACAAAGCATATATGACCGCATTACCATAATGCACGAATGCAAAGACAAGGCTTCGTGGCTTAGCAACTCTTAATACCAGCGTGAGTTCTAATTCAAGGAAGAATGAATTTGTGACCAAATGATCACTAAATCTCAACCATTGGATGCTTAATCTAACGATTAAAATCACTTGACATAAGACTTTATATTTATGTTGTAATATTATAAAGAATAATTTTATAATTGGTTTTCCATTTTACCCTTTTCTTGGATCCACTTTCTCCTTTATCTCTCTCCAACCTCTGCTTCTGTGCTTACCTATTCGCCAGCTACAAAAGCAAAGATACCATAGATGGTTGTTGCAAAGAGGGACCTTGCTGCACCATCCCTTCACCTCTTAACCTAAATGCTTCAAATAAACTTAGCATGGACAAATCCATGAATTCCACATCATCCATTAACATAGCTGATGAGTAAATGCAATGCAAAATGAACCCTTTATCACGTGCCAAATTTGATGGAAGTAACAATCAGAATCATTGGTGGAAAAGTGAGGAGATGTATTGAAACTTGAGAGTAACAACAAAAAGGAGAATGAGATATTAAGAAGTGAAGTGGCATTTAGTGATAGAAGGAAACTAGACTCAAAGCTGTGGTATTAAGAATCTCAGTGTCAGACAAGGTGGAAGGGTGGGAGCGGGCAGTGCAGTGGCACTTGGGGGCAAGGCAGTGGTGCCAGCAAGGGGTAGAATTGGTGGATGGTTCTGCGATGACAGAAGGAGGATTAGTATAGAGAGAATGGGAGAGGAAGGGGCAATAAGGAAGAAAGAGAAGGGTGGAAGTGTAATTTCAAATAGCAGTGACCATATGGTCACAAACTCCTCCCTCCCTATATCAAAACTCGCCCTAATACCAGTGATTAACATCAACTCCCACAGTGCAACTTTCAATTTCAAGCATGCAGAATCAGAGTCTAGATAACCGGATCCCCACGAATTGAGAATAACAACTGTGTAAGACCAATTCATTACTTTAAATAAACCAAGTGGACGCCATTCATCAGACTGAAAGGCGAAAATATCAACAGAATGTTCAAGCTTCAGCAAAAGTTAGAGCAGCCAATTAGATTACTGGATGACATTGTCCAAATTGAGATATGATGTTCCAAGACAATATACAGTAGTGTGCTATGAAGCCAATCATAATGAATATTTCAGTTGATAACCGCGAAGCCAGTCCTCACCCTTTTCATAGTAATCCATCTTGCTGAAAGTTTGCGTGTGGAATTGTGGGGCTGATGCATAGGCAGCAGCCCCACGCCACGCGTCCATTACCGGATCCAGAGCCCTAACTATTTTTATAGGTGATCCGCATGGTCTAATCATCCGAATTCCAGCTTCTAGGCGTTCAACAATACCAGGGAAAAGAGAGCTTCCACCAGTCACTAGAATGGAATTAGTCAGTCTCGCCTCTAGGCTTTCATCCTTGTAAGGTAACCTTCTTATTGAGACCCCGGCCATCTCATCTAACCCTACCTGATCAATCCCAATCCAATTTGGATTAAACAAGATTTCAGGGCATCTGAACCTTTCAACCCCAAAAACAATCTGAAAATCTTCTTTGGTGAGAGGTCGAACACGTGGAACCTCAGCAGGTTGAGAGGTGCTTGTTTCCGACTTGGGCACAAATGCTGGATCCAAGTCCTACAAAATCAACAATTCAGGAAAATTGAGCCATCAAGAGCCTATATACAAGGAAATCAATCTAGCACAATCAAGCAAGCGCGCACGTCTGCACCTGCACAGTATGACTACATAAGTTCAGCTCTATAAAAGAAATAACCTAACCTGGAGTCGCGAAGAGATGCGGGCTAGTTCCATGTCATCCTCATCTAGTCCCTCATCGTCATCATCATTATCTCTGCTCATCAATTTGTAAAGTTGCCAATCTTCGTCCTTGGCGCCAAATGTATCTTCACCCTTACCACGATCAAAAGCAGCAGTTGTCAAGAGTCGCATTCTTTCCCTTTGAGCCGCATTCAGTCTCTCACCTCGACCAACACCACCGGACAAATTATTTCCATTTGTATGGCCTCCATTTGTCTTGAGCCGTTTTCGTTGATCAATTTTCTCTGAAAGGTCTTTGTATCTAGCACGCAATTGTTCCAAGTAAAGCTCTGGATTCTCTCTACGGTAAGAAGGGGGAATGTTTAGAGCATTATAATTTATAATTATTCAAGCCTTGTCAAGAATGCAGTCATGATTTGCACAAAATCCATGTCCTAAAGTGCAATGATTCACTCTTCTTTCTCTCATTTAGTTTTTCTCAGTTTGCTAAGTTGAATATGATGGAAACCTCTCTTACTCCCATAAACAAGAAACAAAGTAATTTTAAATTAAAATTCATAAACTAAAACATGAAACGTACAAGCGTTTCTCCTCCTCCAGCTGTTGTTTCCTTTCTCGTTCCAATTCCTCCTCATAGCGCTTCTGTTTTAATCGCTGCCGCCCTTCAGACATGGATTTGAGTGACAACTGTTTCTTCTTTTCAATGAGCTATCAATTGAGCAAACCCAATTCATATTGTCAACTTCATAAGAAACAGGTAACAACAAGCAAAGAACGATCTGGATATTAAGATTTTAAGCAAATATAGTTCTGAGCGAAAAAACTACAGCTACATTTAAAGTGTGGGAAGATAGGGAATTTAATCTAATGATGCATGTGACCAGTTACTTGATACTGAAACTGACCTGTTCCGGGGTCAGCATGTCATCAGGGACGTTTACCAGAGAGTACTTCTCATTGGTGGCAGGGTCCGGATTTTCAGTTTCAGCTTGTTCACTCTTTGGTTCACCTTTTGCTTTACGTAAGGCTTGTGTAACTTTATTACGGGCAGATTCTATCTCTTGCCTAGAGACATAGCCAGTCTCTGCTAGGAAAGATGGAATATTACTCTCTTCAACTTGTTCAAGCTGATGCAAAAGAAATTCTAAACCATGCAACTCATTTTCCAATTCATTTATTCTGGATGACCTCTTCGCCTCAGCCATTTCTCGCAACCTTTGACCTTGTTTCTCTTTTATTGCTGCCTTTCTTGCAATCTCTTCTGCAGAAGGAGGCTCCTCAGTTGGGGGTGGGACCCAAGGGAGCTGCCACAATCTGGTTTTCTCTTCGGCCTCCTTCGCTCCTTTCTGCCCCAAATCATTAATAAAGTCTTAGAAATAGTAGAGGACTTGGATGGGAGAAGAAGAGAAACACATTTCATACCTGAAATAACCGGGCTTCAGAAGCATAGTCCTGTGCAATATAACAATGTTCCATCTTGAGGTCTTCAACCTTTTCCCAAGTAAATCTAGCCCTGCAGTAAGTGTTTAACAAAACCTAAGAAACACTATGTATTTAGCACTCAGTTTGATAATAGCAGAACCCAAACACAATTTCATACTCACATATGATAAGGATATTTAAGTGAAAGATGTTGCTTGAAATAATCAGTGACATGGAATCCACCAATATTAGTACGGCAGCTTCCTTTATAAATAGGCTCGCCATCTACAAACTGGAAATACAAAAAATAAAATATTGATTGATTATAAAGAATCATAAACACATTATGCACTTGGTAGATTATCTAGATTCTATCAGCAACTCCGCCACGCAACAGTAATGATCACTAAGCTATCATTTGGTTCAATAGAAAATGAAAGGGAAGCATTTGGATGGAAAGAAAATAGATGGAAAACAGGATTTTCTTTCATCTGGTTTGCAGAGAAAACAGCAAAGATTGAAAAACTTAAGACATGGGTCCCATGAAAAATTTTCTTCTGCTCTGGCAAGAAGAAAATCTGCATATTAAACTACAGAACATTAGAGGACATTTGCATATTTAACTATGTGAGTGCGGATGCACAACTATAATAATCTGCAGCAAAGAAAAACAAGTTATTTCCTTCACTATAGAACCCAATTAGGAAAGGTAAATAGCATAAAAAAAGCATACCGGAATCACATGGGTTGTAGTAAATCCAGGACACATAGCAAGACCATCTTTATCACAAACTCCATGCTGTTGGTTATATTTATAGCTGAATGCTGCATCAACACCAAAGGCTGCCATAACAGAGAAGCACAGATAGCTTTGTCAGCAAAATTGCATGAACAAGTATAGCATCTAGCATGGAACAGAGATAAACATGAACCCGTTATGGGATCTCCAAACTAGTAAGAACTATGTGACAATACGCCAAACATGGACTTTAAGGACTTCATGTAGAAATTGATTTGTAAATCAGGAATAAACCTGGTGGCATATGAATTAGGTATAAGACAACAGGCTAGCCTACAGTTCTGTTTCTACTATGGTCACTTGTAAAATTTTCTTTTGTAGAGTTAACAAAGTGGGGGTACCTATAGATGGAACCCCATACGTCTCAAAAAGAAGTTCCCCCATTTTACTACGAGACTGAACTGGGTTGCACACACATTCTGTGATCAGGACAGGATGATCAATCTGCTCTGGCATTAAACATAAAAATAGAAAAGAGTGAGTTAAAATAATTTAAACCCTAGAATTGGCAAGAAAGCAAAAACTTGTATTTACATCAACGGCATACAACACCAACAAAATCATTATAGAAAAGATAACAACCTGAATGCTCTGGAAAGAAAATGAAAAAACATTGCTACACCTAAGGCCATACCTCTGATCCATTTGCACCCATCCGGTCAAATCCAAAATCAAGAATCTACAGATGAAACAAGATGTTAGAAACACCTCCTCCACAAGTTCTTAAAAAATAATAAAGCATACACTTTAAACTTGCATACATGCATGACCTTTTCAAACCTCCCTCCAAACTAGTTTTTATGTGCCTATAATCGCAAATTCCATTTGTGACCTTTAACCTGTGACATACTAAACCCCAAAATATCACCTATATTCATTCATTTACTGCATATCAGGAACAAGAACCTTGGGTGCAATGGATTTCAGGAAATAGTTTCATTTCCTATTCAGTTAGTTTTTTATTTTTTCAGGATTTTGTGAAAGAAACAATGAAAACTAAAAAATCTAATTTTCAATTTTCATTTTCAATTTTTACTATTTCCTTTACAAAATCTTGAAAAAATAAGCAAATTGAAAACAAAAAATGAAAACCATTTTCTGAAACCAAACGCACCATGGTTCCTAATGCAAGGCATCATTATAAGCAAGCTAGTGGTTGGAAAGTGTCAACATGCAAGACCTTGAAGAAATGAAGAGATCTAGACTCTAACCAAGAAAAATCAAAGTACAATATTTATAGCCATTTTCAAACTCTGATTCAATATTTAACTACGTATCAGCTGATTCAGCAGCCAGAATGCAAAGGAAAAGAGGAGATGTTACGGACACATTCTGTTGTTTGAGAACAGTAGATCCCAGGGCTTGTGTGAATTCTCATTAGTCCAGATGGATCTTATGGCAAAAACACAAGTGGCACCAAAATCAGTTCTCATGCAAGTACAACCTCTAATTCCTCATAAAAACAAAAAGGAGTCCAATATCGTGCAGCGACCAAATAGACCAATTCTCAAATCAGAAGTGCAACTTCACATGCACGTAGCACAGGTGGCAGAACCAATACAAACTCAGACAGCAAAAGATCATCGGGAATTGAATCCTAAACATATCACAGCCATATGTATCCAAAAGGCCCCCAAAACAGTATCCCTAATTCCCTATCATACTCGCAAAACCCAACGAGAGGAGACTTACATATTCCATTATCTCAAACTGGTAAACAACATTGCTGTCAAATGCTGAGCGTGGCCCAGAGCGTGTGCAGTCAAAGTATTTCAGTAATGCTGGATCGTGGTCACCAACAATAGTGACAGTTTCTCCTGTGTAACAGAATGTTATTAGAATAAATATCCAGTAAGATACAAAATTGCCTTTTTGTTTGCTAATTATCTGGCAGGTTCCACTTAAATATCTCAATATATAAGGCTATTAATTCCAAAATAATAAATATATCTCAGTCCTATTTTTAAAATATAAATATATAGTAAAATAAACTAATTCAAATGCAGCCTATAAATATTTTGTCTAAACCACTATCCAGAGGCCACATACTCAACTAATTTGACGCCGCGAGCTGCATTATAACTCACTCCTATCACTAGTTCTTGTCATTACCCGAGACATTGTTCAAGGGAAAATTAGCTAGACTACTTCAACCAACCAAGTGTTAGTGCTTAAAATACTAATTTTTTTAAAAGCTCAAATTGCACTACAATTTTGTCCCTTCCTCAAGAGTAGCATATAACAAAGTAACAAAGCTTATCCCTCAGTTACTCTTGAGGAGATCAAAGACACTTCTCAGAGAAACACAAACAGCGACACAGTTAGTATGATGAAGAAGAACAAGAGAGAATAGTGCAAAATGTGGTGAAAGGAAGATACCAGTGGTTTTGTGGCGTGGCCTTTGGACAATGTTGCGGAAAATAACACGAGGTTCAGTCTCTCCTGCCCACCTGAAAATTCACCGAAAGGAACCAACTTTATGGTTAAAACCAACAACCCCATCATCAAGCTGATGCCAAAGACGCATGAAAATCGCACAACCCAACAAAAAATGGAAGTTTCGAATTTTGGGGGCGAAATTAGGGTTCGTGAGAGTACCCAATGCGGAAATAGGAAGCGCCATTGTCGATCACGAGAGGAGTGGCGGGACCGAAGAGGTTGTAATCGGATTGGCGCTGGATTTTCGAAATGAAAGGCATTGCGTCGTGTTGAAGGGAAGAAAAGAAAAGAAAAAAAAGAGGAAGACACGTTGGTTTTTGAAGAGGAAGCAAGGTTTGGTGTTGTTTGTTCCTGCGAAGACTCGGCAACCTCTGCAGATGCTGAACATAACAACATCCTAAGTAAGTAAAACAAACATGGTGAGCTCCCAAACCCGAATTTTGCTCCTATCACCCGGTTGGGTTAACTAGACCCGAGTGTGTCCCTTTGATTTATCTAATGGGCTCATATTTTCCTGACTCTGAAGCCCAATCAACAAAGAGAAAAAAAAAAAAATAGAGAAATTGCACTTTACTTCCGAAGCTGATAGTTCATGTTCTAAAAAAAGGTGTGCAATTCAATCCAATGGACTTTCTTGAATATGTAAATTGATCATTCCATTAATTGTAACAAAAATACCACAAATTTAAAAAATTTTGAGGGATTGAGTTGCACATTTAGAAAAATTCAGCTAGTCAATTTACAAGTGTTAAAAAATTTAGGAGGTATAATATATTTATTTTAACTAAAATACACATTTGTGAAAGTTTGGGGTTATTTTGTGCATTCTTAAAGTTTAGAGGCCAAAATATAAATAGCGTATAATTCAAGAGGTGAAGTGTAATTTAAAAAAAAATCCAAAAAAATGAACAAAATTTGGATTTTGTTATGAATTCAACTATTTCTACAATATATATATATATATATATATATATATATATATATATATTATTTTTATATTTTCAGTTTTTTCAATCAATAATATAATTAACTCTTTATTTCATGAATTCATGAAAAAGTTAATGGCTCTGTATATTTTAGCAATATTTTAAAGAATGGACTGACCTTAAGATCAATTCCAATTCCAAAACACTTTATACATGTATAGCTTTTCTTTCTCCATATTTGCACTTATAATTTAGTCTGCTGGTGCATTTGGTTGTGGTGAAAATAAGATGAAAATTTTTATAGATAAGTTTTATGTATGAAATTATATTTGGAGCTCGTCCAAAAAAATTCAATTTATTTTTATCCTCTAACCAAACCAACATAGCCTAAAAACTATAGTTCATATTATATATTTTTTTTTTATAAATTTTCATATAATTTAATATTTAGTTATATGTATTTCAATCAGTAAAAGTGTTTCATTCCAAAGCAAGCAATAGGGGTGTATATGGGATAGGTTAGGCTAGATTGATCAAACTTGAACTAGGCCCAATTTTTAAACCGGACAATTTTTGAAACTAAACTTACGATAATAACCGACTATGATCGGTTAACTAATCTTTAAATAACATACGGATTTAAACGTTATACATATTAAAGTTATCAAATTTTACAAGTAAGAAACAAAATGTAAAAATTATTTTGTGGCATATATTTCAAAACAAATAATATCAATATAAAAATAACATCAAATTATATAAAATATATTAATTACACTGTAAAATCTTGTAATTTATCACTAATTATTATTAAAAAAAAAAACATATCTCCATAAGATTTATTTGATTTTGACTAGGTTGAGTCAATCCGAATTATAATACGAACCCAGTTCAAAAAGTACATCGAGTAAATTTTAAAACCTAAATCTATCCTAATAAACTTCACATCTAATCGAGTTGGTGGGCTTGGCAGGCTGAACACCCCATAAGCAACATGGTTCAATATATTTCTCATTGCATTTCCTAATCCCCAACTGATGTACCATAATCAGAAAAATCTAAATTGAAGGCTTGATCAGGAAAGATGTAATCACCACTTCTGCAATCCCTTTTTGTCTCCAAGAACAAGAACTTGTTTATTTTGACTTAGAAATGTCAAAGACACTTTTTGGTGAAAGTAACAATGTTTTATTTCAAATAAAAGTGCATTGAGAAGTAATGTTTTTTTCACTTTGTTGTGAAAAGGATGTAAACTAATAAACAAGCTCTAATATGACTAGATTTGAAGTTTACAAATCTTTCTAAATGTGAACTAGCTGCTTGATGAATCAACTTGTTGGTTTTTTTTTTAATTGAAATTGAGTTGGGAAAAGTCTCACATTGCTAAGAATTGGGATGGAAGAGGATTGTCAAGGCTATATATATGAGCCTAAGTTCTCCATTTCAATGTACACCAGTCAAAAATACTTTAAGCTTGTATATGACTTTCCTTTCTCCGTACTCTTATTTTAGAGTGTTGTGAGATGTAGTTTAAATATTTGCTTTGGAGAGTGTGGGTGTCCTGGGGCCGATGGTGCTTAGAGTGAAGTCTATGTTGTAAAAATTTTCACATGGTGTTATTCTCTAGTTGTCGTTTGGCAGTGACCGTGATTTTCTCGATTTTAGAGTTTTTCACGTCAAATTCTTGTATTGTAATTGGGTTCCTATTTTATTTCTTTGTTTATAGTGGTTCTCAAGGAGGGAAGTGGCTATTTTTCCCAACAATTGGTATTAAGAACTTTGATTCGGTGAGATTTATTCTTAGTATGCTCTATGGTTGGAGCTTAAGTTTAATCTTCCACATCAGAAAGAATTTATCCGATACTTAAGGATCATCCTTGGTTACTGAAGGAAGTATGGTACTGTATGAGTGCCATTTTGGAAAGGTTTTGGCTAAGAAAAGACATGGTATTTAAGCGTGTCCATTGTGACTCATCTCTCTTTTGGAATCTCCTGTGTATGGTTTTACAGTTGCATACACTATTCCAATATACAGTTGGATAAAGAATTGACGAAATGATTGGTTTTGGCTTGTGCAAATACAAGTCAAGGATATCGTGATACAATCAAGATTACACAAAAAAAAAAATTGCTAGAAAGTCCATAATGTACACGGGCATTGGCGTTTATGCATGGTGTGTGGGATTATGAAGGTGGGGCTAGCGGATTCATAGTTGCATACGGGCATTGGTTGGTGTTAATGCAAGGTGTGTGGTGGATTATGAAATTGTTGCTAGCGAATCCACAATTGCACACGAGCATTGGTTGGTATTGAGATAGGGTGTGTGGTGGGGTTATGTCGATGGCTAGGAACTTCCAGAGAGGTCAACATGGAAATTGCACCATAATTTTTCAACATAGTTTTGACATGTACCAAGGTGAAATGCTTCGAGTAGTTTAATTCCAAGTGAGTATACTTTTTATGGTGGAGTATGATAGTTATTTGAACTATGATTGTTGGTATAGACAATGACAGGCAAGGGATTGTCGGTATTGACAATAGAAAGTGAAGCTATGTTTATTTTAATCAAGGTGGAGATTGTTAGTTTTTTTAATTGAAATTGAGTTGGGGAAGAAGTCTCACATTGCTAAGAATTGGGATGAAAGGGATTGCTAAGGCTAGATATATGAGTCTAAGTTCTCCATTTCAATTTGCAAAGGGAAATGCTTTAAGCTTGTATTAGACTTTTCTTTCTTTGTACTCTTATTTTAGAGTTTGTGAGATGTAATTTAAATATTTACTTTGGAGAGTGTGGGTGTACCTGGGGCAATGGGGTGTTTGAGAGTAAAGTCTATATATTGTAAAAAATTTCACATAGTGTTATTCTCTGGTTGTCATTTGATAACGGCCATGGTTTTTTTTGGTTTTGAGTTTTTCATGTTAAATTCTTGTGTTGTGATTAGGTTCCTATTTTATTTTTCTATTTAGCACAGTCCAGGCAAAGTCTTATGCAGATAACCGTAGGCACTATTTGGAGTTTGCGGTTGGGGACCACATGTTTCTAAGGCATACCCTATGAAAGGGGTAGTAAGGTTCAGGAAGTCGGGAAAGTTAAGCCCTCGTTTTATCGATCCATTTGAGATCTTAGAAAGAGTTGGAGCAATGGCGTATAGGTTGGCCCTTGCCTTCCCAATTGCCATATACCCCATATTTCATGTCAGGATGCTTAGAAAATATATGTCTGATTAGTCTCACGTGCTCACTCCGCAAACGGTCTATGTTGATGAAAGTTTATCCTATGAAGAGGATCCAATTGTATCATGGATAGGCAAATTAAAAAGCTTCGTTCAAAAGAGGTAGCCTCCATGAAAGTTATTTGGAGAAACCATTATGGCGAAGAAGTGACTTGGAAGAAGAAGAAGTTATGAAAATCAAATATCCTTATCTTTTTCCACCTCAGGATACGTTGTTTAAATTTGGGGACCAAATCTCTTTTAAGGAGATAGTATGTAATACCCAAAATACGGAATTTATTAGTATTTGAATTATTATTATTATTACTATTAATTGGTAGACATTTTAATATTATTTTATTATAATACTAGATGCATGCACGGAACGCTCTAATAATACTATAATATAAAACGTGTAGCATGTTAATATTATTATTATTATTATATTTATATATATATATATAATATTATTATTATTATTATAATAATAATAATATATAATAATAGTATGCATGTGTTGTTATTTAAATATTATTATCCTATGTATGTATATATATTATAATAAAAACGTGATGCATGGGTTGCATTATTATAGTATTATCATCATATATATATAGATATAACTTGGATTGTTGGAACGAAAGTATCCTGGACAGGATTGTTTCACGTACAAGTTTTAAATTTTTACACTCCTAGTATATTTTGGCACATTATAGTATTCTTAAATATTTTTTTTAAAAACCCTAACCATCGAAGAAATTTTTCCTAGAGAGAAAAATGTGATTTCTCTCAACTTTCTCTAATTAATCTTTCTAAGTGATCTTCATAGAATTTAGCCAGTTCCTTTCCTTTTTATATAACCTATGAGTTTGGGTACTATTAGGCATAATTTTCTCTCAACATTCTCGCTCTACCATCCCAAACTCAATTTAGGTGATTAAATCAAATTGTTTATATTTTCATTATATTATTTCAGTTACAAGTGTCATTCCAACTCCTTAAGTTAAGTTCTTAGTGGAAGCGCACTCCCCTATCAACGTGAGTGAGTTTAAGCTTATGACCATACTTTTGGTCATTATTAGTATTTTCCAGCATTATATAAAATTGCTTATAAAATTCTAGAATGACTTATGCCAAATACATGTTTTCACGGATTATGTCAATTTTAGAAAAGTTATTGTTTTTCACAGTAATTATGAAAATCTTATTTTAAAAGGCTCATTGGACCATATTTGATACCTTGCATGTTATAGAATATCTTTTTCCAGTTTATAAAATTATGAGACCTTAGTTTAATGTTTACAACATAAATATTGATTATCATGTTTTTAGACTATGGATTTCCTATTAAGATTTTAGAACATCATATATGATTTATTGAAAGTGTGGAACAAAGTATGATTCATAACAATTGTTAGATACATACTCTATAGGCTTCTGAAATCACTATGTCTACAAGCTGGTGATCCCTTGGGCATGATTTTAGAACCTTAGTTATGCTAAAGTTAGATTATTAGAATTATATGAATTCAAAGCTTTCAATTTATTCAGTTTATGTACAAGTTATTTGTAGTAATTAGTGAGAAATAGAATAGGGAGTTAATGTAGGATTGATCGTTAACCTTGGTACCAAGTGGTCCGTTAAAGGACTAACTCAACCATAGTAAGGAACCCAATGTAGTCTCCATTTATAGAACTTAGTTAGGTGCCCATTAGATTAACCATTGGCTAAGGTTCAGTATTTAGCTTAGATATTTATGTGTAGAACATCTCCTATTTCTTTACTAATTATTACCATGGATTTATTGAATTATTATTTTCAGGATAGTTATATGTAATTATATATAAAATGTTTTATATCAGTCGCATGTATATGTCATGTATATTTATTATTGTCCCATGTGGGTTATGAGTAGAGGTTCACTTACTGAGTTTTGATGAACTCACCCCTCTTTTTTCTCCCCTAGATACATCTAGATTTAGTTGCACCATAAGATCCTCCCTAGTAGTGCTACAATTTCAATTTTTGGTGAGTTTTGCTTTGGAGTGAAGCTTACTATTGGTTATGACAATTTAGTAGTGCTCCAATAATTGTGTAGGCAAGGTCCAGGACATGCATTATATTATTTTGACCATTTTTAGAATTTCAGTCATTTATTTAATTATGTTTGACTTTGCCCAGATTATGGATTTTACGAGTTTTATGTTCAGTATTTATTATTGGAAATATTTTCAGAATTATGGAATTTACTTAAGCTTGAGATATTTTGAATATATTAGATTTATTTATGCATATTATTCTAGTCATATTATCAAACTTCCATGGGATCCAAATTCTCATATGTGTTCACGTTCTTTAGGCGGGTTGTGACATTATTATCATTAATCTATTGATGATTTTGATGTAATAGTATACAAGTGTATAACACATAATTTTTAATGACATTGTTATAAATATAAAAGATTAATATAACTATTTAGTGACCATATTATCATTTTATCAAGTAATAAAAGTATGTCATCTTTCCATTCTGAGAAAGAGTCAAATGAGAAGATGATATGCTTTTATCACTTAATCAAAAGATAATATTATTATCCAATATTTATAATTCTTTAATATTTATAATAATATCATTAAAAAGCATATGTTGTGTATGTGTATACCGTTTTGTCAAAGTCACTTATATACTAACGTTAGTAGGGGAGGGTAGGTATTTTCCAAAACCCGTGGACATGTCATACAAAGTTTCAAAATAGAGGAAGTGTGTGATGCATTTTGTCAAATCTTAGGAGAGATGAATAATTTTCCCAAAATAAACTAGATTGTTTGTTTTAAGGTGAATGCTACGGACTCCCTACAAAGTGGAGAGTACCATAGATCTTGTAATCCAATGAATAAGAAGAGAGATTTATCAATACATTTTTTTCCCTATGGTGATAGATATATATTGGCAAGAGTCCAAAATAACACCTACATAAACTTGAATACAAGAAATTCTTTGGGTTTGTTAAGTCATTAAAAATTAAAATTTTAATCAATAACATTGAAAATTGTTGGGGAAACCTTAGGAATGAACTTATTATCAATAGCGGAAGCAACAAATATTTTCCTACACCTTAGTTAAATAGGTAGAATTAAAAAATATTCTAGGCAGTATAATAATTTGGCAAAAAAATAAAATAGGAGACAACATAATTTTTAACGTGGAAACCCCCAATTAGAGGGACAAAAAACCATGAGACCTAGTCTAACAAAAACTTCCACTATGATCAATGGGAATACAATTAGT
Organism: Dalbergia oliveri; assembly: GCA_030441495.1. NCBI lineage: Eukaryota > Viridiplantae > Streptophyta > Magnoliopsida > Fabales > Fabaceae > Dalbergia > Dalbergia oliveri. The sequence goes on from JAMLFY010000002.1 coordinate 3,101,102, forward strand.
CTTTCTAGTAACACTAAGGAATCTCAACAATCAATAAAATACTCACCCAATGGCAGAACATAACCATATAACTCTACAATATGGGTATCACAAAATAGTCATTAGAGAAGGCAATAAAATTAACAGTTATATCAAAATATCAAGCTTAACATTAGGAATAACATACTAAATTTGTATGATAAACGGAGCACGTCTACCCGTCTAATGATGAACCCACCGTAGTGTCTTTCTCCCTTTCTTCTTCTCTCTGGCGCTACTATTCGCACACCTTAGGTTCTCGTTTTCTATTCTTTCAATTTCACACTACTAGCGTGTCGATTCTTTTTTTTGTAATTTCCTTTTTTTTTAAGTTGTTGGGCCCTTGAGGAGGGAAGCCCACCACAAATCTCCCCTTCCTTACTCAAGTGGGAATGTGCTACTCCACTAAGCCCCCTTTCTTTGCAAGAAATAAACTTCACCATAGCTTTAGTCATCATATTTGAACCATTGTCATTAGTATGGATCTTTTACAATGACAACAACTTCATCTCTAGTGTTTCACATATCCAATAATACCGACCTCTATGTGCTTCGACCTGGAATGAAATTTTGGGTTCTTGCTGAGATGGATAACACTTTGGCTATCACAAAATAACACAAACTTCTCTTTACCAAGGCCCAACTCTTGTAGGAATTTCTACATCCACAAGAGTTCTTTTGAAACTTCAATAACAGGAATATATTCGGCCTGAGTGGAAGATAAAGCAACACATTTCTGAAGTTTGGACTGCCATGACAACTCCCCTGCAAAAGTCATCAAATACCCAAAAATAGACTTCCTAGAATTAAGATTACCAGCCATGTCTGCATCTGTGTAACCATCTAACACAGGCTGCCCACTATCAAAGCACGTGCCTCATAAATACCTAAAAATCCACTTCACAGCTTGCCAATGATCCTTACCAGGATTAGAGAGAAACAAGCTAACAACACCAACAACATGAGCAATATCTAGCCTAGTACATACCATAGCGTATATCAAACTCCAACTGCAGATGCATATGAACCTTCTTCATCTCTTCTTTTCTTTCTCACTTGTAGGATATTGCTATGAACTCAACTTGAAATGACCAGCAAGTGGAGTACTAGGCTTTGAATTACTCATGTTAAACCTCTCCAACACCTTCTCAATGTACTTCTACTAAGATAATCACAACTTACCATTCTTCCTATCACGAGTGATCCTCATGCCAAGGATTTGCTTTGTAAAACCTAAGTCCTTCATAGCAAAGGACTTGCTCAAGTCACTCTTAAGACTCTGAATCTTCTACTTGTAATGACCAACAATCAACATGTCATCCACATAAAGCAAGAGAATTATGAAATCACCATCAGAGAATTACTTAACAAATATGCAATGGTCGAAGTAATCTTACTATACCCATGATCTACCATGAAAGAATCAAATTTCTTGTACCATTACCTTGGTGCTTGCTTGAGGCCATACAAACTTTTCTTCAATTTGTCACAAGCAGCTCTTTTCCTTAACCTTGAAACCTTCTAGTTGTTCCATATAAATTTCTTCCTCCAAGTCACCATGAAGGAATGCGGTCTTCACATCAAACTACTCAACCTCTAAATTCAAGCTTGCTGCTAAACCAAGCACAACTCGAATAAAGGACATCTTCACCATTGGTGATAAAATATCTTCAAAATCAATTCATTTCTTCTACTCAAAATCTTTTACAACTAACCTTGCTTTATACCTTGGATGTTAGACATTATCTTCAATTTTCAGCTTGAACAACCATTTATTTTTTAGTGTTTTTCTACCCTTTGGCAACTTCATCAACTCAAAGGTGTGATTCTCATGCAAGGAATTCATTTCTTCTTACATGGTCTTCAACCATTTGTCTTTGTGCTCATAAGAAATAGCCTATTGGTAGCTCTTGGCTCCCCATTATCAGAGATCATCATATACTCATCTAAAGGATATTTCTTAGAAGGCATGCTTTCTTGTAGATTTTCTCAATTGTGGCTTAACTGGTGGTTCTGGTGGAACTTGCTCAACTGGCACCTCAAGAGTAGGTGTAGGTTTATCACCTGTATTCTCATCATCAACCTCTACATCTCCCCATCAACAGGAGTACTAGGAGGAGACTCTAGCTCAATATAACTGTCACTTCTAGTAATAGACATTGGCTTATCTGACTTCTCAAAATCTTCAATGATTTGATCTTCAAGAAAGATCACATTTCGGCTTTTAATTATTTTCTTACTCGTTAGATTCCATAACCTGTAACCAAAGTCTTTGTGACCATAACCCATGAAGATACACTGGACTTTCCATGAAGCTTAGACCTCTCATCTCTTGGAACATGAACAAAGGCCCTACGCTAAACACTCTTAAGTGACTGGATGAGACATTTTCCCTCCTACATTCTTTCTAGAACATCACCATCTAGAGGAGCTGAGGAGAAAGGTTGATCAAATCCATGGCAATTCTCATTGCTTCACCCAAAAGGATTTGGACAACTTTGCATGAGAGAGCATACACCTAATTTTGTCATTGATTGTACGGTTCATTCTCTTGTAACTCCATTATGTTGAGGATTCTTGGAACTGTTCTCAAGCCTAATCTATGTTCTCTACAATAATCTTCAAATGAACCCCTGACTCACCACCATTATCCTAGGAGACATTTCAGTTTTATTCTCTTTTCTCTTTCAACACTTGCATGAAAACTCTTGAAAACTCCGAGCACCTAGTCTTTAGATTTCAACTCAAAAGGCTACACTTTTCAAGAATAGTCATCAATATATAAAAGTAACAAAATATGATGCACCTCCTAGTGTTTTTGTGTCCATAATGCAAACATTAGTGTGAACTAAATTTAGTACATATGATTTCCTATGAGGTCCTGAATAATGAAAAGCTACTCTAGCATGCTTTCCAACAAAACAATGAGTGTAAGTCTTTAGAGACGTACCTTTTATCGAAGAAACTGATTCTTGGCTAAAACGCCAAGTCCTTTTTCACTCAAGTGGCCAAGGCGCATATGCCACAAATCTAAAGAGGAATCATCAATAACATTCACCTCCTCTTTACACAACTTTCAGGCAATTGGTAGAGAGTAATAAAACTACTATGTTCTCTTGCAATAACTAGCGACCTTTTGGTGATTTTGAATTTTCCACCACCAAAGGTAGTGTAGTAACCTTCTCCGTCCAATGTTTTGATTGACATCAAGCTAAGACACATATCAGGCGCATGCCTAATATTTTTCAACTGTAATCTCATGCAAGTTTCAAGTAACACATCTCCCATACCAACAATCTTGCATATCCCTTCATCTCCTAGTCTTATTCTAAAGTCACCAGTATAAGTAGAGAAAAACTCATGCCTAGGAGTAACATGACATGAGACACCAAAATCCATAATCCAACTGGAATCATCACATGCAAGATTTATGAAGTTCTCATGATGTAAACAAGGACATCATCATATGCAATAGGCAGTGTCTTTATCATTTTTACTATTTTTGTTTTCATCTCTTTCTCTTGATTTTTCTCTTTTCAAGTACTTACAATGTCTTTTGATATGTCCTGGCTTGCCACAATGATAGCAATTAAATTCCTTTTTGTCTTGGACTTACCTCTTGACTTGTTACCCCTCTACCGTCAATATTATGAGGTCTTATACTCTGACTTCTCCCTTGTGACTCTATAACAAGTGCTTCTGCTTGCATGGAGGCACTAATCAAACTCTACTCTTCTTCTGGAATCTTCATTCAAAATGCTTTCTTTAACCATTGACAATGTCAACTTCCTATTTGGAGCAGTTAGTCAATGTCACAACCAAAACTTCTCCAACTATCAAGCAAAAGCTCAACAACAACAATGCTTGCAACTCATTAGACAATGTAATCTCATTGGTTGTCAGCTAATTGACAATCTCCTGAAGCTACTCAAATGCTTTGGCATTGAATCACCTTCTTTATATTTCATATTTACTAGCTTCCAAATCAAATATGTCTTATTTTGCACATTTTTCCTCTCATATAAACTTGTCAATTTCTGCCACATGCTCTTGAACATTAATTTCTTTGTCAACATGTGGATACACACTAAGATCCAACCATTGCCTAATCAAAACAATAGTTTTTCTATTCATTCTATTCTATTCGACTTCAAACTTATGAACAAACTTATATTTATCTCCTTCAACTGAATCATACAAATCCTTACTATAGCATGTCTTCCATGAGGTCTTCCAAATTGAGTAATTTTTTAAATTCAACTTGATTATCTTTAACCCCTAATGTTCCTCCATTTAAATACAAATAAAAAAATAAGCAAAACTCTGGATACCACTTTGTTGGGAAACCTTAGGAATGAACATGTTGTCAATAGCTGAAACAATAAATATTTTCCCACACCTATGTAGTTAAATAGGAAAAACTAAAAAAATACTTTAGGTAGTATAATAATTTAGCAAAAATATAAAATAGGAGACGCAATTTTTAATGTGAGAATCCCCAATTAGAGGGATAAAAAACCTATGGTACCTAGTCCAGCAAAAACTTGCACTATGATCAATGGGAATACTATCAGTCTTCCTAGTAGTACTAAGGAATCTCAACAATCAACAGAATACTTATCCAATTGGTGGAACACAACCATATAACTCTATAATATGGGTATCACAAAACAGCTAGTAAAGAAGGTAATAAAATTAACAAGCTATATCAAAATATCAAGCTCAACATTAGGAACAACATACTAAATTTGCATGATAAGTGGAACACGTTTACCCATCTGATGATGAACCCGCTAATGTCTTTCTCCTTTTCTTTTTCTCTCTATGGCGCTTTGTTCACACACCTTGGTTTCTTGTTTTATAATTCTTTCAATTTCACGCTACTATAGCGTGTTCCACTTTTCTTTTTTTTTGTAATTTCTTTTTTTTTGTTGTTGGGCCTCCTAGGAGGGAAGCCCACCAACAAAAATAATTATATATATATATATATTGTATGAATATTTCATTGCCAATAAAGTCAACAAATATGGTGATATAATTAAGTAAGTTATGCTATTTTCCCAAAAAGAAAAAAAAAAGACCAAAATCAATCTTAAAATCACAATAATCATCGAAAAACTTTCTAATTATGATAATGTCAATCACTTGATCTTATATTAAAGAAAAGTCTAGAAACACAACAATTGACAGAGTAACACATCTCTCTCACTCAACTTCAACCCAATCAATGAATTGAATTTTTAAACTGAAGAGGAGAAAAATATATATACTTATGTACCTTATGAGAAAGATGGTAAAAAAAAGATATAAACATGTTGACAACATATTTTTAAAAGTATTTGTATATCAAGAATCAACATTTAGATTAAGAATAGACACCATGAATAGAATACATAAACAATTAAACATATATAAACTCTTATCTAACAAGGCTAGTTAACTATATGTACAGTGTCAACTCTTGATATTGATTTTTAATATATATAAACAGTATTACCCTATGGAAATACCTTTTTCTTCCTATGGCTTAAAGATAATTCAATCTCATCCCATGTTGTGCAACTTTTCCTATTATAAGCTAACAAAAATTCAGTGTGTGCTGTTGCAGACCTCATTGATTTACTGCACATTCAACCAAAAAATGACTTCCAACAAAAGAGCACTATGCTTTATCATGACTTTAATTTGTATCCTGAACCTGACAAGTCCTTCAAACTTGACGGGTGACACATTACTCCAAGGCCATCAGCTCACAGAAACCAACTGTTTGATTTCATCATCAAGCTACTTCACGAAGTGTTTCTTTCAGCCTGATGGCTCACAAGACAGCAAGTTCTACCTCGGAATCTCAGCACAGAATTATTTGTTCTGGGTTGCCAATAGAGACATGCCAATCCGTGGCCCTGGATTTCTCACAATCGATGAATATGGCAACATGAAAATCTTCTCCAACAAGGGACATACCACAATTGTTCTATATGAAGCTGGCACAAGTACTACTAATGTTAGTGCCATCTTATTGGATACTGGCAATTTTGTGCTTCATGAAATGAACTCAGATGGATCTGTGAAAAGGGTTTTATGGCAAAGCTTTGATCACCCTACAGACACACTGATACAAGGGATGAAGATTGGTTTTGACAGAGAAACAGGTCATGTTTGGTCTTTGACATCAAGGAAGAGTGATAATTCTGTTTGGTCAGGGTCTTTATCCTTGGTCTTGATCCCAATACAAACAACCAATTGGTCATGTGGTGGAGAGGGAAGATTTTTTGGACTAGTGGGAAGTGGAATAATAATGGGAGTTTTGGCAACTTGAACTCCTCACTTTATGGACAAGATTTCAATTTCACGTACTATTCAAATGGGAGTGTGACATACTTCAAATATGCTTCGGTTAATGGTTACATTAACTTAGGATCTTGGGGTTCAATAAATGGGGGCAGGGGTGCCTCTTACTCATGTTTCACCCCTCAATTTCTGTCAGGTTGTTCAATGCCAAGGTCACCAAAATGCAGGGAAGATGCTGGCTTGTACTTGCCAAGCTCGAATAGCTATGGGGTGATGGCAAGGGAAGGGTTCAAATTTGATGACAGTGAGAACCTTCCATCTCTGACTGCTGGATGAAGTGCTTGAATAACTGCACCTGCGAGGCCTACACTTATGCTAATAATCAGTATCAAACTGGCTGCGAGATTTGGGTAAGGTGCAGCAAACTATCTTATGACTAATGTCACCAATGATGGGCGTCAATTTACTTCTTTCACAGTGAAACAAAAGGTAATTAAGCGCATATATCCTAGAGTTCTCTACAACATGATTGTTAGATATATCGTTAGAGTATAAAATCATTTACACGTCTATTCATCAACTTAAACTTTTTGAAAGTGATTTCGATATGGTTTCAATCTTCATAACCAAATGGTCTAAGTTCAAACCCTCACGCTTTAAATATAAAATTATTCATATGTCTATTCATTGATTTAAGTTTTTAAAATAGATAGTTTTATGACATATATAAAATTATTTATTAGCTTCTACAAAGGAATATATATATATATATATTGGATTCTAAATGTAGTGTATAGAGGAATTATTTTGTATGATTTTCTCCAAAAAAAAAAATCACCACTTATGGTTTTTTATGCAGGCATTGAGACTGTTAAGATACGGATCATAATTGGAACATCAGGAGCATTTCTACTAATCATCTCAAGCTTCGCGTGCATTAAGTCATTGAGAAAACACAAAGAAAGAGGTAACCTCTCACATTGGAATTCAAAGGAAAGTAGAAGATCAGTTGTTATTATAATCATGTTATCATTTTAATTCTTATAGATCAACACAAATTATGCCAAAAGTGATAGCCACCTTTTTGACCATTGTCATTCCCATTATTATTAATGTTTATTTAAATTCATTAAAATATCCTTATTCTATTATTAATTTAACTATTTGACAATAAAATATATAAATGACTAATGTCACTTCTATTTTAATAGGTTTTATTTGATTTTCCCAAAATCTTCTTTTAGTTTTTCTTTATCAACTAAGATAATAGTTTAATATTAATTCCATGATCAATTATAATTTTATTTGAATTTATTATTGTTAATTTAATTAACAATTTACTTAATTTTTAAAACCGTTACCTCTAATCTAATTTTCCAATCTTTGTAAATTGCAATAAATATTAAACATTATAATTATTTGAAATTAACTTACTTATATTTACGTAATAATTTGTTTTACTGAAGTTTTTTCAATGCATTAGTTAGTTTAATATGTAACAAAATAAATGTTAAATAAAAATATTTAAAAATAAATGTTGATAAAAATATTCAAAAATTGATAATAATAACAAGCAAAATGAATAACAACACATATATTGGTATTTAATTATCTAGTTCATATAAAATAAAAATCATTAAAAAATATATGATACTAAGATTTTTATCCAAAAGTGATTGATCAGGGTGAAATTAAAGTGTAATTCAAGACAAATTACCTATAATATCAGGCATTCAACAGAAAATTATTTTAGCCTTTAGGAATATGTAAAATATAGGAACGTGTAATTTTTTTATAATTAAGTTTTTATTTTTTATTTATTGTAAAATATCAGAGGTTCATGTACAGGGGCATAAAACATGCTTACAGAATTCGCTGCCTTATTGGAGTGTTATTTGATTATAGGGCAATTAGAAGTAATAGGAGTATTTTTAGACGTTGGATTTTTTAATACAGGACATTACTTTAGGCAGGGTATTTAGCCACTATGAGCTACATGCCTATATACATGATTTTTAATCAGGTTATTATTTCTTACTGAATGTCTCATTGTTTTTTTTTAAATAATTCTTTTGATTTTTCGTTTCAAAAATTTGTGAAACAGCCATGCGGCTAATGGACTCAGTTAAAATGTGTGTGTTATCGAGTAGAAGATTAGGACAATTGATTGTTCCTTAGCTTGATTGTTGTTTTTTAGGAATATGTAAAATTACTTCAGCCTTTACGTAATAATCATAATGATTGTTATTCTATTTAGGAATATATAAAATATAATTTATCTAACATAAAATTAATAATTTAGGCTTTATAATACGTGTGTGTTAATGAGTGTGTGACATAAAAAAAACATTTTAAACCCTGTGACAATAAATTCTTAAGAGTGGCAATAGTCATTCTCCAAAAGTGAATGTGTAAAACTGTAATGATAATGGATGCCAATTTAGTTTAACCAAAAAATAATGATTTAAAAGACCACTTGAACTCAGATAAAACTAGCCAACCATCTTAATTTTATTAATCTAGACTCTAGAGATCACAGTCACTGCCTTTAAGCTTAATTCCGCTCACGATGTGTAGGTGAAAAGCGTAAGAAGCGAACAAGACTATTAAATGATATGAGAGGGAACAGTGTATTTCCCGTTGCATACAGTGGAAGGATAGAACAGAGGAATCAGCAGAGGACAAGTGATGATACGCATATATTCGACTTTGAAATTATTCTTGAGGCAACTGACAATTTTTCTTCCACAAATAAGATAGGGAAGGGTGGCTTTGTACCTGTCTACAAGGTAATATATTCACTACTCCCTCTTTATTAATTAATTATCTGTTTGGACAAATTGATACAATAAAAAATCTATATCTAACAAGAAGTTATCCATTAATTATCCACAAGTCTCCACTCAATTGTCCGATTGGATAAACTGATGCTATATTGTTCATGTCTCGAAGTAAAGTACAATAAAATACAAACTTTGATTTTAAATTACTTGTACTATACTAAATTTAATTATTCATTCTCAATAATTACCATTAAATATACTAGCTGCCTAGCATATATATATATATATATATATGCAATATTTTTTAAAGGGGAAACTGACAAATGGACAAGAGATAGTAGTTAAGAGACTTTCCAAAAACTCAGGACAAGACTTGGAAGAGTTTAAAAATGAAGTCATGCTTATTGTAAAACTGCAGCACACTAATCTAGTGAGGCTTCTTGGATTTTGCATTGACAGAGAAGAAAGAATATTAGTCTATGAATACATGCCCAACAAAAGCTTAGATTTATATCTATTTGGTATGGAAATTAACTCATCAATTATCCTATATGTTGGTCCTAGTATATCTAGTTTATTTTATATGTTTGTTGACTTTTCTTTTAAAGTAGATTCCAACAAAAGAAACATGCTAGAGTGGAAGATACACATCAAATTATTGAAAGAATTGCACAAGGACTTATATATCTGTATCAATATCCAAGATTAAAAGTGATATGTAGAGATTTAAAAGCTAGCAACATTTTGCTTGATAATGAATTGAATCCAAAAATTTCTGATTTTGAAATAGCTAGAATCTTTGGGCTCAAGAATTTGAAGAAGAGAACTAATAAAATCATTGGGACATAGTAAGTACCAATATGAAGTTTTATTTTATTATTTTGTCAAGCGCAATATTTTTTAATGGAATAATTCATTATTTCAACGGTTATATGCCTCTACAATATGCTATAATGGGTCTTATTTCAACAAAAATTGATGTATATAGTTTTGGCATCTTGGTTACTGAGATTATGAGTGGAAAGAAAAATAGCCGCGATTATCCGCTGAATCTTATAGTATATGTAAGTCATGTCAAACAATACAATGAATTAACTAGTGTATGAGAACATATATGCCTTCGATTTGACAATTAAGAAATTTGGTTTGTTTTATTTAGGCATGGAAATTATGGAATGAAGGTGAAACTCTAAAGCTAATTGACACTATGTTGGAGGGGTCAGGCCCTCCCATCCATGTGTTACGACACATTCATATAGGTCTCTTATGCACACAAGATCAAGCAAAAGATAGGCCCACTATGCTTGAGGTCATTTCTTTTCTTTCAAATGAAAATCCAGAGCTACCTCATCCTAAACAACCAGGATTTTGTACCATTGCAGCCATGGAAGAGATAGAACAAAATAAAACTTGTTCCCTAAATGAGGTAACAGTTTCAATGATGTCAGGTAGATAAGATATCCATGCTCATGGTGATGTCCAAAGTTTTATGGCTTTCTAGCTACTTATAATTTGTAAGTGCAATAGTGATAAAAGCTAGAGCAAAACTCTCCAATATATCGACATTTTGATGGTGGAAGCAAGATACGAGATCTTTAAGAAAATTAGGGACTAAAGGGGAAAATAATTTAGCTTGTTTTTCAAATTGATGAGATGTTCAAAATGGTCGATGACTACTATGACCAATAGGGTGGCTAATTTTGAACTTGTGATGGTTATTATGACTGGCATTGAGAACACTGCATTGTTAAAGGGTTTTGCTTGCGATTTTTTTCTATGTTTAGTGACGATTTTAACTCATTGGTGGAATTTTTTTTTTTTGGTGATTCAATTTGTCGCAAATAAAATGACCATAAGTATATAGTGATTGTTAGTATAATTATCCCTAAATTTATTAACTAGGCAAAATTTTTTTTTCACCCACCTTTATTTGATTTTTCATTTTAGTCTCTTATCTTTTATTTTTCTCAATTTGATCATTTATCTTTCAAATAGTTTTTAATTTGACTTCAAATTAATGTTTCGTCAAATAACATTGACGAAAAATGCTGACGTGGTACAATCCACATCAAATCCATACTCGTATCACGTCAACACCTTTTGTGCCATGTCAATATTTTTCATTAATTATTTGACAGTTTCACTTGCGACCAATTGAGAATGATTTGAAACATAAAGGATTTAATTGAGAAAATTAATAAGTAAAGGTTAAAATTGAAAATTTGAGTAAGGGTAAAGGACTAAAAAGTCTATATAGAAGGAGAGTAGAAGAAAATACAGGAGAAACTAGATGTTATAGTCTCATATTCCCCACCCTTCCTCTCTTTTTTTTTTTGGTTGAGGAAACATTTTATTCATAAAGCATATATGCTAATACACATGGAAGAAGAAAATACAAAAGAGCATACTCCGCAATTGGCTTAGGGCCAGCAAAACAAAGTCGGTCCAAAACTAACAAACTAAATGACATAAGCATAACTAAAATGTAGACGCAAACTAACACACTAAAAAACATGACTCTTAACACCTTCCACAATTTGTGCTTGCTTGTTTACTTTAGAAATCCATTCGATCAACAGAGGATAAACACACAAACACAAGCTACTAGCAAGAACTCTTTGAGTCCTTCCGATGATAAACCTCCTTTGTTTTGGATTATACTAGTGCAGCCCTAGCTTGCTCCATATGATCGAACAAGGCGTGATGGACATGCAGATGAAAAGATAAACCAACAAGAGTCTCAAAACAATCACCACTAACATAAGTTGTTAAGGAGACGCGAAGGTCTTCCGTTTGGGCAACGCCTCGGCAGCATTCTTTCTTTCTTATATGGCTGTCCAAGAGATAACCCATGGCTCACTAGTCACTACCCAATGGGTTCTACAATTATAGATTACCATTGACCCAGCATTAATTGGATCGTATCCTCATCTCAAAGTAACAAAATGCATTCATCTGTTTTTGATAGACGAATGCATTCATATGGGTCTCTACTCTCTAGCGTAAAATGTCCAGGTAATAAGATGCAGGCCCACTATGCTACCCGTTCCTTCACTAAACAAAACCAGCATGTTGTTTGTCCCAGAAGAGGAAGAGCAGTGTAAAAGCCAATTTTGGATAAAAATAAGAACGAAATTTTTTTAGAAAAATACTTGTTTTATCTGTTGTTTGGACTGAATATAAAAGTGAAAAATGCAATAATATGTGAGTGATGATAGTTTATATCCGAATTCATGGTGAATCTAATATAAAATTATATATATGTTAATATTTTAAGAATAAGAGGTGGATATGTTACCACATCTCATATTCATAGTAAACCTAAATCTATATTATAATTTGTCTAGTATGTAAATAGCCCTTTATTATTCCTTCCTTTTATGGTATGTAGAAGCGTAATTTGATTAAAATGAATGAGTTAATGAATGAGTTAGCTACAAAAATTAACTTAGCCTATTCAATGAGCCAAAATAACTAATAACTAACAGATAACAGATAACAAATAACAAACACTACCCAACTCCTAATACTTCCCCTCGACATAGGAGGTATATCAACATATGTTTTCACGGATCTGTCTGACATAGAGAAAATATGATAGTCCTTGTAATGGTTTCTAAATTCTAATAGTTGAAAATAATGAATCAATTATTAAGATAAAAAGTTTTCATTATATAACAAAAAAAGTATTTATTTATTTTTTAACATTTAAAATATCAATTTTATGCACATTGTCTATTTTACCCCTTTTACTTTGATAAATTTTCCATCTCTACCATTTCGCCCCACCACACCCTTGGAACCACCTACTCCATCATGCCTCCCCACCGTGGCACCACCCCCTCTATCTATTGATGGTAAACACCTAGAATAATTAGACTACCCCAAAAGATAGTAACACAAATGCTCTGGAAGAAGATTGAAGCACAAGTGCACAATACAACAAGACACTTCAAAAGCTCGTTTCTTGGCAAGAAATTTGGCACAAGCATTTCCCAGAGCCACCTTCACCCTAACTTCATCTAATCCTTTTTCTTTGCAACCCCAAAAATCAAAGCTTCAGCTGCTACAAGCTTCCACAAATAGTGCACAATTTTTCTTTTTTATTTTTTATTCAACCTTCATTTAGACTCAATACACATTAATATCAATAATCAATAATTTTAAACAACCATAAAAAACATTATTAACAATCACATAATGTGTTATGTAAAGATGAAACTCATCAATGGAAGGAGGTGGATAAACGCAGACCGAGGTGTGGTGGTAAAGGTGGATGAATACGAACCGAGAGGCAGAGGCTGATGGACGCAAAGGCAGTGTGTGGTGGTAATCTAGGATAGCAAAGATGGCAGTAGACATGGTGGAGAAGGAGAAGAGAGAGAGGTTGGGATGAGAGAGAGTGATAAAAGATAAAGAAGATGGGTAAAAAGGTACATTAATCACTTTTTTTTCAATTTTAATTGCTCAGGGACTTTCAAGGTTCATAACTCCACATGCCTCATATTTAGTGGCGGAGCTAGAAACTTTGAGGGTCAATTTAGTTAATATAAAATAAAATAAATTATTATATAGAAAGTATAAAATGAGTTATTATATAATATTTTTCATAAAAATTATTGATAAATTAGGTTTATTTCATCATTTACAAAAGAGTCCAATTTTCTTCTTAAACATTTCTTTAGTTCAACATAAAAAAAATGTGTACCAATATATTATTTAATATTAAAATAGAGCATTAATTATAAATAACTAACTAGTATGTATAATAAAAATGAGTTAATAAGAGAAAAATCTTAAAAAAATATATTCTAGAATCATTTATATGTTTCATATTTTCATATCATATATACTATTATATCAAAAGACTTTTATTATTTATTATACATACTATGTATAGAGATAACAAAATTTTTTAAGAAAGTCATAATATAAAAGATACATATAATTATACCAATGTCAAATTTTGGGGGAACCGTGGCTCCCCCTCGTGCCCCTTCCCTCCGCCTCTGCTCATATTAGAACCTCCATGTTTTCACCACTCATCTTGAATAACAGAGAGTGAAACTGAGCAAAGGGGCTTAGTAAGCATGTCTGCCAATGGTGCTGTAAGCAACATTAACAAGTTTAATTTTGCCATCATCTACTTCCGACCAATATTTTATTGGTAAAAGTCTCTTTATTTTAAAAATTTGTGATTGATCTTTTGTAAGTTTAAAAATTTCTGACATCAGATCTTTACCATTAAAAATGTAGAGCTCTAATTAGAATTTTCTCAAACTATAGAAACTCTATTAATTAAATTTTACAAAGACTAATAAAAAATTTCGAAATTCTTACAATTTTAAAATTTCTAATCCATGATAGTGGGTTCCAATACATTATTACAGCACTATGATCTTAATGTAGGATCTTAATTAGATATTTTTAAAATGATAGCAGCCTAATTGTAGTATTTTAAAATATTAGGACTTTTTTTTTACAATTAGATTGTACAAGTTCATACTCAAAAGAGAGTGTTTGAACCCCTCACTTCGAACCACCCTATGCAAAACGAGACATCTTAATCTCCATCCTGCAGACTCTTCTTCCATAAACCAAGGTTAATTAGCCAACACATTTTAGAGCAACTATATTATCTAATGTTATTTAAACACTCAAGAGTGGGTGTTCAAATAATATTTTTGTTCTAACCAAATACAAGAGTCCACATTATATTTCTAACCAAATTATTAGGAATTATTTCAATATTCTTGAAAGTAATATAAGACATGCAAATTAATTTGGCATTTTAGTATAATAATAAGAAGGAGGAAAAAGAATTTGAGAATTTTCTTTTGCATTTATCCGTTTTCTTGGTGTAAATCAATTATGTTATGATAGAGAAAAATTAGAGGCTGTAGAGCCCAGTGGCTTGCTTTTGTGCTTTGCATTATTGTACCACGCGGATCACAGAACTCACTGATTAAAGATTGTGCGGCGTACTAGTTGTCTGGTATTGGTTTCCTGGGTACTTCATGGATGGTCCATTCGCCAAGATCAGTTTTCCTTTCATCGAACAACATTTATCATAGATAGATAATCTTTTTCCTTTTTAATTTTTTTCAAAAAAATTCATACCATTTGGGATTTATAGTTAATTTTAATGCACTATCAATGCATAACTTCTTTTCATTTTATCAAATTAAATTATCTTATTTGAATGACCTTTTTAATAGTGGATATAAGAATTAATTACCTTTATTAATGTGACAATATATGATTGAATGATAATATAAAAAGATTTATGCTATCATTGCATAAAAATTAAACACTTTATCATTATTTAAAAATATAATTTGTGGAAATGGATATGCTTTAAAAAATGAATGACCGAACGTACCGGATAAGACGCATGCCCATGGCGAGGGCCATAGAGTACACTAATGAAAATGTCAAAACTGCTCATGTATTTTGGCAATCCGCGTGTAGGATCTCGGTTGCTGCTGACAAATAAGAGGTTTTTAATGTAAATAAGTTAATTTATTAACTGAAAAATTAACTAGATCAAAACTAGAAACAAAAGGATTCTAGAGTATACTCAATTTTTGTTTTCTTTTACGTGCTACAATATTCCTAAAATTGATAAATAACCGAGTTGTGTTATCGATAAAGTTATTATGAAACACTTTTATTTATCTTTTACGTGGTTATTATGAAACACTTTACTAAAGTAAAAGAGATATAATTATACTGATGTAGTGATTGTTTGCATAACATTTTTCTCACCTGAGAAATTGTGCTTCCTATTATACTTTTATAGAAAGTAACAAATTTCTTACTTTAGTCAGACTTATTTTTGAGACTCTCCAAAGATAAAATAAACAAAGCCTAACCAGATTAGATCATGAGAACGTCATCTGTTTGTGTGTTCAATTTTGTTTTTTTGGTAAATCACCGATATCAAATTAATTGGACTCCAACAAATTTAACTCTCACCATCTTATTATAAGGATAAAATTTTCAAACGCTAGTATTTGTAATTAAAAAATTTCTAACTTGAGACCTTGCTCGCTAGTTGCTAAAATAGAAAAATATCAAATTAGTTGAACCAACTCAACATTAACTGCCCCGTGTAAATTCACCACTGGTAGTGCATTCAAATAATTTTGTCCATTTGTACAATCTCCACATGAACTTATTTTGAGTTCAAACTCTGAGGTAGGGTGATCGTCACAAATATTCAAACCTCGAAGAAGAAAATGTGAATCTCAATTTGCTTGATTGACTTAGTGTTTGAAGTTTTCAACACTCATTTTCCTTAAATAAAGTTCTAAGTTTGAATTTTGTAAATAAATAAAAAATCTAGCACTAAGAGAATTGTTTTCCTTTATATTTAGCCAATCCAATTCGAGTCGAATTTGTTAGAGTCTAGTAAGTTGAGAATACTGATAATTTAGATTAAAAATATCACCAAATAAAATAGGATTGTTTTGGTTACACTGATGTTTTTTATATTATAATCAAATTATTTAGGAAATCACGTACTAATAATTAAGAATTTCAGTTGTATTATTAGTAAACTCTATAAATCAATAAGAAAATATGAAAAATAATTAAAGACTCCAATTATTTAACTGGTGTATCTAGTTGAAGAATTTCATGTTTATTACTATTTACTTTATTACATACACTATTTTTCACTGAAAAATGTAATTAAAATCCTTATTTATTTATGTATCAATACATAAATGTCTAAATAATATGAGCCCAAAAATACTTCTATAAATAAAAGTATTACAACAGTAACTATTGGTGTAACTCAATAACGATTGCAATGCTTAGTTTTAAAAGACTTGCATTGTTTGGTTTCTCAAAGTATCTCTCACTTGACACATGAGAGATTATTAGTCCCTCATAATATAGTCATGCATTTAAGTGGGAACATCTCTGTGTGTGTGTGAATATTGGAATAAAATTAAAGTCAGGATCACATGTTTTAGGGATTTCAACCCCTACCCTCACACTTTCACCTTGTTTAAAAACACTTACATTTTGATCAATTAAAATTGAACAGATATTTGAATTCCCAATCAAATTTTTATCTTGGTAGCTAAACAAGTACTATTTACAAAAACACTATTCAAATCCCTAGACCAATTCTAATGGTAATTTCAACTTTAACATAAGAATATATGAGTTTAAACTAATAAAAATTCACATAATTCATTCTTATTCTCACATGTATATATTTTTTCAATGAATTCTCTCATGTATAAATGAAGATTAGTCTAAGTGACGATTCAAGTGTAACATATGAAATACCTTTTGTTCTTGGAAAAAGCGCTGCTTTGAATATTTTAAAAGCTGTAATATATAGGGTGTGTTTATTCCAGGTTTTGGAAAAAAATATTATAAAAGCTAAATTTTATATAAAATTGAAAAAATTGAAAATTGATATTTTTTCTTAGAAGTTACTAATTTTAGTTTCTACAAAAAAGTTAAAAACTGATTTTTTTTTGAAATTTTAATTTTTTAAAAAATTATCCAAATATACGAAAAGTGATTTTTTTTTCACAAAAAAAGTTATTATTAGCCAAAATAATCACAAACAAACGCACCCATAGTTTCATGATTCGTATAATGCGATCAGTAATCATTTGTATGGCATATTTTGAAAATAGAATTTCCATCCTCAAAATTTTAATGTGCCACTAGTTTTTTGTTAAATGAGTGCCATGCATGAGCTTTTCTTTTTAAGTTTCACTTTTCGAATATGTTTTACCACTGATCGGACCTACAATATGTTACATTTAAGATGTAGTTGGAAATGTGATTGGAGCAAGATAGAACCAATAATGATTATGTTGAAACACAAGTGAAATATGCTAAATTTTGTTACCTGTGAATTATTGTTTCCGAACTGATTAGCTTGATTTATATAATTTCTCCGGGAAAAAACGTTGACAGGCGCGCCTAGAAGAATTATATTTTTTAGATAGTGAAGACTAAAGATGCAAAATATATAATTCTTTTTTCTTCTTGTAAATACAAGATGATAAAGAATTCTGAAGCATACCTTTAGCATCATATGCATCGTACAGCTCCACCATCATTCATTCATTCATGGGGACATGGAAATATGTACACACAGTCTAGTTGCGTGGAAAATACAATACAAGGCAAGGTGGAAAGGTTTAAATTATAAAAGCTTTATTCTTTTGTCTTTTAACCCAAATGCAAGATCGTGTCAATTAAACTACTGCTGGTTACTGTAATTCTTGCATTTCGATGTTATTGGTCCTGCACAAGCATAAAGAAATTGAACTATAGCTAAATGGCTGGGTAAAATTTGATGATAACCAAAGAAGAAATTTTCTTAACAAACGTTTCAAGGTGCAGCCCACCAACGATAATTTTTCATACATTAGTATTCTAGTTATATTTAATGCTTAATTATACGGATGTATTTGATTGATAGGCAAAAGTAGGATGCAAATCTATAAAAATTTGCATCTTATTTCTGACCCAACCAAACATATCCTAAATCTGAAAAGAATTTAACCTTAGTCCGTTGCATATATATATTGCCAACAAGCATAAATTACCCACCCTAGATGTATAACTAACAATTCGTTTTGCGCTTCATTACTATTTTTTTAATTTCTAAAAATCTCTAATTTTCACAATAACCCAGGCAACATGCTAAAGTAATCATCCAACTCCCTAAAAAATAGAACCATAAAGTAATCAGATATTAAGAAGTGCTGATAGCAGCAGTTTTCAAATTTTGAAGTGAAGTTAAGGTCAAAGCAAAGTATTACTAGTCTCAAGATAAATTAATCAGTTAGAACTGGATCACTTACTTCAGGCACCAACAAATCAGTCCGTGATGTGAAACCACAGTATACCATACAAATAGCCAAAACCATAGAAGTCAAGCCAGTGCTTCCCCTGGATATTTCGAACTTATTTTGAGATAAGAAATTAATCTAAAGCGTTTTAGCATCACGTAGAAATGGTCAATTCCACAAATGCTACTATAGAGAGAAACGAAACAGCACACCACAATCGAGTTAAAAAATAATTTCATGTATCTCAGTATCAACTGGTGTACATTTTTCCCTGACAAAATTATGGAAAACGACTGAAAGTACAACTTATATATACATATTCCAAAAACATTTGTAAAATTAAAAAGCTGGTCATGGCCGAACTGATCGATCTGAAGACAGAAAAGAGAGATTTTTTCTTTACAAAAGATTATAAATGAATAAAGAGATAACTGAATAGGGAGAAAAGAGAAATATTGTTACCCCATATATCCATGAAGCAAAAGCATAGAGTGATGTGTGGTAATAGACAAAGTTCCACCAAAACGTACAGACATACCTTCTGAGCTTTGCAGGGTGGGAAGCGATCAGTTTTCAGTACAAATGCCAGAAAGGTAGTGAAAGCACTCAACTCCATCATTACTGAAACATTAAACCTCAAAATGGCACAAGAAAGGATTACACTGCATTACCAGAGACAGAGGCCCAATTGTCTATGCTTACATCTGACTCAAAAACATAGTTCAGCTGCACTTAACTATTTCCACAACCACACCAAGAACCATCATGATGTTGATTATCACAGTTACTACCACTAAACATAATAATTTAAAGAGAAGGTTAACAACTTGATGATGATCTAGTAAGTTCCTCTATTTTTGCAGACAAATAAAAACATAATTATGGGGTTCACCTGATCTTTTGCTCCAAGCCGATAACACAGTTGTGTTGTGATATCAATTCGAGTAGAACCTGATAATATTAGTCATTTATTGCTGCTGCAGCATCATCAAGATTCTCATATCAAAGGGCTAATTGGTTTGAAGCAATAAGGGACCACCTCAAAGCAAAGCCCCCTAAAGCTTGTGAATCTTGATGATGCTCCACCAGCAAACAGTGACTGATTTCTTTAGTTTAGGTCTCTGTGACCACCATAACCACTACTCCATGCAAAAGAGAAGGTAACAAAAAAACACAAAAGATAAATAATTTTTTTTTTTAAAAAAAGGCAAGAGCCGGTAACAAAGGGATGAAGTGGGAAGAGGAAGAATAAGAAGAGCAGAAAGAACAGCCCTAACCCTAACCCTAAAAATCTAATCCAATTAGTGAAGCATAGGGTCAACTTAAAGAAAGCAGGGACAAGTAATGTGAGGCCTCAAAACGCTCAACCCCCATCTGTATGCGTAGGCCTAAAAAACAAACGAGACCCACTTGGTAGTGTTAATTATGGGACTGATAAGTCTCTGTACAAAAAGAAGGCTATCAAAAGTACTACTACGTGCAGACAAGGAGGAACTGTTGAAAGGTCAATTAAGAAGAAAAGGCAAGGGAGAGAGCCATAATCATGGGGGCAAACCAAGAAACTTTACAACCAAATATCAGAACCAAAATGAGGGATTTGAAGAGAAGTAGAGAAGTGAGAGTGAAGAAGGTTGAATGGTGTATATATAGAGAGAAAGCTCAAGTAGGGATGGGAAAGAGAGTGAGAGCGAGGGTGTGTGTTTGTAAGTAATAAATGAGGGAGGAGATTGGTTGGTGCTTAAGATCTGTCAGTCAGAGTGAGATAGAGACACACTGAGAGAGAGAGAGAGAGAGAGAGAGAGAGAGGGGATGTAAATGTAATACCCACAACAGTTATCCATCGTAATCCTAGGCACCAAATTTACCAAAAACTTAAAACTCTCTGACCCAATCCTTCTCCCCACAGATGGAAACAGAATAAAAGCTACCATCACCACCTCTGAGATTTGGAAAATATGCAAAGAGAAGTGTGAGGGGAGGGAGGGGAAGGGGAATGAGGTGGCGTTTGGGATTGGAGCAAGTGGGTTTGCGTCCTCCACAAGCGTTTTCAAAGTGGGGGGCCGGAATTGACAGGGCCTGCTGCCTGCATCCTCATCACCCCCCACCCCCTGACCTGATCCTGACCCTTAATTGCCCCCTCTCCTCTTCCCCTAGGGTTTCCCCTTGTCTTCCATTATCTCCCCACATTTCCCTGCCTCCTTTTCACTATTTACTTGATGGTAGAAAGAATATTAGATTACTGGTTTTGATCCAGGCATGCACCATCGGTATCTAAACATTATTACTAGAGACCTGACTAATTCGATCAGATCCAACATTGTTTCTGCAGGAAATAGGGTCTCCCAACAAGAATATTTTTATTTTAAGGACTCTAACTCGAAATCTATGACTAAGGGACCAATGCACCAACCAACTGCGTGTTGATATGAGTTATTTTATCACTAATGTTATTTGGACATCTAAGGCGGATATCCTATTTGAGCATTCACTTTATCATTATTGGAAGAAATGGATGAAGGTGAGTAGATATCTCAATCTCATCCAATAGTAATAAAGTGGATGGATGTTCAACACAGTTGAATGTTCCAATAACATTATTGTGTTTTTTTTATTATAACATATATTGGCTCTTTGTACTTTTAAATTCACCGTCTTCCCTTGGCTCAATGGCTCACCCTTCAACAATTAATGTTCATGTCATGTTCAGTTTGACTGTCTTTTGTTTTTACTAATTATACATATCCCATTGGGTTAGGCTAGCTGTCATAGCCACATATATTCGGTCCATACTCTTGTGTGTTTAATTAACATTAAGGTGGATGAAACGCCATGGGGTGTGGCCAGTTTTATTTGTTACAGTACCCTTCCAATTTATGTTATGGGCTAAGCTGCTAAAGCAAGACATTAAGATATATGTAGCTCAGTAGTTATCACCTTTCGGCTCCATGGGCCATCTGCTTTCTTATTTCATATATGTATGCATCTCTTCCGGCTACCAGAATATATGTTTGGTGCCTATATACTTGCACCAAGCATTAAAATAGATTTTTAATTCCTTTCATTATAAAAGAGAATCTACATGATATTATTATTGGCTTAATTGAATAGAATCACAGTATTTCTTTTTTCGAAACCATCGTAAATAAATTAATTAAATTATTATTATTTTTTTCACTTTTATTAGCTCTTGGGAGAAAGAGGGGTCAATTAAGGTTTGTTTGTGTTATTACTTTATGCATTTCCGGTCTGATCAAAGAGATTTTATTGCATTTAATCACCTTCACTCTATAGTGTTATATTCATCCATTTTCATATGCCGGATGCCAAAGTGATGAGAATTTCCTGCAATCTTGGAGCACATTTAATGTGTATTCTATAAGTTTGTATAATTACTCATTTTCTCTTATATTCCATTCTTTTCATTTCGTTGTCCAAAAACAAAAAAATATATAGATTAAGAAAATAATAAATGTATCTTGATAATAATAAAAAGTTATATGAGTGGACTATATTATTCCTATTAAAAGTATACATTTACATTATTATAATATTATTGAAAAATAAACAAAATTAATTTTATTGAGGATAGTATTGGAAAGAAAAAATTTGATGCTTCATGATATAAGAAATAAACAAATGTTTTTGTAACAAAAAAATTAAGAAAAATGGACAGATGATTTAAAAGATGGAGCAATATAATACTCCTTCACAATAACTGCTGGATTTTGACTTTAAAATGTTTCAGAATATCTGCCTAGTTAAACTATCTAGATAGCATTAATTTTTTTCTTTTATTTATAATTGCTTAGTGTTAATGTGTTAGCTATGTAATCAACACATTTATCAATAGAAGTAATATTGACTATATAAAAATAGTTTTGTCAACTCATGTAATTTTCTATATGTACTAATATATTTTTTTTCTTTTATTATGTGTATTGTTTGAAACAGATGAAGTATTCAAACGTTATTAAAAAAACATAAAATGAATAATGGTTATGCATATTTATAAAACAGGCAATAAATGTCCCACATGAGAATGCGCAAACCATGAATCCTAGATGTATAGATACCAATTTGACCAAAACTATAGTATACCAAGTGCAGTATAATATATCACACATGAAAGTGGCCTAAATGCATTAAAAAAAATGTAGTAATTTAATTTAACCACATTTTTTAATATTTATCCATACTTTATAAATGTGACTAAATAATCAGTACACGGTACATTATATTTCACCTGGTATGCTATAAAAATCAATTTGTAATGTAGCCTTGTTAATAGTTTTCAAATTCCTCGTATGCCAGAGAGATGCACACACCATGAATCCCAGTGTATAGATGTCATCTACATACTAAAGTGGAAAATTCTAGTATAGTTTATAAAATAATTTTTAAAACTATACAATAGATAAATAGATGATGAATAAAAAAATATACACCGTGAAAAAATTATTCAGCATCTGTAACATCGTACTCTGTCATATCAGTTTTCGCCGACCACGTTCCTGCGACAAAATAATAACATTCTCTATTGCACTAACAACCGTAAATAATAGTATAATACTAATTGTGTGCTTTTATATTTATAACTAGATTATGACCAGTTGTATAGATAATTAAATTAAGTAGATATATAATTTTAAATTATATATTTGTAATAAAGAAGTAAATAATAAAATAAATTGTCTATAAATTATATATAAATCATTGATTAACTTATGATGATATAGCATTTAATATATATTTATAAATACTTCCTTATACACAATATGACCAATTTTATTGGTGTTCTTCGAATCACTATCATATATAAGAATCTTCAATCCTTTATGGTTGGTTACTTTAGAAATTACAACATATATGGCCATAACTAAAAATTCTCTCCAAAATGATCAAACCAACATTTTCTCTAGAATTGTGTATCAATACATAAAATTATATAATAATAATAATAATAATAAGCTTTCAATAAAAATTAATAAAATAGATGATATTATCAAAATGCATCTATAAGGAATGATAAAAATATATTATTAAAATATATTTTGAGTAACAAATATTTATGACAAATTGATTAAACAAATTCATCATCTTATCCCTTTACTTGCACTCTCTTATTCTTAAATAAAGAAATTACTAAGAATTTATGTTAAATAAAATAGATTCATAAGCATATTTATATTCATTCGAGTGAATATTTGTAATGGTTTTCATAAAAAAATAATTCATCATCCTTATCCTCACTTCTCCTTTTTTTCTTGAGTAAGGAAATATAACTTCAAATTCATATTAAATAAAATAAAATTTAAAATATAACGAAATATGAATTTATTAGTGTAATAAAATTTAATGAGAGGTACATCAACAATTTGAGTGATAATCTATAAAAAAAAAAAAGTTACCATCACCTCATTCGAATAGTATCATACTAAATATCATTCAGTTAGCTCTAAAAAAGTTATATACTTCCTAGTAGAAGAAACATATTGACCTCTTCCTCATACACATGATTTTTTTATAAGTTTAATTACATTTCATAAAAAGTTTTAGATATCATAAAAAGCAAAAAAAAATTGTAAAATAATTTTGCAGAATATTTGATATAATAACTTTATTTATTTTAATTGTATTTAAATTAATCATATTTTTAATTCTATGTTTGTATCTAAATAATTTACCTCTTATAAGGTAAAATATATTAATATATTAATCATTTATTTAAATCAAGAGGTGACAATGCACAAGAGATGCAATTTTTGGAGGAAAATCTGTGTTAAATGAGTATCAAACACAATATAGTATGTTTCCCTTTGGCATGACTTTTCAATTAGAGTGAAAGTTAGCCATCTTTGTTAATGTGTCACTTTATGATTTGATAACTATATAAATTTTTTTTATATTAGTGTATTAAAATTAAATCTTTTTTATACTATAAATTTTTTAAGAAAATAAATGAACATCTTTTAATATTACATTGAAGCATAAATTCATTTTCATCTAAACGTAAAAGAATTGAAATTTTATTTTAAAAGAATTTATTTAAAAAGGTCAATGAAAAAAATTCTTTCTTAGAAGTTATAATTTTTTATTTTCTAGAGAAAGATATTTTTTATATAGTTTAATTTTGATATATTACAGTGAAAAAAAATTTAATATTGTCATCCAATCAAAATTTTCCTTTTGTATGAATTTTCAAGTAATGCACGTGAAAATTAACCATATTTACTACGTGTTATTATATGTTTGAATGTCTATGAAAAAATTTGTATACAGCTAGTATATTAGAATTAAATAATTTTTTATACTATAAAAAGAAAAGATGTTTAAAAATAAATGAAAATCTTTTAATATTACATCCAAATATAGATTGACTTGGTTGTATCAAACTTACACACGTGAATTTGGTTGTGCCATTATATTGAGCACGTACAATAATAGTCAAAGTCTTAAACTTGCAAAATTAGATAACCAAAATTTGGTGTAACTTTTGGAGGGAAAATTCTTTACTATTGTGCAACAAATGTCATCTATTAAGTTAACTATTCAACTTTTATATATAGAAGATAATAGTTACTTGAAGTAAGGCACAAACTTTTAACTATCACAAAATTAAAATATTTGAAAATAAGTGATAAAATTGAAAAAAAGGTTCAATAATTGACTATAAAAATAAGGAAAATGTTTTTTCAAATGAGTAAATATCCAATTTAGTCATTAAAAAAAATTATGCTAGATAAATTGGTCTTCCCAACAAAAAACCCATGTGATCCCAAAAATTTTGAAATGTAAGACAAATCAGTCCCTCCATAAAATTTATCCATTCAAACTTAGTGGAATGACATACGTGAGTAATGTGACCTATTAACTTATTTACATAGCACGTTACACATTGAAATCATACTTGTATCCCTTTTGGTAATACAAAATGTTATTTTAACACTCCAAAAGTATATATTTATTAAGACATCCGTTTTATCATATTAGATATGATGGTGGTTTCGATGCACCTCATCCATTTATCATAGAAATACTGAGAAATGGGTGTCCGTCTATCACAAAGTGGGTGTCTAAGGTTGTTATAATAATACTACTCTCTAGTAATATGTCTAGTTAATATGGCATGGCAATTATAATTAAAGTGCATGAAGAGAGCCTAACTCAAAAGATTAGTTCATTATGTGGGAGAATTTCATGGCTTAAATGCCACATTGAGCTTGCTTATTTGCTCAATTGTAACTTTAAAGAACAAATGAGTCATGAATCATCTTTTTTAAAAGTTTAAACTGATGAGAAAATGTACATAAATAATTTTGTACTTGAACAACAACTTCAATCTATCAATATTGACCTGTAGTAGCCTTTTCTCTCTAGGTAGTTTTTGTCTTCTATCACTATTCAACATAATATGATCACAATTGTACTTTAATCCAGTTTTAGATAGCCCCCTTTCATAACTCATCTCTCAAAGAAAGCATCAACTTTTTGACTTAAGCTCATTAAGAGAGTCAAACCCAAAAGATTAGGGCTTTAGGTAGGAAAGTTTCACAACTCAAATAACACATTGAACTTGCCTATTTGTTTAATTGTAGGACTTTGAATAACATGTATCCACAAAGAAAGTTAGAACATCACTTATGTAGATTATTCTTATTCTTATTTTATTTTTCCCTAGACAATTTGCTAGATGTACTGGATTAGAACATGGTTTGAGGCCTCGATCAATCCTTGAAAAGCTTCAATAGAGGCCCCACAAGTTGACCACGTACGTGGCATAGAATCCATCCACAGATTCTTCACCCATTTAGCCTAAATCCTTATTATCAAGCACGATTTAATGAGGTTTTTTATGATCTTGCAATAACTTAAATCCCAAACATATCTTCCTTTGATACGTTATGGAGCGTATCTTTTATCTCATAAATCCCACATAAATCTCCTTATTTAATTAAGGAAACACAATTGAGATCTTGTCCCCATTTATCCATGGGGAAACATAGCTATATAATCCCCAGGTATAATCTAACTCATAATTCCTACCTATATACCTCCCTATCTAAGCCCGTTACTCATTTAGGCATCAAAGTGTCTTTGCTATTACCCTACTGCCTACAGATACTTAGAGGAACATGCCCTTTTGCTAATTCCTAGGTAAAAGAACAATGGATTTTTTTAAGCTTCTAATTTGAGATATAGGAAGTTTTGATTCAAGCAATAGTCTTAGGTCGTTATTTTAATTTGTGCCCTTCATGTCACTTAGGTAGTGTTTGGTAAATGTCGTGGATAAAATATAAAAAATATTGAGGTCAAAAACGTATTTTGAGAATAGGACAGATTAAAAAACCTCAAAATTGTCTTTATCTCATGGCAATTTTTAAGCTAATTTTCACACTTCCCAAAAAGAAGGACACTTGGGACATCTCTAAGACAAATTTAAAATTTTGCCCTAATAATATTCCTTTTAACATTTTATATTCCATTTTTGCCCTACTCACTTTTCAAGTTTTCATCAATTTATTATAACATAATAACCATATTCATCTTTTTATCAAAAACTATGTCTTGTAAACTATACTCAAACATAGTTTTGTCTCTGTCTCTACCGTCTCACCGTCTCCACCATTTAATTTCGTCTCAAGATAAATACCCAACACAACCTTTTTGAAGAGGGTTTAGCTAAAGGCCAAACAAACTCAAAGAAAGTCGTTTGATTATATGAAATTAAAGGTAATAGCGAAAGATAGTTTGATTGAAAAGAAGAGAGAAAAAGTTAAAAATGAAAATTCAACTATAACCTTATATTAGACAAGTTTATTAAAATTTTGGTTTTTTTTTTCATGGATTTAATTTCCATATGCTTTTAGTATAAAAGTATTTTACACATACAATCGTATATTGCTATATCAATCATGATAGTTGACTTTCATATTTACTACTTGAAAAATCATTCAAGTAGTAAATATCAACTTATTAATGATAACAACGTTGATTCACATTCATATATATAAAACATTAATAAATATGTATCCATCTTTATAAAATAAAAAAATAATAATAGTAATAATAATAATACTAGTAATAATAATAATAATAGTAATAATACGTATCCGTGTTACATGTGTGTACTTATTAGCTAGTTGCTCAAAGAACACCTTTATTTTTTTTGTCTTAGTTAAGTATGACAGATTACATACTATACAAGTAGAGGACCACAAACATGAATAAAAAAAATGTTATTTTTACTAAAATAATATAACCAGTATATTATTTTTTAGTAAATAAATAAATTATATTACTTTATTTTATTTAATATAAAGATTTTAAAAATACAATTGTTTTAACATTTTTTGTCAACATAGTTGGATAAATATATATGAATTTAAAGCGTGTAGAATCGCGAGCCATCAAATATCACTTGGTTGACCTGAAAAAGTCACAAATCACAGTCAATTTCCCCTTTAACCTGCTTATGCGCAATAATTTAAAACATAAATCACAAGATAAAGGCTGGATATCTGAAAGCATTATGGATATTACTCAATAATGGAGTAAAGGTCTTGAACCAATCAATTTATATAAATTCCCGGTACTTGAATACGCAAAGAAATGTCGCACTAGCAGTTGCTACAAAAAAGATTCCAAATGCGTGATTCCTTGTAGGTTTAATCCATTCGGTCAAATAAATGTTTAGTAACAGTTCTATCAAAAATGTTCAATAACAGAAATCATTTTATCATTTTATTTCTAAAACCAATCTGTTTGTGGCATTTAGGGGTGTTTGGTAGGAGATAATCTATCTAGATTATTGATAATGTAACTTAAAATTATTTGAGTCTATAATATTGTCTTGTTTAGTTAAATCATATCAATCTAGATTAACTCATGGGGGGTTGTCTATGTGGATCACCTCATGGATTACCACCAGGTGGTAATCCTCATATTATTATTATTATTATTAATAAGTAATAATTAAATAATATTATTACTATTAATAATAACTAAATAATAGTTTATTATTAATTAATTAATAATTTTAAATAATAATTAAAACTGTTATTTATATTTAATTCTTATAATAATTATTATTATAATAATTAATGATATTAATAAGTATTAGTATTATTTCTATTATTAATAGTTTATTGGTAAAAGCATATATTATATAGTAATACTTATGATATACCAAAGAAGATAATGTGCATTACCAATTAGATTACCTGCATATACCAAACGTTGCACTTTAACATTACCATTGATTTAAAAGGCGACAATATTTCTATGGGATAATTTAGATTACCAGGAATCATGTAGGTAATGTACCAAACACTCCCCTTAACATATACTTGGGGATAATCTTTTGGTTATTTCATGGCCAATTAAAGCTAGGTTTGACATTGTTATGGTCTTTTAAGAGTTGCTAAGTTCTTTGGATTCTTAAACTCTCTAAAATGGATAATAGTATTATTTGGTAAAATAAGATAAAAGTTACTCTCAATAAGCAGAAGCCACAATTGTAGTGTTTAATAATTATGCTCCAAACACCCAAGATGACAATAATGAATATAGATATTAAATAGGGTAATTTATATTAAGTTTATATTAGTATTTTTCATTTTAGAGAGCAAAGCCAGCTTCTAAAATCACTTCATGAGGTGCTTTCAAAAGCACCATGATTTTTAAAAGCTAGGAGTAAAAGCACCCCAACTTTTCAATTTACCAAATAGATAAATTGACTTATACTTGTCATAAGCCAAAACACTCCTCTAACAAGCATTACCAAACTGCTTAAGCGTTGATTGTAGGATTGAAACATTGGTGATTAGGCTTGTGGCATGTTTTTTCTCTTTAAATAAGACTAGTCTTGATGGGGCACTGAAAAGTGTATCATGTCCTACAAGCAATAAAGTTATGAGAAGAATATCATTTTCACATAGATTAACATGATTGATCATCAGTCCCCTAGTCAAACACTATATAAACGTTAAATTTAAGAGCCCAAATTCAATTTTAAATTCAAAAGCAAATAAACAAAATAAAATCTAAGCTAAGTACTAATAAGGGACTTGGAAAGATTATGATTTGAAAGAGTAAAGAAAAAGAAAGGTGCTATGATTTTGATTTCACCTAGTTGTTCCTATGAGTATTGAATTCCAAATAATCTAATAAAGATCTATCTATTCAATTGATGGGGATTTCCTAATTTAATTTATACCCACTTCTTTGGCATACTAATCCTCTTTAAATCCTAATTCACTTAATTGCTTAACATGAACCTTAGATCCAAAGTCATTTTGTTTTATAAAATCCAAATTTCATAAATCTCACGCAATTGTTAATCTCTATTCTTAGACAATCATGAACTATGGTTCATATCCCTAGGTCTAGTTGAGCTATATATGTACCAATTCTACAATTGCCTACATAACTCACTGGATCAATTTATGGGTGAAAAGCATTATAAGAACAAAGATATAAACTCAATTGAAGGAAAAGAAAGAATATCTCAACATGAATCAAGAGAAGAAAAGAAAGATGAAATCAAACACATGGGTCTTCTTCTTAATGTAGCTACCAAACCTTAGCAGAGTTTCTTAATCTCCCCAAATTGGCCAAGGAGGTTGACCACCAAAAGATCATCTTTCATCCTTAAGATGTTGTATTTATAGCTCTCATTGTGTAATTTCGTACTCCCTTGGGCCTATTCACCTATTGTTGGTACTTACGGCATCGAAATAATCAACTTTGGGCATCATATCTCTTAATATAATTAAAATTAGCTCTCAAAGGAATAAATAGATGCTGGATTTATGAGAAAGTTTTTCAATTCCATAAGAATTACCTCAATTTGACTTTTGTAACTCGAGATATTTACAAAATATGATGTGGAGATCAGGTTGGACAATGTATGTCAAGTCTAAGTTGTATTTCCTTTTTTAATTTTGTACATTAGAATTGAGGTTTGAACCTATAACCTCGCAATAAACTACTCAAATACATCACCACTAACTTAATCATAACGGCTTACTATAAGTTTTATTTAAATACAATATAATTCAGAACTTCTATCCTCATGATTAATCTATTTATTTTTTATCATGTAAATAAAAGCTACAAGCATCGGAACATTGGAAGAAACATTTCAAATTTCCCAGTTATTCTAACTTCTTACCCAAGTCTTCAACCTCTTTAATTACAATAGAGATTTCTCTTTTTTTCCCATGGTTTTTACTCCAATAGCAGACCCTTTGAGATGTGAGCTCTTTTAAGAAAGTAAATCTCTTATCACAAAACTCTTTTATACACATTGTCAGGTAATTACAACACATAATTTCATTGCTAGTGACAATCAAATTGGAAAACTCCTTGAAAGAATGATATTAACCTAATGTTATGCCTATATACTTGTAGAAATGCTATTTAAACATAAAAAGTGGGTGTCTCAATCATCTTTAAATGTGATAGTGGTCCCACTCATGCCACTTGTTATTACATTTAAGGGTGATAAATTAAATGTTCCAAGTTTTAGATGTTCAAATAGCGAAACTCGTATATGTTGAAATCGTGTAGTCATGAAAAATTCTTTCTTTTTTACGCTTATTTGGCTTGCCACGATAATCACCTTGCGTTGGAAAAAAATTCAATTAAGAAAAATTAAAAGTATTTGGTTTAGTATTTTACTTTTGGAAAAAGTGTTTCGCTTTCATAAAAATTGATTATGGTGGAAGCTAAAAATATTAGCTTGTACTTTTTCATCTTACATCAAATCTTCTAAACTCACTTGTCTAACATCTTTCAAAACACAAATCAATTCTTTCAAAACCAATTCTTTTAACATTAATTCCTTTAGCATCGATTATTTAAAAAACAATTCTACCAAAATCTAAATTTAACAGACCCTTATTCATTTTTGTTAAGACAATTGCCATGTAGCTAGATAATCTTAGCCCAAATCCAGGGTAGTATTGAATAATAATGCACACTCAATTGGGTACCACAATCCACAGTCTTACAAATTTCTTATTCTCTAGGACAACCTATCAAGTTGTATAGCATCTCTCTTATGAAAATGTATTATTAGAAAACTTTTTACCCTTTTATAGCATTCGTAGTACTTTCTCCATCCTTGAATAATTGTCATTTTAAAAATTTACTTTGTCTAGAAATAATTATCCATTTCAAAATTTTAGATAGTATTAATTATTTTTTACCAATAATACTCCTATTAAATATTATTGACTCATTAGTTAAGGAGGAGAAAAGAAGTTGGAGTTTGAAAAGAAACAAGGGCAAGTTAATAAATTATTCTTAATTTTTACTAATATTGATATTTTACTGATCATTTCCTTAATTTCTGATAGTTATTTAATGACGGAAAAAGTATTAAATTACGTTACGCTGCCAATATAGTTAAGTTACAACACTTATTGAAATTATTCATGAACAATTGTAAAATTACAAATGAAAATTTGACTAGTCGATGTGAACCTATAATCGCCATGTAATTATGAAGAATATCAAAATCACAATATCACAGTTGTATTCACAATATTTATCATTAGTGTTTTATGCTTTACATGTTGTTGTTTCAATTTTTACTAGTAAAAGAGAGGTAGAGCTACATTTGATTAGAGAAGTGTTATATTTCAATATCTAGAAGGTGGATATTCCTTGAAACAATCATTGGATGTGATGGTTTAATAAGAGAAGTAGAGACCACTATAACATCTAATAGTTTAAAGTGGATGTCTCAGTTACATCTAATTTTTTGATGTTGAAATAACATTTTTACAGATAAGTCCTAATCTTAAATTAGAGTTAACCACTCTTAACCTTCTCAATTTATTTTTTTCAAAACCAAAAAAGGAGAGAGAAAATAGCTGGAGCTTAATCTCGACTTTAAGTGTAAGAGCAATTCCAATGAAAAGTCCCAAATTAGATTCTACTTTTGGCCGAGCATATGCCCCATTAACAATACTTAAAGTAAAATTGGACTTGAAGTGAGATCTTCTTTAAAGGTCCCAACTTTGATATCAATTTTGGTCTCACATACATTTTTTTTTTCAAATTAAACTCAAACAAATAAATATTTAACACATATAATAAAATTTACATGATTTTTTTTTTTGAAAAAATAGTTTCAGGTATTTGGGACATCACAACTTAATGGGACACATCCCAATTTTTGCATTTGCTCCAATGGAGATGATTCCATCAAACCAATCCCAATTGGCGGGCCATTATCTGCAAATGGGACGTATAAATTTACCCATTGGAGATGCTCTAAATGACATTTTCACGTGTCATGCATATTTTAAGGTTTCATTTTTCAATAATGTTATTTCACCCCACACTTTCAAATTTGAATGTCAGCCTTTGAAACCTTCACCCCCATACATTTTTATATTTTTTTATATGACAATAAAATTTAGTTTGAGATGCAAATTTATTTTTCATCTAGGAACATGAATTTTTCAAAAAAATATTGAACATTTATTAAAATATTTACAGATTACCACTTAAAAAAACTTTAAAATCAAACAATGTACAAATAAAATACTGATTAAATAAGCCAATTCACCGACTCATTCATCTTTGTACTTGTACTTAGAAAACACAAAACCTCAATTATTCAATGTGAAACTTCCTAGTCCTATCTCTTAATAGTACCCTTAGATCAATCCTATATATTAGTAATAGGGACTCTTTCAACTTAATCAAGTACGACACTTTGATTCTAGCAATATAAGTCATACATGTCCAAGATAAAAGCGGTGTTTAACAACAAAACCTAGGTAACCATAGAAGGCACTAAGGTTTTGAAAAGGAAAGGCTACATATAAATATGGTAGACACTTGTATCCTGTAAATGTAAGTGGGCTTTTAGCTCAGCCGAGGAGGTAAACTGCTGGCAACGGTAAGAGTCCAAACTCCAAGGGGAGAAGGGTGCAGCTATGTGCCCTTAGGTCACATTGACAGATAATCAGAATGTTCCTGCCACACATTTTTTCGTAGCCAATCGCAATCTGCAACAGTAAGGTAACCCCTCCCTCATGGTCATTGTTATTGGTGAGAGTAAAAGAAAGAGAGTGATGATGTGACATTGATGTGGCTGCCCCTGTACGGATGGATGGAGGGAAGACAAGCGTTGGACACGGAGAAGTGGATGGATGCTACTCTCCTATGCGCCACTCATCTAATCTAAACTAACATCATCTTCCTCGGACCTACTTTAAGCTTTTTACATACAGTTCTATTATATCAAAATTTAATAATTAATAATTCATGTCATGTTAACACAAGCGATTCCTTGGTGGCATCGCCAATTCCTTTGACTCGTAATGAGAGGTGATTTGTCATTTTGGTGTTTTTGGATCATGTCAACACAGGTAAGTAGTGAGTTTCGTTGGATTTGATCAATTAAATTGAATATTTCCTTTCAACTTCATATGATCTCGCTTAAAATATGTATATTGACATTTGATGAGATTTAATATAATTATATTTGATATTTTTTTGTTCTATAAACTTGTGGCAACATATTATAATCAAAAGCTAGTTTATTTTAAAAATTTTATTATAAACAAAATTAGCTGATGATTATTTTAGAATTATTATACTTTTATCAAATTAACCCTAAACATTAAATATTATATAATATATATATATATATATATATGAATATTTTTATACTTTGTTTTAGCAATTTATCATACAAAAAAAAAATCTATACAATCCAAACAATAAGAATTATCTTAAAACCACTCTTTAACCGTAGTATCTAAACATAAATTGATTCTAACATATAATTGATTATATCAAAAAGTGATTATACAAATAATTGATTATTGAAATAATTTTATGGTGCATTGGAATGAGGCTGTTTTTTTGCCTCAATCACTTTTAACTTTTCACCAAAATCACTTTTCAAATATTTGAATAATTTTTTAAAATAATTAGAATATAAAATATTAGCTTTTCAACTTTTTGCAGAAGTTAAAAAATAGCAAAATAGCTTCTGGAAAAAAAATTAATTTTTAACTTTTTTAATTATATATAAAATTTTTGTTTTATAATCACTTTTTTAAAAATCTTAAAAGGACAAACTCTTAATCATACAGTTCTTTTAACACACACACACTTAATGTGATTGTTCTTGGACATAACAAATTTTTTTTGACACGAACAAGAACATCAAATGAAATGAATTATTATAAATAAGTTTCACATATTTATATTTCATAGCTATTTAAATTGTAAGTGTTAAAGCCGTATGATTGATCTAATAGTAGAGAATTTAAGTAATACATATGAAATCTTATATTCAAACTTCATTACAATAAATATAATTTCAGAAATATAAAAAAAGGTAAGTGTTCCATTCAATATCCCTATTTTAGGTTCAAATTGCAGCATTGTTTATTCATATGATATGATTGGCAATGCACACGATTAATCTAACATAAATTATCTTTCAATCTATAGAAAAGCACATGCGTTTGCATCAGTATTCTGTAGGCTGCACCTTAAAGAATCCTAGACTGAAAGAAAGGATCGATTTAGGTTCCTAGGTCTCTTTGGAATTGATGATTCACCATTTTTGTCATGAGAAGTTGATGTTTTAATTTCTAATTAATCCAATAGTTGGTTTGCGGTCCTACTTGAGCAAGCTCAGAACTGGTGACCAAGCAAGTAATGCTACGTAGATTATTAATTAGTAATTCATATAAATTTTTGCTATAGATACAATTTGACATAAATACCATAGGTACAGCAAGTAATAATTAAGAAACAGGAAGTTAATTACAAGGTACTTTTAAGAGTTATTTCTATATCTTGCCATGGCTTGATATCAGTCAGTGACTTCTCAATCTCTCTTGATGTATAATTATTCTTCAGCGATGACAATGCGCCTGGTCATTAATTAATAATGCAGACAAATAAGAATTAATCAGTTGGTAAACTATTATTGCTTAGTGACAAGATGATTTATATATTGTTTGCCATTTGTAACAAAGTGGCAAAGATTTCTCTACTTCAAATAAAACTTGAAACTAATCCCACACGTATGTTGTTGCAATTTATTTTCTGGTTTCTTTTACCGCTGGAAACAACCTTTTACTGGCATGTCATGTCAAACTGCTTTTTGATTTTGAAAATTCAATAATGATATTTGAACTTCCAATAGTAATTATCCATTTGACATCCATCTGATACAAAGGTGGAGAGGACAATCAACGAGTAAGTGGAAACCACATTCCATCCGATTATAATACGATAAAGGGGATTGCTCTAATGCTGTCGTTGGTTAATGGAGTTGGTGCTGTTGATAGTTGCATGGAATGGAGAGATGACATTTGGATGAGTGGGATCCAAGTGCTCAGGAGAATGGACTGTGTTGGATCAGGAAGTTAAAATGGTTAACATACTCTTTTACTTTACTAATTGTTACACAGAAAAGAAAATAAAAGAAAGAATGAAAATTCAAAATGGAATTGAAGTGAAAGTAAGGGGGATTAGGTGAAGCCCACTACTTCTTATCATCCCTCGTAAAAAGGTGAACAGGCTCAAAAATTACATCTTTCACGGCAACTTTTATCTCCTTCCCCCTTTTCTCTTCTCGTTTTCTACATATGGCTGTGATGTCGGAGAAACTAAGGTGGGGGCATGTGCATTGTAGATCTTCTTTTTTCATAAAATTCATTTCTTTTAGAAATGATAATATCCATTATAAAATTACATACTATGAATCCTCCATTTCTATGACAAAAAGGAGCTTCAACTCCTTCCCAAAGCAGTGAAAAAAACTTATCTTTGTTCAAAGTTTGGATTTTTATTATTGGTTATTGTCTTGGAAAGACTTGATTCCATGGTTATGACATGGTTTGGGATAAGTTTGTGCATCTTCCAGAAAAAATATCAACATTTCTTTGTGTCAAGAAAAGATCAAAATTCAGAAAGCATTTACCGAAAGTGATAGAACTAAAGTGTGGGGTGGCTTAAGATTTGGGGGTGGAGTAGAGATGATTTTGTAATTTTATCGTGTTTGGGTGTAGAGATCTTTTCAATCCTAATTTGGGTGGTGCTCATATAGTGAGGAGAGAGATGTTGGCTGGAACACTAGCTGGGAGGAGGAGTGTTGGTGTGGGTGATGGCCTCTGGCAACAGCATGTGCTGCAGGTGGCGGAAGTAGCTGGTGGTCAGATGAGATAGAAACGAAGAAGGATACCGAAAGATTGACAGAAAAAAGACGATGTTAACCTTTTTATAAGAATAATATTTGTTTTACACTAAAATTACACATCATATATTTTATTATCATTAGAATTAACAGATTAAATTACTTTTCATCCCATTCATTTATCACATTTAATAAGAGAAAAATATTAATATATATTTATTATATAATTTTATTATACGCTTAAACATTTCTCTTTTATAATACCTTATCCAACACAGTTCACCCACAGTACTTGGGTCCCATTCATCCAAATGTCATCTTTCCATTGCATGCTGCTGTCCACAACACCAACTCCATTGATCAACATTAGCATCTGAGCAATGCCCTATATATGATGAATATCTAAATGGGTTGGCCACTTTTAAACGTGTAAATAGCATTATGGTTGAACATTATTGCCATAAGAAAGAAACAAGAACAGCCATGACTGGATCGTCCTCTTCAGTACATCATCACATGCCACAATAAAGTGGCAGTGTGTAAAAAAAGCCAAGGGGTTCCCAGAAACCACATCCGAGACACACCCAACACAGACAGAGAGACACTCAAAATCTTACTTGTTTTACAGTAGCAACTGATTGTTCTTCTCAAAGCCTTCAAAAGGCTTCATTCCCTTTTTTGCTTCAAAAACTAATTTACAGCTTCTCACCTTGCATTCCATGACCATTTGAGTTTCTTTTATCCTCAATTGGGTATCATATATAGTTAACTGATCCGAATATAGAAGTGACTACAATGTGAGTTCATTCACTCTTAGCCAGATGATCCCACAATTGAAGTGCAAAGTTCAATTTGGCAACATACAGCTGTACAATTATAAAGACAGAATTTGTCTTGATTATACGGCAACCACAATTTTTTTCTTTCCAAAATTCAAAAACTCCTCTACATAGTCTAAGATTTTTATTTTTTGCTCTGTATAAGGCACCTTAAATAACTTAAAAGTTGATTAGATCTCCGCTATAATAGTCATGCGTATATATGTGAATGAAAGAATCTTTCAAGGTTGGTACTCATGAGTACCATACTGAAGGTGAGTTGTAAAATACTGAAGGTGCATATATATATATGTTTAACAATTTGTTAAATATGATTAGTAGGACACAAATGTTTGACAAATTTCACTTTATTTATAGTAATAGCAATGAAAAAGTTAGTGCTGACAGGGCAGAGCTAGAAGAGTTCTGTTAAAGAAACTTTTGCACAGATATATGTTGAAGAAAAGAAAGCTATAATTTTGATGAAGGACGCGGAAAATGAAACATATTTCACAACCGTTGGATTAAATAAAATATGTAGTACGTATTAAGTACATAACTGTCGGACAGAATATGAATTTGTGAAAAATGTGTATTACTATAAGTAAATTCTATAAGTTTTGTTTGCGATGTGTAACATATTACGTACCATTGTCTTTTAGAAGAACACAAGTGAGGCTTATTTGGCTATATAGCGTTTAGACTAGACAACTATATATGTGAAATGATATATCA
Source organism: Dalbergia oliveri (assembly GCA_030441495.1). Classification (NCBI taxonomy): domain Eukaryota; kingdom Viridiplantae; phylum Streptophyta; class Magnoliopsida; order Fabales; family Fabaceae; genus Dalbergia; species Dalbergia oliveri. The sequence goes on from JAMLFY010000002.1 coordinate 3,139,761, forward strand.
AACGTAGCCCAGAAATTTCGCTGAAGAGGCCAACTATAAGCAGAGATGTCTAAGTTGCATTGCATGTAGCTTACTCCAAGTGGGAAACTCCAACGTCCGGCCCCTACTCATCGTATACCCTTCTTTAAGCTGTCCATATGCTTGTATGTATGTATACCTGTACACGCCATCTCTAACTTCATTGAAAAAGTACGCCATATATGTACCTATAATAATATAGGAAATAGACTGACAATAGAACCTTAATTAAAGTTGCTCTTGTATGACAAAAGTAATTCTTATATGCATATCTGGAGGGCCAAGTAGATGGATTCATATCTATTAACAAATTGATATTTCTACCAAAAGTAGAAGTTAGAACTGGGTCCAAATGGAATTCCATTTGTTAATTGGCAGGTAGCATATTAATATAGCGCTCCTGTATAAGAATTTCTTATCAAATGATATAATATTGAGTTTAATTTCTATGCATTAATAAAATACTTTTTTATATCTACATATCAACAAAATATGACTTAACTAATACTCATTACTTAAAAAGTTATACAAATTAGATGATTTAATTGATCAATAATTAATGAATGAATTATTGGTTAGATATATTTTATAAACACAAGTGCTAATTTACCCAATTTTTGATGAATTATTGATAAGAGAATATGGTAACTAACCAATTGCAGGCAGCAGCAGAAGAAATACGCACAAGTGCTAACTTTGCTATAACGAAGTAAACAAAGCCATTCGAGGAGTGTAACCAGTTTTGTTCTTTTGTTAAGTTTTGATGACTAATAAGGCTACTAGTAGTATCTAATTAGCAGTATTTGACTTCATGTTTCTGACTTTTACCGCAACATGGCCGGCAACAGCTTCCCAACATTCACTTACACAAGATGGGGTGAAAATGAAAAACTCTTTACAATGATAATGGATAACAAAATTAATCTCACTATATATAATATATATGTCTGTAAAATTTGTAATTACACGGTGCCAATTAATTAGCCGGCTAGCCATAAAACAAATTAAAGGTACTAACACTTTGTGGTTTGACAAAGGTATATCCGGGTACACCCATTTATCCACGTACATCTAAGTTTGTAACCGTAGCAGGTGATTTATGTGTTTGTAAGAATTTTTCCTTTTGCAAGAATGGGCCAACGCGAAAGCAGGTAATAGCCTCAGCACTAGCTGGCTCTGGCAGTAGCTGGCCGCTACATCAGTGTGAATTATATAATGAAGAATTTTTAGGTAGTCGTGTTCATGCCAAAACAAATCAAATCCATCCCTTCGAATGGAGGGTGAGAGTTTGGCTTTTAATGCTTGTGAGGAATCTGAGTTGTTTGGTACTACTAGTTGAGTTTGACACTAACTATGCCTTGTCCTTGTGTGGGGCTCTTGCCCTTAAGGTATAGGACCCGGCAACCCCTTGCATGCAATTTCATTTCCCATTCACTCGTCCAATGAGCAATTAATTGAGTATCTATATCTTCCGCTCCAATCTCCATTGAAGCTTGGAATTTATCACATGTCAACCAGAAAAACCGGAAGAGGCTGTGCTAGTGAATGGATATAGATGATGATGACGTGCCAAGCAATGTATGATTGTAGTTTCTTCTTTATATTTGTTTGCATTCATAATTTATGTCCTGGCCATTTTGTTGCGTTTGATGTGTGATGTACAGAATTGATATGACTACTTCTCATGTGGCAGTATAAATTGCACCGCGATTTGAATCCAAGAAACTGTCTTATTAGTTTGTCAGCTGCGGTTCCTTTGTGCTCCGTATATATGTAATATGTGTATATATGTAGGCATAAATCTTGAAAAAATGATAAAAGTGAATATACCATGTGACATCTATTTTGTCACTATTAAATAAGTTTGTGATTCCACTCACTCAATTCAACAAGCTTATGATAAAGTGAATGTAAAATAAAACATTTATAATTTTTGTAATATCAAGATAGCATTGCTAATATATCTTGGACACGAAATCACGACTGCGGCCGATTTTAGAAGGGAACAATCAACAATGTAAGAAAGGAAAGTGTGCTGAAAAAGTGAACTGGCCAAAATACCAAGAGGTTTCCTCTTGCCTTTTACAAGTTTTTTTTACAGCAAAAGAACACAGAAACAACTAGCACTTTTTTTCTCTTTCTCTTGCGGCAAAAATAGAAGACTAATAACCCCAAATAAATCATTTGCATTCTTCTCTCTTTTTTTTTTCCTTCTTTTCAAATTTTCCAAGGGGCTGCTGCAGATGTTATAACTTTTTGAGTAATGTAGGGGTAATCACAAGAAGAATTAATTAAAAACTTACCTAATAAGCTCAAGAAGTTTTTTTTTCTTTGTTTTTTTAATTCAACTAATCTCAAGAAGTTGACTCAACGATGGGGAGCAAAACTGAACCATTAACCGTTCAATTCCAGATTAAGGAGGGAGGAGGAGGGCCCAGCATAAAGAGCTCCAGAGGCTTCTTTTAACTGTAGAACACGACCAAAGAATAGGCATGTGAGAAGAGGTCACGGTTAAAGTATAACATAACACTTTTATTTCAAACTAGGGATCTATCTATCAATCCATGTTAGTAAACACTCAAATTAGTCCCTACAATTCTCTTTCTATAGACAAATCATTCTGAATAATTGTAAACACCCAAATTGATCTCCACAATTGTAAAAATAGAACACTACAATCTTTGACCGCTGTATCAGCTCCCTCTGAGGAGAGATTAAAAGAGCTCCCTTAAGAAATGGAGTTCATCTTGAGGAAATAGAACTTGGTTAGTAGGAGGAGGAGCTTGGTTCAAGGAGGATAGTCTGTATGAGACTCCTGCTTCCTCCATCACACTGTGATCAGCCTTAGCCACTTGTCAGCTGAAGTTTGCCCTGTCCTGCCGAGCTTCTTGTCCCCTGCGAGCTATATTTCCTCTCAGGTTAGCTTCACCTTCTACAAATTGAGCTCTTTAATTTTTGCATCTCGCTCCTGCCGAAGCATTGACATGCCCTTGAGACTTATAATGTCCTATTTTAACAATTGTGAATGTCAATTTAGATGTTTATAATTGTTAGGGATTAATTTGTCCATCAAAGAAATTGTCAGGGCCAATTTGAGTGTTTACTCTTTCTTATTTCTTATAAATTTGATATAGATTTTTTTACTTTTTTAAATAAATTAAAATTAAGAGGAGATAAAAATATGTTAGTGGGCAATAGCGTTATTGGTAATTTAAAGTGGAATCGAGGTTATTGGAGAATTTTTTTTTTTATAATTTTATTCATCATTTATAAATTATGTTAATGGAGTTTGAAAAACAATTGAATACAGCTAGGAGATACCAAAAGTAATTATAGAAGGAAACCCCTTTCATATACAACAATGTTATTTATAGCAGTGTACAAATGTTAGGTTGGGCCAGGTTATCAATCCTGAACTTGGTCTATTTCTAAACGAGTCAATTTTTAGAACCCAAATCCAACCTTGACAATTAGTGACCAAGTCAACTCAACTTTCAAATAACATAAGAGGATTTAAACATTATATCTATAAAGTTATGAAATTTTACAAATAAGTAACAAAATTTAAGAGATATTTAGTTATATATATTTTAAAATAAACTATATCAATATAAAAATAACATTAATTACTATAACAAAAATATATCTCCAAAGAATTATTCTATTATTTGACTACTTTTAAGATGACCTCACCCTAACCAAAAATGTACCTGTTCAAATTTCAAGACTCAAAATTGTTTGACTAAGCTTTATTCCCACATTTGGCAGGTCATGCTAGGTTTTGAATGCCCCTAGTTATTTGGACACCCTTTGTCTCAATTCTCAAACACTCAAACACTTCACTCATAAAATATATGAAATCCACCACTTTTCTTTTCATTCAACTTCTTTCTCAATCACCCTTCTCACAAATGAAAGGGTTCTACACCTCAATGGGTGTATAAAAATATTTTTCTTTATAAGTTTAATTTTGATTACTAAACGGTTAACAAATCCAAGTTGGTGAGTGTGGGGCCTTGCCCTCATAACAGTTTTGGAAGTTACTTATAATTATATAGATATATTAATATCTATATTTTTGTCCTCAATTTTTATTGGATTTGACCCCATATTGACTCTAAGCCAAATAACAAAATATAATGCGATTCACTTGTTCTCATGTTAATGTATTATTCTTGCACCCATTGATAAAATTTTTTATATGCATCACTATCACTTAGTGTAAAATATTTAATTACATAGTCATCTAATCAAAATATTTCATTTGGATAACTTTTAAAATATTTGATATAAAAGTCAATTATTATGATTGATATGACACATTATTTTGATTATTGTGTAAAAAAAACTTTTACACTTGTGATAGAAATTAGTTTTTTCATATATTGTATAGATAAAGGAAGAAGATACTTAATTACATGTACACAAACAGTTTAGAGTTCAACAAAATTTCTAACCAATTAAAATGTCAATAATGAACCGTAAATGTAATTTGTTAATGTACAATTAGGAATATTTTATGTACTCATATCAGATAATGATATGTTCTCAACATGTTCTGAATTGGTGGAACAAGAGCAATAGTTGAAAATTAGAGGTTTGTGGTAAAGATTTTGGTGACGGTATTCATTCCATTCTTTGAAGGTACATTGTTACTTGTGTGTTTCATAAATGCAAAATACTTTATTCAATTTTAAAAATAAAAATTATAAAATTATAAGACAAATAATTTTTTTTGTATTATAAAAATATGAAATAACTTTATATAAAAGAAAGAAAATAATTAAAATTTATTGGGTTGTAGAAAGATATTCAATTTTCAGAGCTTTTGAAATATAATAATATAAAATCAAATAACAATCATATTGAAAGTATGTCATTTTTCAGAAAAACAATTTTTAGTGTAATAACATAAAAAAAATCTTTCATAGATCAATCCACAATATATATTTTCATTTTAAAAACAATTATTTGGAGTGAAGACTATCCTCTAGTTCAAATTCAGAGAGTTGTCAAAATTATGAACTCATAGCATGTTAGGATGATGGCTCATGTATAGATGGGTTTGAGAAGTTTAAACGTGACTTTATTTTTATCTTACTATGTTTGATGTTGTGTCTCATTCTCCACTCAAACCTGCCTCTGCTACAAAATTATGTTTTATCAAAATCGGTACATTTAGTCTCTCTTTTTTTGCCAATAATCCTTTTTTTCTTGTCAATAGTAAACTTATTTCGTTAGAAGCCCATGTGGCTGATTATTCTATCCTTTAAGTAATTTTCCAAGTAGAGTTTTTTCTTGGTCGTGCCTGAGTTTTATTAAGTTAGCTATGTTATTTGTCAACTTTCTTTTTCGTTCATTTCTGTTCATCTTTTGGGCCTGCTTTTTCTCTCCAAAAACAGTGAATTTGTATTTGGGCCGACGTGTAAATCTCTGTACCAATTCCTATGGTAAATGTTTGGGCTTATTTAGAGCCCATTAGTTGACCGAAAGCCCCGAGCCTATTACCATTTTGGTAAGTTATTTTTCAGACCAAAAAATTATATGAGCCTAGGAATAGTTGACCCAATAAAAATCCTAAGATAATTAACCAAAAAAACAAGGTAAGAAATATTAAAAGGATAAAAATACAATGCTAAACACAACCACAGGGCTCAATTTCTTTAAGAGGATTTATAATAATAGACCCAATAAAAAAAGGAGCATGTGGCTAAATCAATATATCTAATCTGCTGCTAATCATGAAAATCCTCAAGGACAGCATTAATTACCCACGTAAGGGTGTGTTTAGTTGAGGGATAAAAGTAGGAATAAAAAAATTACATGAACTAGTTTTATGTGAAAAATAACGTGTAAAACTCATTAATATAATTTTTACCCTCAGTTTTATCCTCCATTAAACATACCTTTAATAGTGATTGTCCTGTCTCTGCAACGTTAAGATATGGGAAAGCAATGGTTGCAACTTGCAACTCACATTGGGGAGCCTGTGTTTCATTCATAGAGGACAGGACGCTAGCAGAGCAGGAACAAGAAAGTTGAAATTACTACTACCTGTATGTTGAGGGAATAATGATGAAAATCTTCATTAATAAAGACCAACTTGTAATGCGTTATTGCATTTCATAACTGAATACGCCAAATTGTTCTAATTCTGACTAGTGTAAAAATTAGTTTAAAGTGAAACAAAGGTACCACGGAATCCAATGGAAACACACATCACCCGGCATGTATAAAATGGTCAGTTGAAAAAAAAACTAAAATCTTAGTCATTTATTTTATGAATAAAAGTTCTAGTTGATGGAAAAACTCACTTGGATTAAGAGTTAGGCATATTCATAGTCATCAAATGTTTATAGAGACTTACAAATCACTCATCATAAAGAAAAATCTAATAATCAAATCCAAGTTATGTGTAGTTTTAAAAGACAAATAAACATATAAGATGACTCCTTTTATCTTTAATTTTAATGATCGGTTTTGTTACATCGAAATTTTGAAGATTAGGATATTTGAATGAGTCGTGCTATATAGCACGAATAAAAAGTGTGAAAATCGATGAATGGAAATAGCTTGATATCATTGGATGTGTATCGTAGAATTTTTGGAAATTAGATGGGTGGGAAAGTAAAAATGAGGAAACAACGTGCTGGTCAATTTTCACACAATCAAGTTTCACATCATAAAGTATTTCTCTAATTGAATCTATGATTTCATATACAATAGCAAAATCCCTTACCACTAGCTCAATTATAGTGGGTTATCTTTTACTAATTATTTAAAAGTTCAAATTGCAAATTTTTATAGAGCATTAACACAACAAAATGGTACTGCTGCATGCACCATCAAATTTATTAGTCTAGAGATAGGAGAAAGACACTGGCTAGTCTTAGAAACAAAATGGCACGCGCCTCCTTTTCTCCTTTTGTTAGTTAGTTTATGTTTCCTACATAAACAATTGCGATATTGCTAATTTTAATGCTTCAGTGAGGGAAAATAGGCGGAAAAAATTTCGAATTTTTCATGCTTTGCTTAGGGCAGCAAAGAGAGAACAAAATTAGGAAGTGTGTTGTGAATGATAATTTGTTTAGTTCAAAGAAAGAAGCATATACAATTACTTTGATGCGACAGAGCTGAGTAAGAATATGTACATAACCATATACACACATGGCTGCACATGAACAAGTAGCCCGGCTTGCTTAATTTGACTATTTCTGTATTCGTTACTTTGCATATCGATAAAACTGCACAAGAATTTTCAAGTTTGATAGTCAAACATTTTTTTGACATCCAAATCAATGATCTCCACCCAAAAATTAATTCTGACATTTTCTCACATTTTTAGGTTCATTGGTCCGTGGTCTTATTTGAAGTCTTGGACAATCTTGTTCCGCCGTTCACATGGAGACATGTGATATTTAACACAACAAATTAAAAAGACGGATAATGCAGAATTTATAGGATAAAAAATCGCCTGGGCCTGCATTTTTATTGACTGATATAACCGAGATGGTGGAGACTTAAAAAAAAAAAAAGAACACATCTGTTCCGTTTCTGTTTTCATTGTTTGTGTCTTTTTATTTTTAGACTTTTGTACATCTGAAATTTTTTTTGAATGCGAAATCCATTTTAAATTGGAGGACAGCATCTAGAAAAATGCCTAGTAAAGTCACCAATTGACGTAAAATTGTGCCTCTGGTTTTTCATAATATTGTCATTCAGGTACATTCATCACCAGTTTGGGGATGAATGTCTCTATGGTTGTTAGCAGGTGGGTACTAATGGAAATGGCCTGCCCCTTTTGAGAACGATGCTCCACTGGATTTTCTCCTCTGTTTCCTATGGTTTGCTAGAAATATTAACAATTTAGTCTAAATTCATTGTATTGAAGTACATGTCAATGGACAACAGAAAACTTAGCATGTTCTTGTGGCAACTATATATGGACTTTGTCGCTAAAACAAGTGAGCAATAGCGTGCATGCACTCTTAACTCCACTGGCAGTATTGCAGCATAGTAACAAGTTAACAATCTCCTTATTTTAGAGGAGCCAAATCCTCTGAATGGGGCATCAAAATCACTAGAGGTTTTGTTTATTTTATTTTTTAGGGTATTATATTTGGAGTATGATTAAAGGGGTTTGGACTATTGTCAAATTCATGATTTCTAAGAGAATCAAATAAAAGGGTCACACAATCTTATCAAATCATCTTCATAACATTCAATCATTAGATCACGAATACTGATTAGAATCAGTGATCACATACCCAAAGTTAGTTTGGCTGTACTTCTTGTCTCCCCAACATCCTCTCTCATTGTTCAGGAGGACTAGATGCAGGGTTTAATTAATTTTGATTTCCTAGAGTAATCAAGGCCATAACCACCGCTATTCTTGTTATAATCTATCTTAGTCAGCTTTTGTTCACAATGAATGCATACTAGAGCAAAACCGAGTGAACAAAAAACGACCGTATCAAAATGGTATGCAATTCTTACTCATGATTAATAAGAGATTATTAGTAGGACAAATTAAAACGTTCTAACAAAGTATAGAAATTATGTAAGCTTAAATAAGACAAATCAAGTACCTACCACATGATTTCTGATGCTTTTTCATATGGGGGAAATTCGGGCCTAGTATGAAACATTTTGTTGCACTTGCAGTTGCATTCATATAACAAGGACTGAAGAAGTTTGACTGTCACGTCAGCCAATGGAAGAAAAAAAAGAAAAACAAACTCAAAACAAAGATTACCATCGAATTTAGTGGAAAAGTCCTTGTTCCCCATTTCACAAACAAAGATTTATGCATGTCATGTACTCCTCCAACCCTTCTTAAATTACATGCATGGTCCCAAGATAGTCAAATTTAATGCAGTAGCGTGCAGGATAAACTGTATCAAATCTTTCTTCTTTACAGTAAACAGACGTTAACATACTTAAAAAGGAAAGTGCCATAAAGATAATGATTCTATTACTTACAGACTTCACCCACTATTCATATGCAAGATATGTCCTGCATTAATGGAAATGGTTCAACAATCAAGACCATAAAAGTAGATCGTAGTTATTCAAGATTTATTTGTTCTTTTTGTCCAATTGTGTTTAACTATACTGATGACACTGTTAGCTAACATGGACTCCACAAATAGCAGATAATCTGCTACAGACCTATTTGTTGGAGAATTTGGCATCACCTGAGTCAAAAGCTAAAGCAATTACCATATCAACGATTTAGTGTTAGTTTGGTTTATATTCTTCTCACAACAAAATAAGAAAAACCATTTCTCAATGCACTTTTTTCCGAAGTAAAAACAGTTACTCTAGAAAAGTATTTTTTGGCTCTTCTAAAGTTAAATCAAATAGGTTTTTAATGGTTGACATTCAACTGTTATTTATTTTAATTCTCCCTCCATTCATTCATGTATAATTGTCTTATGAATTATTTTTTTCAATATATTTGTCATTTGAAAACTTTAATGAAGTATTAATTATCTTTTTCTATTTTTGTCATTTCACATATTCTGTTTCACATACAAACTTCTCGTAGCAATATATTGCATAATTTTTTAAAGTGCAATTTTGTCAACATAAGTTTTTTTTTTTTTTGTGTTTCAGTGTTTGTGCATTTTTAATAATTTCTTAATCTATGTGCCAAAATTTTAAAAGATCATTACAAATGAACGGATGGAGTATATATAGCTTTTTTCCTTTTGCCTTGAATTATAGTTGCTCCATTAATCATTCCGATTTGAAAAATTTTCTTCAAATTAATGGCAGACAAAACTTCCATTAATATAACGAGCACCTTGAGTTCAAATGCTTATAGCCAAAAGTCAACGTTACTTGAACATTAATGTCATATGGTTCACCCAACAATTCCTAGATGGTGCCAGGTGAAGTTCGTAAGTAATAGAATCATCTTCCTTTTTGCACATAGCATAATTAAAATAGAGAGAACATCAAAGTGACAAAGTATACAAAATTACAAATGCATACTAGCTATGCCACATGGTTGTGTTGCTACATTCATTGTGAATTTTGATGGT